>JAUBOD010000279.1:1607437-1625653 GCA_032353885.1 Nothura maculosa | reverse complement strand
GTGACTCAGGACACATTTCCACCTCCTGCTCATGAATACGGCTCGTGCTCCCTCTCTGTGGGGATCTGAGGTGGCAACTTTGGGAAGTGCTTGAATGGTGGAGTTAGTCTGAGTTCCTGCCTTTCCCCCCTTTTTTTTCCTTCTCCCTCTTTAGTATTTTTCCCTTTTGAGAAAAATAAAGAAAACTGGTTAGAGCAGACAAAGGTTGGCGTTTTTTACTGCCTTGTCTTGCAGTGCATTCAGCTATGTGTGCATTTAAGCTGTAGCTTCACAAGTGCAGGCAAGACGCTGAAATGAGTGGGCAGTGTGAGTTTTGCACGTGTTTTTACTTCGTTTTCACTTCAGTTCTTCACATTCAAAGTTGTGCAAATGCTGTGTAACTCAGGATTTCTAGCATTGACTCAGATGCAGAAGACACAGATGAGATAATATAAAAAGGTTTTGACACACTGAGTCTGATTTTCCTTCGGTTTCTCCCTCAGTTCTGTAGCACAAACCATCTGACCAGGATCTACTGCTCTCAGAAGCTGAGGGGCCAGGGAGGTCTTGTACTTCCCACCTCCCTCCTGAAAACTTGGAGGAAGCTTTTTGATAGACTGACATGGGTGACAGTATTTTGCAGAAGTCACTCACCCTTCCATCCTGTGCTGTGCAGTCTCCCCACAACCCACTGGGCTAAGGAAAGGCATTTGCCAGTGGGCCAAAGGTATTTTGTGTATTTACTGGAAGAAGAAGGATTCCTTGCTGAGGAACATGCTGGCAGGAGTTTCAATCTCCCATGCAACATGCTGAATTTATTACCTCGGTCTCTTTGCACCGTTCCTCCTAGCACTAGTTCATGCGGAGCTTTGCCCGTCCGGCCGCAGGGGAGGCCCTGACCTGGTCATGTGTGTGCTGGGGCTGCTGTCTCCATGCAGAGCGTCTGTGCCGGGATATTTGAAGCACATGTTCCCTTGGAAGCACTTCAAGAAATGTTCTCAAGCGCAGCAATAAGTGCCTTTGATAACGTAGCTTGTTTTAGCAGCTCTGCATGAACCTACCCTCTCCGTCAGCAATGCAAGCAAGGTGTGCTTTGCCATACATTCCCCAAAACCATCTCACAGAGTAGGACATCAGGGAGTGTGAGGGAGCAGGGGATGGATACCCAGCATAGTTGTGTACCTTCTGCTTCCTAAGGAAGCTGAGACTGAAAATTCAATGGAGGCAAAGTCAGCAGTGCAAGAGCCACGGGCCTGAGTCTGGGTGTAGGTGAGCTTGGTCTGAGCTTGGTCCAGCATTGAACACCTCGGGGTCACAGGTTCCCCAAAACTCCCAGAGACGTGGAAGAGGAATGGCATGATGCTCTGGTGCCAAGTTCCCTCATGCAGCTACAGCCTTGTTGTCCATCAAAACCTCTCAAAATCCCTTCAGAAACATCTGTACTCCATGACAAGGAGTTTAAGCAAACCAGTAGGTGTAATGAAAGATTAGAAGATGATAGAAAGTTGGACTGCAGGAAAGCAAAGACATCAGGAAAGACTAAAGACAAGATGCTATGAGAAAGGAAAAATAATCCAAAGCAAGGACAGTGGTGGTGCCTAGAAAGAGATACGGCAAGAAGTTCACAATGACCAAATAAGATGGGCTACAGCCTTTAGAAAGGTCCCTATGACCTAAGTTAAATGGAAGATGAGTTATATGGAGTTAGAGCTTGCCTAGCTGATTACAGTGAAAACAAATATTAACCTGAGAAAAAAAAATCTTCCTGTGTTTTGCACCAGACAGGTGTTGACCTTCATCAATAGACCAATTTCCTATATTGGAATTAATTTGGATTTCCACTAGCAAGGATGTGGTCTCTCCTGGTTGCCCCTCGGCTTTTTCTTCCCAATCTCCTTTCTTCTCATCAAGACATTGAATGGGTCCAAATGTTTTCTAGTACATCCTTGTGTTGTCTCCATGGTGGGAAGTATGACCGCATTCAGACTGAATGTCCCCAGCCAAACTATTTGAAGACTTTTGCTTGCCTGTGGAAATAGCCCTCCTGGATTGAAAAACGCTCGGTAGGCTTCTGGCCAGATTGCTAGCCAGGGGGCAAAGCTGGCTTGCCAGCCTGACCAAAACACATATAGCTGCCAGGTGCTGAATTTGCAATGTACACTTTTGCTGGAGTGAAAGCCAGGGGTTTCTGCAGCCTGACAAGGCCCCTGTAGCCCCAGGCCTGGCTTGGCTATTTCCTTACTTGCCGGAGCATCCTTCACTCTCTGCGGCTGGGGGGCCTGTTTCTTTCTGTCTCTCTGCCTCTCGGGTTTCTTGGGCTTCCTGGGTGGTGGTGGAGTTGTGATGTCTTGAATACCAATAGTGAAGCTGAACATATGTGAACCTTTCCTAATCCTGCTAATCTTCCTTCAAAAACCTTTCTGAAAGTGCAGGCAACATCCAGATTTAAAACAAAAAACAAAAACAAAAAATCAAAAAAACTACTGAGCATTTTAATGACAAGTAATCTTTGTAAAGGGGGAAGGTTTTTTTGCCTCAGCTGGAGATGGAGCTTATGAACTACAGCAGGTAGAAATAACTGCTGTATTACCTCATGTAATCTCCACTATTCAGGGTCAGATTAGGCCTGAATGTGAGGAGAAATAGACTTCTTTTTTAAACTGAGGACTTTGTCCCCACAGCAGCTATTAGGCAGTAATTAGTTGTGACACAGAATTACAGGCTGCACAATGGTGATCGGAGCCTTGCAAGTCCTTTGAAACAGATTGCAGGAACTGAATAGATGCTATTTTAAAAAAAAATCTGCTCAGATGTAGGAATTATTTGCCTCCCTCTTCTCACATCTTCTTTGATAGATTGGATGCTGTATCCATCAGGCAAGGAACTGGGATGAGTCAAAATTTGGGAGTCTCCTTGCCCTGCTGGTAGCCGGCAGCCATATCATGGGGCGGATGAGATGACAGCCTCATCCTTGATCTCATTAGCCGTGATATTGTCGCTATGGCTGGGGGCTTCCATTGACACCCGGATGTCTTGGGACTTCCTGGAGCTTTGGAAGGGAAAATGAGGCCTAATGAAACTGTGCAGAGATGCAATGGGGCTGGCCCAGCCCATGGTTTAATGGTGCAAGCCGCTGAAACACTTTCTCCTCACCAGCATCTCATAAGGGGAGCCGGGAAGCACCCACGTCCTCGTACAAATCCCTGTGGGGCACGGATGCTAGTGTTGCCTCAGAGCTATTTGCAGCGGAGCTCACAACCAGGCCTCTGTAGCATAGATTACAGCCAGATGTGAACCTGCAGCTTTTGGGAACTGGGAAATTGATACCAAGAGATACATCTCTGTGCCTTTGGCAGTGTGGAGATGAAGGATTGTGTGGCAAGTCTTCAATCTAATCAGCAGCCCCAGCAGCCCCGTTACATTGTCCTCTCTGAGGTGGCGTGGTGCAAAGCGCTTGCTCAGCAATAATGTGATAAAGTGTTTTATGTCCTGATCTGACTGGCAACAGAAGGGTGTCAGGGAGGTCAAGTCATTGCACCAAGTGGGTCTCTTGGCCCCTGGCCCCTGAAGGTGCTGAGGACACGAGGTGCATGTGGGTTTGAACCCAAAGCCCTGTGAGTTCAGTGCTCACACTGGCTTTACGCTGAGCCATCTCTATCAGTGTGCGGCCTTGGCGAGGTGCCCGTGTCTGACGAGGTGCCGGTGCCCGACGAGGTGCCCGTGCCCTGCACGGCGCTTGTGCCAGGCACAGCCCCTGTGTCGGGGCGGCCGAAGTGGGGAGCACAAGGCCATCCTGCACCATGGACGCCCAGTTGTCGCTCAGGGGAGCACACGGCCATCTTGTGCCTTGGACATCCATGTTGTCACTCAGGGGAGCACACAGCCATCTTGTGCCATGGACACCTATGTTGTCGCTCAGGGGAGCACATGGCCATCTTGTGCTTTGGGTACCCATGTTGTCGCTCAAGGAGCATGTGGCTGTCCTGCACCATGGACACCTATGTTGTCACTCCAGGGAGCAAGTGGCCATCTTGCGCCATGGACACCCATGTTGTCGCTCAGGGGAGCATGCGACCATCCTGCACCATGGACACCCATGTTGTTGCTCTGGGGAGCATGCGGTCATCTCGTGCCATGGACACCTGTGTCTCTGCCCTGGGAAGGGGAGCACCTGTGATGCACGTGGCTTTGTGAAGGGCACCTGCTCACAGGCACAAGCTAATGAGAGCGTGTGACAGTGGGAGAGCTACGCATGGTGCCGACTCGAGGCCTGGCTTTAGCGAGTGGCTGCTGTGGTCTCTCCACATCCACAAAAGCAAAGCTGCTTGCATAAGGGGTTTGACTGTGCCATGTTTTTCCCTCACAGGCAACATGAGCCCCCTCTGCATTCATCAAAGTCCTCTACATGCCTCCTCAAATGAAAAATATGTAGAAATATCACCCTACAAATATGCAGGGATTGCTGAAACACCGTCATTTTCTAACCTGAGAAAAGGATGTTCTTTCATATCTGCACCAGTCCATCTTCCCTGCCCTGCACATGGTCAAAAGGAGGCACATGATTAAAACGGTAACTTTGCATCTTCCCTGCACGTAAGGAAAGAATTCACCTGCAGAGCCAGGAGGGATCTGTTAGCACATGCTTGGCGATACCTTCTAATGGAGCCGCTGAACATGTTGCAACAAGGAGACAAATTATAGCAGGCAGTTAAATTAGAAACAAAGGGCCAGGTTTTGTTAGCCTTCCCCATGCTGAAAAATGCCTAATTCCTGGAGTAGTCCTGCAGATTTCAAAGTCAAATGAAATCACTTGAAAGAGAGATGAACAAAATTGGCAATATGCTGCAGTACTTAGGACTATAATTCGTTAATTTTTCCATAGTAAATTAATTAAAAGCAGAATCTTTGATGTAAGCATTTATTAACATCTTTTTTTTTTGATATTGATTCCACAAAATATCTCAATTTTGGTTTTGGTTAAGTGAAAAGCCTTTACTATTTCTAGAAGCAAAAAAAAAAGTGTTAAAAGTAGAACCTCAACATCCATGTTTTCCTCTTTACCAATTGCAAACCAGGCTGCTCCTATTGACACGAGCAGGCATCTTGCCAGGAGTCTCGGCAGATGCAATCGGACCCCTTCTTATCTGTGAACATTTTTTTCCTTTCTTGCAGCTTACGGGCGCATTCAGAGTGCTGGGGAGCTTGGCGGTGCGAGTCCTGGCTCTCAGCGCTCGCCACAATGTGGGCACGCTGGAAGGGCAGAGCCTGACCTCGTGGCAACCTCTAGCCTTGACTTCCCACATTAATCTCGGAACCTCTTGACTTGGCAAAGTCCGCGCTGCGGAATTAGCATGTGCGGTCGCTTCGTTCTGCTCCCGCCTGCTGGCGACTCGCTTTGGGTATGAGGTTAAAGTGGTTTATTTGTGAGCTGTGCTGCTTCATACTGCTTAGGGAGCTCCAGGGCATTTTCTAAACAACTGTTCTGCACCCTCTTCTGCACCACCCTCTGCAGCATCTTCAGGCTTTAAAGCAGGACTTAGCCTGCAGAGGAGATCGCTGCGCTCTCACTAAACACTTGCGGCTGAAGCAGCGAGCGGGACAACCAGGGCACTGCTGCTGACATCTGCCTGAGCGCTCTGTGCCTGGGGGCCGGGCCTCCGTCTCACCCAATTTGTGTGAGGCCGATATCCGAAGTCCCGGGCTGCGAGTGGGGACGTGTCAGGATGCAGAGGTTAAGTGTCTCATCTGTCAGAATGGGCGCATGGAGCTGAATCGCCGCCCTCGCCCTGCCCGGGATGTGCGTCTTGCCGCAAGGGGAGGTGACCTCCTCCGGTCCTTCCCAGCCCCTCTCCTCCACGACCGCGTGCTGTCTTAGCCTCTATCAACAGCTACTAAATATGTCAGGGACTGAGGCAAGAATTCAGGGATTTACCCTCAAAGGTTTCATTGATTTATCTTTGCTATAAATCTATTTCTTTTGAGTGATCTGAAATTGATTTCAGGCTCATTGCTCTGCTCCTCCATTTGGTTGTAATTTGGGAATGTCAAGGAAATTGTGTTGAAAGAAGAAGATGAGCTGATATGAAAAGGGATTATCTGTCCCATATGGGTAGAAGATGCTAGTGCGGGGGAGAAGGGAAAAGCAAATGTTTGTCTGTACATGTTTGCACATGTGCAGTGTTGGGCAGGAGTGGTCTTCCAAGAGGAAAAGAAAAATCAAAGCAAAACTGTTAGCTCTATAGAGAGATCTCATGAGGAGTTAGTGGCTTCAGAAAGCTGAGACTATTTGCTGGGCAGGGAAGGATATACAAACAAGCATCTTCACATGTGAAATTTAAGCATCCAACATGCACTGTTAAAGTTTCAAGCAAGATATTCCAGCTTTCAGGAAAATCTTCACAAACTAAAGAATGAAACGAAGCCTCCTCTTTCAGGTCTTTCAAGAACATATCAAATATGCATTGAAAGAAATGCTTTCTCATTTTTTTGATGCTTTTCATTGGCATTCACTAGATGCAAAGGGGCAAACTTTGGCAGCTACTTATTACTCAGAAAAACAGAGGAAGAAACTTCAGTGCATGTCATATCCCTTGCTGATTTCCTACAGTCTGAAAAGAGGTTTGACACTTGAGTTTGCTCCTGAATCTTCTCTATACACTTCTCATGTACTTCTTGACGCTGCTCAGGTAGTCTCTCCATCTCACCATCCTGGTTTTGCAAATGCTAGTGTCTAAGTTGCGAGGTAGCTTTTGCTGCTGGAGCACCTCAGTGCTTAATCAGTACTATTTTCCCTTCCCTTCAGGCCACCAGTCAACCTGTGATTGCTCTGATGGGCAATCTGCTGGTTTCTGCTACCAGCCTGTCCAAGTCTGTCACATGTAGACTGGGATAGCCCCAGGTGTGCCCTCTGTTTCTGGCTGGGAATTTTGCCTGAGTAGTTTTTATGCCCTGGACTTGCTGCAGAAGGAGTAGATGGATTTCAAGAGTGGGCTGCCCACATCCTAGCTGAGCACTGGCCTCATGCAGGCACCATGAGCCGTTTCCTTCTTCAGCTCTGCGTGTTCAGGGAGACACTCAGCTTCCACATGGGTTGTGTACTATTTTAAACATGCCATGCACAAAACAAATGTTTGCAGAGATTCAGCTGTTTGCTTTGGAATATATTTGGAAAAAAAAATCGTCACTCCTTCCAAGGATCATTGCTCCAGGGAACTGCTAGAAAACTAGCAAATTACCAGTGATAAGGTGAAAATCTTTCCCACAGCCGTTTTTTTTGCCCATCCTAATGAGATCAGTTTGCTGGACACATTGGCTAGGATCTCTTTCCCCATTAATGCTCCTGCTCCGGTGGCATTTTTCCCTAGGAGACATTTCCAAGAGAGACCTTTCCATGGAGCAGAGAAAGGCAGGGTAGCCAGACTGATATTTGGTAGCTGTTGAGCTGTGCTGTATTTTCCATCCCTTTCCTGCCACTAGGATGGCAGATGCAAAGAAGAACGAGGTGCAGGGAGGTGGGGAAAAGTAGAGCTGAGGATAAGGCTTAGGGTGCCCTTTGAAATGTATGTTGACTCTGGCCTGGATGGGATGGGATGATATTTCCAGCTGTCTCATTGTCCTCCTAGCAACGACATTGAGAAGAAAAACAGCTCTGGGGCCTTCCTGGCAGGAGTCTTGGAGTCCCTCCTGTGAAGGATGCTGCATTTTGTAGGCCGAGCTGGCTGCTGGCTGGGACCATGGCATCCCTGCTGTGGGAGCTGTGTTTGGAGATGCTGACACCCATTTCCTGACACATCCCAGGGACACCCCTGATGGGAAGCTGCAGATCAGCACAGCCTGCAATGCTTCTTCTCAATTTAAGCTGTTTAGAAGCCAATCCGCCCACCTTTCCTCTTTGCCCTCTGTCCTGCAGATGTTGCCGTGTGTCACTCCTATCCCAGCACTGGGAAGCAGAGTAACTGGGACATGTGGTGGCTTGCCCCTTCCAAAGTTATGCTTCTGGCAGGACTAATTTGGTCTGCAGCCTACTCTGATGGCCACAGTAGCCACGAGGTGTTTGACTTGGTCCTTAGTTCCTTAAGAACAACCACTAAATGCATCTCTAGGACCTGCTTCTGCATCTGGTTGGTTCTAGCACTTCAAGCCTGTGTAAGGCCAGAAGGGAATGTCTCCTACTTGTATGGATGCAAGAGGATGGGGAACCTAGGCTGAAATCCCCTGTGCCACGGTTCCTGGGGGACACACTGCATCATTTACAGCTACCCTGGCAGGGAATCCTGTTGCTGATCTGTGACTGCTGATCTCCTAAAGCTCGACTTCTTTCTCTGACTCTTCCCTCGAGCTATGATTTCCCAGTCTGCTTCCTTTCATCTTTGAATGCAGCACATGAAATCACACAATCCCTCACTGTGTTTGGACCAGCCTCAACTTTTTAGTGCCTAGTGGCAAGAGGAAGAAGACCTTTTCAGGGCACATCGCCTGCTTCCCATGTTTCCTTTCCATCCTGACCACTCAGGTCATTTGCACTCATGTGCATTAAAGACAGTGTGGAAAGGTATATACCCTCCATGTATTTCATCCTCTATGTCCTTTAAAACATGTCCTTTGTTAAGGTAAGTCTGAAAAAAATAACTAAATTAAAAATGAATATTCCTTAAAAAGTATTAATGTCTGCAGGATTGAAAATCAACTTGCCTCCGTCTGGTGGAGCCTGCCTTGCTGTTTCTGTGTTCAACAGCTCCTGGTCCTGCTGCTGTGAAATGAGGAGCCTTAGGGAGCTGCTGAAATTCCAGCTGATACATGGAGCAGTCCTGACCTTGGATTTGGAATGTTCGAGGAGGTCTGAGAGCTCTCCTGGCACCTCCACCTTTCCAGGACAGAATAACGGCATTCAATTCTGCATGGCAGCAGGGATAAAAGAGGAGAGAAAGGCACACAGTCTGTGCTTAATGCCCGGCAGGCGAGATCCAAAGCCGATAGTGTTATCTTTCTGGATGCTACATTATAGGTCCTGTGTTTCCAGGCTGGGAACAGTTCCCTGAGCAAACATATTTGATGGACACGCACAGTCTCTTAGCTGAATTCGCTCATGCCCATCTGTTGCGATGGCAGAGTGCCCACTGTCAAGTCAGTGAGATGTTGGCCATAGGGCATAAACACCAACCAACCGCAGGTTTACATGGGCAGCCAGCATAATTGTCTAAACACTCTCCACCTCCTGGGACTCTGCATCTCTGGCCAGCGCTGCCCCAGCCTTGCTGCTTTCTTCTGTGGGATTTTCCTTACGTGCCACCAGTTTAGGATACCAATCTCAAGGCTGCTGCATGGGGTCAGGCAGGAAAGATTGCACCTCCGTCGCCACTACTCTCCCTCATGGAGGAACAGCAGGGATTTTTCCCTGAGAAAAGAGCTCATGGGCTTTGCTGTCAGTGCTGACACAGGAAAAGGGAGGAAATGTTTATTTCCATATGGAAAACTCTGCGGCCTTGAGGAGCTTTCTGAGTAATGGCATGGTTGCTTAGCAAGAGAACTTGTAATACCTGCACTTAGCAAGCAAGGAGAAGCTAAGACAGGGCACGTTTCACCCATTAGTCTATGTGTTACGTGCCCTCCTCTGAATCAACACCTTTAGCCTCCTACAGCAATGGCCTAAGCTGCTGAGAATCAAATACCTGCACAGGTATTCTCAGCAGTCTTATTAATGTGGTGCAGACTCACTGCTGTGGCAATATTAAATCACCTGCCTCTATTACTTAAAGCACATTCTTCTGTATTAGAGTATTTACTTGGAAAGGTCCCACCAGCTTAACTGGGATGGGGTTTGCTGTTCGAGTAGCTCAAGCCAGAGCAACATTTTGAGAAAAATCTCCTTCCCCTGCTTCATAGCCTTGACGTCTCTGTTTACAGAACTCAGCATTTTCCAAAAAGATGGCCACTTGTTTGGATTTCTTCTCGGAAATAGTCATGACATCATTGGAGCACACATGGAAGACGCTGATGTCCATGGGCAGGGACTTATCAGTGCTGCCAGAGCCAATGCCATGGCTGAGCCCAAAAGCCACCAGAGAGATCTGTGGTGTTAGGTCTCTGCTTTGACCATGTGCTGGGTACCCTCAAGTAGGAACTTGCCCCTAAATATACCAAGTAGAAAAAAATTTGGTGTTTTAGGTGCAAATGAACCTCTCTCCCAAATAATGACTTATTGGTCATGCCTGGCACCAAACTGTGAACCAGGCAGATGTGTTCAGTGAAGAGCAATAAGACTTTTTGAATTTATTTGGGGCAGTACTAGAACAGCAGCCCAACACCTTTTCTAAGCTTGGCAAGTGTGGGACAAAAAGGGACGCCAAAGAAATTCACCACTGCAGGGCCAGTAATGCTGAAACTTAATGCACTGAGTAAACTTTCTGATACTTTTACTAAACCATTGCTGTTATATGTCCACAGCAGCCAACATCTATAATTGTAATAATCACAACATTACTGGAGCTGAAAACTGGCCTATGTCCAGTGAAGTGAATAGAGCAATTTTGTTTTTTATAGTAATGATGTTGACATCTGAGCAACATTCAGAAAAGCATTTAGGAATGTATTTATGTGATATGTACCAGGCATTTGTCAGGTGCCAGTAGAAGATGTCACTCCAATATCATATTACGGTATACATGTGATATTATGGTATATATGATATTATAAGTTCTAAAATGTCTTATTTTTCAACTGAAAAAAATGTTTAAATATTTAAACTTTACACAATTGTCACTGATTTGGGAGCTTTCCATGTAGGTTGTACACATACCTTATAAAAGGGCACCAGCTTACCTGGGCGTCTTAGAAATTAGAGCATGGTCAGGAAGTGCCTGAATGCAATTAAATCCTTTAGCTGCACAGAAGCTAAGCTGATTTATCCTAGCTAAGGATCCGACTTCCTGACTGGGACGAAGGATGGGAACTCAGCTTCTCTTCTTGCACAAACCAGGGAGGGAGCTGAGTTTTTCCTGTGTTTGCCCTCCCAGAACCTGCCCTCTCTGTTTGCCTGCCCCCCATGGCTGCAGTGTGCAGCTTTTAATTGTGATAAAGCAGAGAGGATGGGTTGCACTTACTTTTTTTCTTTTTTTTTTTTTTTTGGTAACATCAAACACACATGGAGTGTGATAAACTGTGCATGAGAGTGAGTGAAAAATTGGGGAAAATCACTTGGTGGTGGGCAGGGGGGTGCCAGTATATTAATATTGCATGTGTATTTAGCCAGAGAGCTTCATATCAAAGATATTTAACCTTATATCTAGACAAGGAAACTCCACTGTAAAGAAGATTTTTGTTTTGCTTTAATTAATTTTCTTTTTCCTTGAGGAAGAGTCAGTGGTGCTTGGCTATGTCTCCTCTGGGGATGCAGAAGGTTTTGCTGAGCTCTTTACGATTCCCTGCCAAGCAAAACATGACATTTTTATAGAAAGAATCTTCCAACAATCTTAATATGTAATAAATGACGGCATTACTTTTTCCTGTTGTCAGCAGCTTGAATTAGTGCGTCTGTTTGGGCCATTGCAACATACTGTCAGTGTAAGATACATAAAACTGGTGCTACTTTTTTTTTTAAAGGAGAGGAGGGTTTTTTGTTGTTTTTCTTTTTTTTTCTTTCTTCCTTTTTTTTTTTTTTTTTTTTTTTTTTTGTAAGTAATAATAGGGTCAAGCAATAAATGCTCAGGCTGCATTGGTTTCTGTGCCGAATTTCCCCACTCCAGGCTGTCTGTGCCCTTCCCAAGGCGTGACCCACCAGGAGTGAAGCATCCTAATTTATTGGCGGGGCGCTTCCTTCGCGTTCTTGTTTTACTGGTAATTTACAATGCGGCCTGCCCTCCTATTCACCTTTCCCTCTTCTCAAGTAGGTGAACACAATGCGATTGTCTCGGCCGCGCGGAAGGGGATGCTTGCTCCGAGCGTGCCCCATTAATTGGTGCTGCGCACAACTGACAGGAGCGCCGTGGGCGCGATTAGCGGCACCAGACGAGAGCCATTAGCAGAATGGAGAGTGTCATCTTCAGAGCACAAATATTTTCCCTGACCATAATACCCTCTTCAGGGGACCTGAAGTGGACCTGCATTGTCACAGGCGCTGCTGCTCGCACTGCCGGCCCGTTCTTCACGGTCGCTGCGGGCCGGCGAGGGATGAGGAGGAGGGATAGGAGGGATGCTCTGGGCAGGCAGCAGGAGTGGGGCAGCTCCAACCAGCTGAGCACTTGGGGATGGGGTGCACTTTGCCCCATCCTTGGATAAGCCTTCTTTGTAAGTATACCCTAAAGCCTGGGGAAGGGATATCCTGACCTCATCCCAACTTCTCGCAGCAGTGCTTATGGGAGTGCTTATACTATCTATGTATATTTATCTATAATTTTTTTAATTTATTTTTTTCTTGCCATTTAGGTTCTGGAGGAGATGGGGGCCTGCAGGCCGGCGCTGGAAGTAAGAGGCTGCCTGCCAGAGGCCGGCCGGGACCCCGGCCTCCACTGGCAGCAGGAGCGCCGGGCGGCCGGGGAACAGTGGGGGCATTGTGCGGCAGCACCATACCACCCAGCTCTTTCCTACCTCAGTGCTTCAGCGGGCCCGCCGGTTTTGTTCCCCCGTCAAAAGAAAGCCTGCGCTCCTCCTGGGCGGGAGAAGAGCAGGAGGAGGAGGAAAGGGGGGGAAATGTCCCTACCACTTCCCCTAGCACGGAGCTAGGGCAGGAGAGGGGGGTAAAGGGAAGATTGATGGGAGAAAGTTCACCTAGAAAACCAGGATAAATTTCTGGCTGGCCAAGGCCAGTTGTTGCATTGTGCAGGGGCCATGTTTTTTGTTAATTATCTCTCACTCTTGCCTTTTATCGAGGGAGCTGGCAGCAAAGCACGGAGAAAGGAACAGGATACAGAGGTCAACGGGTCCCGCTTGGCCACCTAGGTATCCCATTTTAAATGCGAAGGGCGAGAGAGGCGCCCAGCAAGTTTTCCAAATGTGGGACTTGAGGGGGGAAATGGGGACCATCGAAATTATAACTCCAGGCAGCCCACTGACTTGCACCTAAAACTTCCATAGCCAACTTAGAAAAAGAGAAAGAAACACTGGAAAGGGACTTTCTTTCTTCTTTTTCTCTCTCTTTTTTTTTAATGAAGGAAAGTTGCTTCCAACAAGAACATGTTGTCAAGGAAATAAACCTTAGTGAGGGGAGGCATTAAACACACAGCTGCTGGACTTGGCTGGGCCTTAGACACTGGTGGCAATGACAATGACGCTTAGTGGCAGCAAACCAGATCGAAACATAAATAGGACTGCCTGAAAGGAGAGGAAATGGAACAAAACAGTTCCTTGGGTACCACTGGCAGAGGAATAACATCAATTTCGATTAAAAAAAGCAAAAGAATTCTCCTGTTTCCCCACATTAGTAAAGGCATGCAAATTCATAACGCACCAACAATGTACCTTTGAAATGCAGCTGCACCCCACAAACAGGGCCTTTCTCCACGCAGAGAAGCAGCCCTGTTTTAAGCAGAAAGAAAACAACTATTGAAAAAGGCACAAGAGTGTGCAACAGTGGGGAGGGGTGTTTGGGAGAGGTGGAGGAAATGTGTTCGCCTTGGCAGATGCAAGGGAGCGGGGTTTTTTTGCGTTTTTTTTTTCCATATAACAGTGCCTTTTGGGATGGCTATTTCCAAAAGCTGGGATGACTGCACAGTTCCTGGGACCATCCGGCAGGTCCTTGGGCCGTGGACATCTGTTAGGGATACTGGATGTGGATGGGGGAACTCCATGGCATGAGGGTGCAAAAGGATTGTGGCAGCTCCTGGGGCAGGTAGCACAAATTTTGTTTCCTACAGGGACCCCATCTTTTCCCCCTCTGTCCCCTGAAGGATTTCCCCTCTCAGCAATGTCTGGGAGGGAATTCATCCCTGAGGCCTTAGGCTGCTCCAGGCTACATGGCATGGTGCTTCAATTATGGTCGACTGTCATGCACACCTCTGCCATTAGAATCATAGTGGAAAACGCATGCACTTCTCCTGCACGACGTGTCGTGTCCTCATGTCACCCTTTGCATGATGCAGATGGACAGAAATTACCTAAGAAGTGAGTGATGGTGTTGCTGTCATCCTTTAACTCCAAGGGAGCAGGGCCTACAAGTGTACATACGTATATGTACACATTTAAACTGAAATGAGCAAGAATTGAGCTTGACTTAGGTAGGAAGATTTCTCACGTTATTTCTTAGCTCTGAGACTCTCTTGCAGAGGGAGATATTGACCAGTTTGTTGAAGAGCAACATGGACTATTTGCTCTTACAGGCAGCTGCCAAACAGCAGCTGGAATACCTCGAAGCAAACTACTGAGACTAGCCAGCAGGACTGCACCCTGGGCACCCAGCCCTGATGGCCCTCTAAGGCAAAGACCTTGCTATAGTCCAGGGGAGTTTGCGCCCCTGGGGCTCCCTGCTGAGTGTGTATGGAGGGCTACTTCTCTTGTGCAGTTTTGTGTTTATGGGAGATAATTCACTCTAATTATATATATTATAAATATAATATATATATATATATTATATATTAACCCGGCTGTACAGGCTCGGTGAAAGCACAGGGTATGTCAGAGTGCTTAAACTTGCTGCACGAGCTCCTCTTCAAAAGTCATACATATCACAGGACACTCTTGTGGGGACTTGGTCTGAGGAAGATCTCGGGTTTTGGCTAGCTCTCTGGAAGGCAGGTTTTGCTTCTGACGTTTCTTCGTACCCATTGCAAACCTTTTAACAGAAATGCTTGCCATCACATTTGTCATCTTCACTCGGTTATCAGATTTGTCTTTATCATTTGATAGAAACTCTTTGGTAAGAGGAGCAGGCAAAGCCTGTCATGAAAACACTACAGTATTTAAGTCCAGCAGACAATGCCATAATTATTGGTCAACGATAAAAATGAATAGTAGTCTGTTGGTGAGTCACTGCTTTCTAGTCCCTAACTGATTGAAAGCTCTTGCGTTGTCTTACTGCCCACCATGGTGACAGTTGGATCACCGACTCTGGGCCTGTTAGCCCTGGCGACATCTGACGACTCTTAATTAATCGGCAGTTTTGTCGCCCTTGCACTAGTTGTCTGCATGGAGCAGCATGACTGGGAGCTTTGTGTGGGCACTGTGGCACAGGCAAGCAGACGTGGGGCAGGCCGTGCTCAGAGGCACAAGGGACATCTGCTGAGGGGCTGGCCATGCTGATGGCACCCGTCAGAGGGACGTGCTGCTTCAGCTCTGCTGGAGGTCCAGGAGCTGGGCTGGCGAGCAGCAGAGAGGAAGGACCTGCTTTGGCTCCAGCCATGGTGTGCAGAAAAATCAGGAGTCAATCTGGAAATACTTTGAGGAATGAAATGCCAGGCTAACTTAAGTGAGTCTCCCTGTGATGGTCCAGAAAATCTCCTGCGGCTGACCAGAAAGCTGATGTATGAGGCCCTGCACAAAGCATAGAGGCAAGGCTCTGCGGCCAGGGCCCCAGGGCGCTGGGGAGCCCCTGTGTGATATGCTCGTGTCCATATCCCTAGTCTTCGTGCTGGGACCTAGGGTGTAGGTATCTGTGCAGGCACTCAGGTCCCTGTAGCCTTGATTTGCAATTGGTCCCGATTGTAAAGGGCTGCCCAAAGGCAGCAGGAGAAAGCTGCCCCAAAGGAGCTGGACAGAAGAAGCAAACACACATGGTTATGACCAAGTTTGGCTGGCCGAGGAGCTGCACCTCTCCCCATTAGATGTCTCCAGACGTGATCACCGCGGTGTGCCCCACCTGAGGGGAAAGCAAGTGCCGTCAAGCCGCAGGGAGGACGAGTGGGGACAGCTTGACGTTTGTGTGAGACAGGGTCAGGACCCCTTGTCACTGCGGCGTGCCGTGTGTTGCTCTGCTTCCCTGCCAAACACCGATGCAAATGAGGGCTGGCAACGGCAGGCCCTCATGACAGCCCACCTGGCTCCGTGGCCATGTGCTCCGGGCCTGGGCTGAGGCACCCCCACCAAGGGGCAGACCCCTGCAACGTGGGCCTGGGGCCTCTCTGCTCTTCCACCGCAGCTGGAGGACTTGGCTCGCCGACCCAGGGGTCGTAGCAGTGTTTGGGAGATGAGGCCTGTCATGCTGTGATAGCTCCCCCTCAGTGAGGAGCCACAAGGAGCTTGGTCTTCTCATCCGTTGCCTCCTGGAGTGGTAGGAGGCTGCAGGCAGTCACCTCCCTGTCCCAACTGGGTCATGTCAAGTGCCACAGGGACACAGAGAGATTGGCCTCTTTGCCTGGTGGTGGGTTCTGTGTGAGGAGAGACAACTTTATGAAACCCTCTTACAAATGTGAGTTTTTTCTCCCCTCCATTCAGCTTTAAAACAACTCTCATGATGTGAAATTCTGGCCCTGGGCCTTTTCAAGCAGTCACCTTCTTGCAGTTTTACATTCCTTAAGAGCAGAGTGCATCTGTGTCTTCTGAACATGACATTCACAGGGATTCACAGGGAATCCAAAGTTCCTGCGGCTGAACATCTGTGATGATTTTCTCTTACTCTCTTTTCTTTCAAAATTGCTCTGCTTTATTGCAAACTGCGTTATTTGTTCACCATTGTTTGATTACATGTAACAGAGCCCTTGAGGTACTGGGAAGTTTCCATGCGGAGAAGAAATCTCTCTGGACTCCCCAAAGGGCCTCTTATAGGGGGACTGTATAAAAGCTATGCTGAATTTGAACCATGATTATGAAATATTTTTTTCATCAGAAATCGAGGGAAATTTAGAGAAACTATCAAGTCTGTGGGAAGATCTTTACTGCTTTTATCCAGCTGAGCTTTCCCAGTGCTGTGCTCATGCTCTGGTAGCTCTTCTTAGGGATGTGAGCTATACCACCAGCTTCTGAAAACACTCCTAATTGCATCCCCCTCCTCCTCCTTTCTGAACTCATCTGCAGTGCTTTCTCCCCCATATGGTTTTCTTGTTTTGCCTTTTAAACTCTCCTTTCTTATTACATAGGGTCTTTCTCTCTCCTGTATCTGCTTTTCTCCACACTCGGCAAAGGGACAAGGTGCTTTCATCAGCGTGTGACCATTCAATATGCAGAGCTGCTCTGCCTCTCCACCAACGCCCGCTTTGGTCTCTAAGGAGAAATACAACCCACCCTTCCTCATAGATCCATCGTGGCTTCCCCTTCCTTTGGAAACATCCTGATGCCTGTCCTTTTATTCAGAGGGTTTTCTCAGCTGTTTATGTTTTGCCCAAGGCCCTGATCCTGTACGTGGGTGCCCTAGTGCAGCGTGGCAGAGAGCTGTGTGCTGCAGTGGCATCTTCGGGATGACAGGGTGCAGGAGACGGGCATTTCATGCTGAAATCTGCACCAGTCTTTGAAATCATGGGAGCTGCACCTCTCTGCCTCAGCTGCAGATGTGGTAAATTGGCTATGAGGAGCTTGCACATCCCTGCCTGGATACCAGGTGTCCTTTGGGAATTATCTTGATGCTATGTGTATCCATGCCCGCCCTTATGCTCCCTTCCTTTCATGTTGCAGAGGTAATCTCTTCTGAAGAGAGAAAATTGGAGCAGGTCTTTGCTTGGTGTTTCTCTTTGCTAGCCCCCTGTATTTCTTTAGTCTTACTTCTTAATAAATGTTTGGACTCTCCTTTCAAAAAAAAATTTCCAAATTTGTACGGGGAGCATAGTCTGTGCAAACAAACAACAAAAAAAATCCAAATTTAAAAGACCTCCTTGTACTACTTTTGGGTTCTTTCTGTGTTATCTTTATTTTCTGTGTGTATGTGTTGTTTCTCATATCACCCTGGACTCTTCTTGAAGGAATCCTCCTGTGGTATCTCAAATGCTGTTCTTCACAGACAAATACCTCCTTCCTAACCCAGCAGCTGCTGGTTGCACATCATATGGCCAGCTGTGCAAGCCCATGGGCCTGTTCACAGGACCTGCAGATTTCCAGACAGATTCCGTACGAAAAGGGCATGGTCCTTCCCTTAAGTTAAAAATCAGTACAATGAAATGAGATGGGAGAGAGGAAAGGAAAAAGCTACAATAGTTAATATGAAAACCTTATGTTTGAGCTGCTTATATACGTAAGCCAAAACTTATATACACAGAGACTGTACAGTTCATGAGACAAAAAGAGCATTCCTTTCTTCCTTCTTCCCTCCTTCCTTCCTTCCTTCCTTCCCTCCTTCCTTCCTTCCTTCCTTCCTTCCTTCCTTCCTTCCTTCCTTCCTTCCTT
>JAUBOD010000279.1:1574794-1596084 GCA_032353885.1 Nothura maculosa | reverse complement strand
TAACATGCATCTCAAGCTCAAGGTCAATTCATGGAGACTCAGCTTTTTCTGTTACTCTCCTGATGGCACCTGAAAAAAGCCCCACTGGCCTGTGTTCACATCCATAAGTGTTAAATTTGAATTGGTTCAAAATAACATATTTGAGAAGCAATATCTGAACTCAGTTTCTGGGTAGAATGGCTGAGTTACTCCTATTTTGAAGGAAAATCTGGTAAAATTCACATTTGCTTTCTCTTGGGAAAAATACTACAACTAAATGTATTACTAGTTCTTCCTTGCTCATAGATACTGAATCGTAAGGAAATCCTCTAGAAAGTATGAAGGGCCTTTAGAATATTCCCTGTCAAAGCTATAAAACCAGTCCCCAAAGCCCAGGGAGATCCTGAAGCCCTTGGAGATCTAGAGGAAAGGTGCTCATTACAGAGCCTTATTTGAAAAGATGAGATTAACAGTGGCAAACCCACAGGTAGCTGACAGAAACCCATCATTGTCACTTCAGGGTGAAGTATTTCAGAGGAGATGTTGTCCCAGGCAGTTTAGTTTTGCCTGGGAACTCCAAAAGATATAAAAGCTCCTTTTTTTCCTGTTTTTGCCCAGAGGTACAGTGAAAAACAACATGTGGGTAAATCCATTTGTTCAGCGCATACAAGAAATGGGCAAGCTGGGTGCTGCCTGGTGGAAAGCCGGCCCCATGTCTGTCCTCGCTGCAGAGAACTGTGGCCACTCGTGATGGAAACAGGGATAGGATGCTTGGCTGAAGTCATTCCCACATCTGTTTGCAGGCCCTGGGTCCCAGATGTTGTAATGGCAGCTGCTTTAAGTACGTTCAAGAGCAGCATCTGGAGAACTGTTTCGGAGGGAAACAGAGCAGTTCAGTTCCTGGCGACTCCTGCGGATGCAGCGCGTGGGTAGTGCTTGGGTGGCAGAGGAGGAAAGAGGCAGGGTCACTCCTATGCAGGAGTGGGAAATCACGTGCCTTCCAGCCTGGAGTGAGCAGAGGAGGCACCTGGGATATGGAGAGGAGGGAGAAAAGTCACTTTCGAGCCTTTCCTTTATGACTGTCTAGCAAAATATATCTCCATTGGAATGCCAAGAGCTCCTGTTCAGGCAGAGGGCACCATGTGGCACTCATGCTGAGGATGGAGACCCACTTGTTAGCTGTCTGCAGGACCCACTGCCAGCAGCACTGACCCTTGGCGTGCTCTGAAGGCACATCTGTGGGGGCAGGGGTCATGTCCCAGGGCCCAGGGTGCCCTGGCCACACTGGCTGCTCTTCCAGTGACGATGCCACTTAGATGACTCAAGGCTCATGACCCCTATGTCCTTTGTGTCCAGGAGCCTCACTTGGCACTGATTAGGGGACCACCTTTTTATAAAGCCACAAAGAATATATTGATTTTCTTGGCTTCTGTCTCAAGGACTGTGTTAGCCTTTATGCAGCAGTAAGACTTACAGCCTTGCTAGGCTTGCTCAACTTTAGCAGGCTGACAATACCCAATATTTCTGAAAAACTTGATATTTCATCCTTAGAGAAAATGTACCTAAAACTGAGTCATTTTGTCCTCTATATGACACAGGCCTCTGTCTCACAGACTAACATTGACAAGGACTAGCAAAAATCAGTTTGTAGGTTGAAATCACTCAGGCAACTGAAATTCTCATAGTTTTTTTAAAGCTTTTTCTTATTTTTTTTTAAATTTACTGGCTAGTAGCATTTCCCTCAAACACACACACACAAAAAAGGAAAAGTAGCCCTGTTGAGAATAATGCCTTCAGCTGGCAAGAGCAAGAACAAACCTATGAGCTTGGTACCCTCCTTCTCTTGGGAGGTTGGGATTTTTCCTCCCTCTGCGGCTTCAGCAGGTAGGAGATGGGTGAAAAGAGGTTGTTTTCTTTCTGTCTGGGAGAGGATGGAGAGGGTAGCAAAGGACCTGGGTGCCAGTGGTTGCTGTGACCATCTCTGCCTACAAGAGAAGAAACCAGCGCTAGTGCCTGAAACCCCTGGATGTGAGCTGGGCACCCCTTACATCTAGGTCCTGCTCAGGAAAAAAACAAAAACAGAAACAGAGAATGAAAGGCTTGGGCAGAATTCATATACACTTATTTCTGATCTAAGTTGCAATATTAAATCTCAGGAGGAGAGTGAAGTCGATCCATACAGAGGTGCTGTGTGTAGCTGAGGAGCGAGGAGCATCAGCAGAGTGCCATCAGATGGGAGGAAGCCGCTGTGGTGAGCATGGGGCTCCCACGTGCCTCTCCTCCAGTTTGGCTGCTCTCCCTGGCCCTGTGCTGTGCTGGGGAGCACTGGCAGCTCTGAGCTAACTGGTCCCATGTATTTCAAACTCTTGCATGCCAAGAGCCAGCCTCTGCACTATGTCCTAAAAGGAACTGTGATACAGATTCTCCGTCCTATTTCTGCTTTTATGATACTTATGATACATTCATTTTTTCTTTATTTTTTTTTAGACCCTACCTATGTTTTGGCAAGCTGCTGACTGTAAGAGACCCCTTCTCATAAAAGTCTTGGCTCATCTCTACTGCGCTTCATGAGCTAGGAGGCACCTGGGCCATGGACATGAGGTGGAGTGAGGGGTTCAGCATTTTGTGTAATTTGGAGTCATGGGCAGGAGCAGTGGGGATAAGACCACCCACTTTACCTGCCTGCTCGTTGGCAATTGCAGTAATCCAAAAGCAGAGGGCAGTATCAACAGGTACCCAAAGTCACACATGAGTAGGGCCAGGCCTGAAGGAAGACTGTGACATAGGACATACATAATGTACAGCCAGTCAGCTTGATCCCTAAAGCAGTGTGGATTTTTGCACAGAATGTTTTTCACACCAGCCACATTGGATTTCTTTCAGCACACATCCACAGTAGATGCCTTGACAGAACACCATGCCAGTTCTCACTGCTTGCAGTGCAGGTAGAGCATGCGGTTTGCAAATGCTTCTTTACATCAGCTGGCGAGCTACATGGTGGCCTCTGCCACTTGGGCTCCAGTTGTCTTCTGCATCACTGCTGATCTATCATTTGGGAGCAGTGCTGCTGCTGCCGTGGAGGGTAAGTCTGAGGAAAAGATCAAAGCACACTTTATCTGAGGGACTGCTGCCAGCTTCTACTGTGCCCCATGAAATGCTGGGCTCCTACAGAAGCAATGCTCTCTCCAAGTTCTCTAGAAAGACTCCCATTCTCCTAGGCCAGGACTAAAAAAACTGGACTTACACTGACAAGGCAAAGGCAGACTTATCCCGAATACTACAAAGATGTAGTATTGTTAAGTTTCCCAATACAAAGACAAGTACATACAGCCAGGAATTGTCCTTTCTGTAGAGAAGATGTTTTCATTCCCTTGGAATTTAAAAATAAAAGACAAAAGTATCACCCAAACCTCAAGAGATTGACTTCTGAGATTTACTGTTCTTTCCTGTGTAATCTTCCCAGGCCTCCCAGTTCATCCACATTTCACCCAGCTGCATCTTCTGCCCCTGTACCAGGAGAAGGGCCAACATTTGCAACTGTCACTGAACTCCTCACAAAAACCTCAGGCAGTTCTTGCAGCTGCAGTTACTATGGTGGAAACTCCTGGCAATGTTGCCTGCTATTAACTTTGCCTGACATTATAAGACCCTATTTACCTCTGTTTCTACTTTTGCCAAATGTTGCTATTTGAATGAGTATTTGTTGAATAGGTGTCCAATAAAGACTTTGTCAAGTTTAACAGCTTTATTTCCCAAATATCTCTGGTGCTAGTGCTCCAGACCAAAGTCAACTATTTTTTGCTGCATTTACAGGTTGATAGGAGTATTTAACTTGCATTCAAACTGTAGGAAGATTTTTTTCTCTTCAGGTATCAGTGACATAGTATGGTGAAGGAGTGTGCTTGATTTCCTGTAAAAGGGTAGGAATTAGCCCACACAGGAGTGAGGGAGGAATATCAAGGAAACTGAGATGGAGATGTGGATATGAGCGACGAGGAGAGGAACTGGATTTGGGAGTCAGAGCTGGGAGATTCGAGGTCTGGGCCAGGAAGTCCTTAGCAGAAAAACAGAAATTGACAGGGCTGGGACATGCAACCTATGCTAGCGTAGGATACAAGATTGGATACAAAAATGAGACAAGAGGCCAGAGCTTTGGGAGAGAAGGGGTTTGGGTCAAGGACAGTTTAGAAGAAGCCTTGCTTGGGGGTGAATGGGCTGAAGGTCCTTGGCAGGAACCTGTTGCTCCTCAGAGATGGAGAGCATCAAATGACACAGCAAGGGCATGCTTTGGACTAGCAAAACACATTTAAACAGCAAAGTTTATTTTTTTAAAAATTTATTTTTTTAAGCTGGTAAATCCCAAGTGAGTAGCTACCTTTGAGTGTAATATCTCAGCTCAACTCAGTGATCTTGCCTCTGCTGCCTCGCCTTTCACAGCCATGGGGGAGATAAATGCTCATGAGGCCTGGCCTGCAGAAACTGCTTTACTCGGTGCCATGAAAAAGCCCATGGGAACAGGAATTATTGTCTGCAAAACAGGTCTGAAATAATGTAGCAAATAAGGTGTAATGCTACCCACCAGACAGGGAGTAGGAACAAAATATTGAGAGATGGTCTCTAAATTAGTGCCTTTGATGCTGCGTTAGGCAGAGATTCTCAGGAGGAAAATAATATGGAATCATGCAATTAAAAAATCTGCTACACTGTATGTGCATATACTGCATAACAATGTAAAAGCATAATTTTATAATTTCCTCTGCTAATTACATAAAGCTAGCCTGCTGCTTGAAAGGCAAAAGGTGTGATTTCCAGCAATGCAATCTTTCATCTACTGCAATGTAATGCTCTGTATGTGCATCTTATGGACACCAAAGGAAAGGAGCATGTCGGAGGGCATTCCCTGGGGTCTCCCTGCAAAAGGAGACTCTCTGGGGAGCTGTGAAGGGTTCCCTTTGGATGGGAATTGATGCACAGTAAACCTGTGCAGACAGAAATACCACTGTCAGTGCCCTCCTAGAACAGGATAGGGAAAGATCTGATGTCCATCACCTTTATATTCTGGCTTGTGGGATATGAAAGGTGGCTCAGCATTTCTCAGCTTCAGGTTTTATCTAGGCCATGTTGGCACTACTCTGCCTTGCAGAAACAGTCTGTAAGAACTGGAGGTGTTTTTCTTTTCATAGGTTTTAGGAGTGGAGTGGGACTGCAGAAGTGTTTCATCTGTGCTCACCTGCACTGAACAGACAGCAAGGAGCAGGAGAAGGAGGGCTGATACTAAGGAGTTGGATGGAGTACTCAGCTCAGCACTGCTCTTCAGCACAGAAATGATGTTTCTTTTTCAGGGCTGTGTTTGCTCCTAATGTAGGAGCTGCAGTTCAGTTCAGGTGATTCTGCTGCCTGAACTGTCATAGCAGCTGCAGATACAGAATCTACAGGCTGGATGCTCTGGCACTTTCGATCAAGTTCATGTGGTTTAATACACTACGCATTCCAACAAGCCTGAAACAAGATTCTTGAAGCCTTATAGAAACAAGAAATGCACTTTTTCACCTTCTTAATTTGACACTCCTGGACTGCTGAGTGTTGCTCCTGCATGCAGAGGTTCGAGAGTGAAACAACAACAGAAATTTCTGTGGGCTTCTGCAGAATAAAGCTGCTTTTGGTCCAGTCCTGAATATAGAGGTAGCTACTGAAAACAGGTAGGGGACCAGAATCAACTGAGCAGAAGCAAAATGACATAAGTGGATAATAAAAACAAGGTACGGCTGCTCTTCAGTGGTGAGGTAATGTAACTTGTACTGATTTAGCCAACAGCTGCTGTACCCAAAATAAGTTTGAGATATCAAAAGACAGATGAATTTTCATTGTGGTAGAAGAAAACAAGTAGCCAAGTCCCACACTGACCACTGAGGGTAGCTAGGTAGGAGATGCAAACCCCTTCACCAGCAGAGCTTTACCTTTCCCTCCGTGTTTAAAAAGTGAGCCATTTCTCTTGAATTTCTCATTACTTTTCTGCCCATACTCTGTTCTGAGCTGAAACCGGGCATACTAAACCCAGTACAGAGTCCAGGCACCAGCTTGTCAAAATTATCTGTGCTCTAGTTCTCCATACTGATTTAGAATCACAGCAGGTAAGATGTTACACCCTTTCAAGTCAGGCCAATAGGAGGGGTTGGGTACGATGCTGCTTGTTTCCGTATATTGGCCAGTTCTAAATCGATCTCGCTGAAGTAATGCAAGCACTGTGTACAAGCTAGCCCTCATCTGTTTTCATTTGGTATAACCATATTGGAGCAAGCCGCACTGTTTTGTTACTTAACGCTAATCTGACATTTGATGTCTGCCTTGCATCGTTGCCTATTGCACAGCTGGATTCTTCCCAGACCACCTGCCGGAGCCGTATCCTTCGGTACTCGCTTTCCTGTGATCAGTACCTTATTTGTGGAGGCCAAAGGGGCTGTAAAAATCAATCACTGGATATAAGAGTGCTTTGCATTCACTTAGCACCAACCATTTTCTAAAGGGCAAGTGTTGGTGAATCGCCCCACGTCCCATCAGTCTTGTGTTTGGCCAAATCTGTCCTGCTCCTGCAGTTAAAATGTAGGAGTTGGTTAGCAGTCTTCCTAAGTATTATTGGAGATCTTCCTCTGCAAGTGGGCTTGTTACTGCAGTTGCTTTCACGCCTGCCTATTAATAGGCTCAGTCTTGTTGGATGCTTCTCCCTGGAAGTCACTGCTGCAAATCCGCCGCGCGGCTCAACTTGATTATCGTAGTTATTAGTGCAAATCTTGAGTTAGGTCTTTAAGGAAGCACCCGGAGGTATCAGTTGTTAACTTAACACAGCTCGGCAGCTAGGATGAGAGCTAAGGTCATGACCTTATAATGGTCAACCAGCCTATTAGTTTAGCAGTGTAGGACTCAAATGTCGTTTCAGCACCAGTTGGATGCTTGAATTTATTACATGGAAGGCTCCTTACTTGAAAACGATACGATTTTTTTTTCTACCAGCTGCTAGAAGCCCCTTTTTTTAAAAATAATAGCTACAATTCTGCACTTTTAAAGTTAGGCCTGTTCTCTTTAAATGGCAGGGTGACCTCTGCCGAATGAGTAGGCAGAGCAGGTACAGGAGATCGTTCGAACCTGCAGGCTTCAGAAAATGGGGGGGAAAAGGCAAGATGAAGGAAAAAAAATGCCAATCAAATTTAAATGATGATCCCATTAAATAATGATTTTCATTCAGGCTTTAGCTTCCCAAATTTTTACATTTTGAGGTAATGTCTTACAGGAGATAAATTCTGTCCCTTCCCTCCCGTCCCCACAGTATTAATTTGTGATATTCTGTGATAATTTTATTTAAGGGGAAAAAAGGAAAAAAAAAGAGAGAGAAATCTGACCAAAAAAATCTTGCTGTATTCAGTCCCCTGAGAATGTTGGGTCGAGTTTTTTGATCCCTGTTGCTCATTGATTTGAGGGCTGATGTAGTGCAAGGGGTCCCTATTAGTGGCGTCTGTCACTGCTGTAATGTTTTTGTTATTTTTCCTCATTTGTTCGCTCTGACATCATGTCATTACAGAATGGTGCTGTTCAGGCCCTGCCTTGGCTGTTCGTTAGCGTGTGTTTAATGAGCAGCTTAATTGAGCTGTCTACTAGGCCACCTGTCACCCTCCGGACTTATTAACATACTAATGGCCTGACATTGTATTCTCTGACAGGCAACAGGGTTTACTGATTTGATGTCTGGACATGGGGATTTTATGCAGGAATGAGAGAGGATATTGGGAAGGAGGTTTAAAAACGCAAATTAACTCTTTGGTATCTATGTATTTATGGCTTGCTTGTAAAAGTTCAACACAAAGTAGCAGGGGGAAACGGCCCTGCTTAGCAAGCCCTACTTTGTCATTGCAATTGCAGCACGTTTCTTCAGAAGAAAATATGCTTAGTGTAAGAAGAGCAGGCTTTACTTCTATTACAGTATTATTGTTGTTACTGCTTCAAAGGAGAAATCTTCTTAAGCACAGAGGAAAGTTTTGTGACTAGTCTTTTCTCTACTGTGGCTAAACAAATGAAAGGCAAGAAATTTCCAGTTAAGGGATTTAAGTGCATGACATTGTTCCCACCTTTTAAATCCAGATGAAGACATTCATAGCCAGTGAACACTGTGCTGAGTTGTAAAGGTTCAAAGAAATGGCTTAAGTGCATGCAAGTTTAATAAAAACACTTGTTTTGATTTTGTTGGGTTTTTTTTTGTTGTTGTTGATTGTGTTTTTCTCTGGCAGAGAAGAAGCAGACCTTCTGTCACAAGAAAACTCGGGTTACCCAGCAGATAACAGATCCAGATGGGGTGGTTTTAAGTCGGGCACTACAGCAAATCCACCTCATATGCATACTGCACAACCAGACACGGGGCCATATTTTGAGACTGTTT
Source organism: Nothura maculosa (assembly GCA_032353885.1). NCBI lineage: Eukaryota > Metazoa > Chordata > Aves > Tinamiformes > Tinamidae > Nothura > Nothura maculosa. The sequence goes on along the minus strand of JAUBOD010000279.1, from coordinate 1,587,680 downwards.
GTTTCCTGCCCATATGGAAGAAATTTGGGGTGCACAGGTATCCCCAGACCTTTGCAAAGAACCTCATTTGCAGATTAGCATTCAGAAGAAAAAGATACCCTACCACAGCCAAAAGCCATGGGAGCAGCCCCAGCTCTCTGGGGTTCTTATAGCCATTAATTTCAGCTGTGAGCTGGTAACTTCTAGCAGAGCCAAGGCACATATCTCTAGAGTTCCTCATCATCGGGGGAGGAACAGGGAGCACGCGTGAGGGGGAACTGGCGACAGCTCAACTTGGATGAAACTGCCCCAAAGTGGTCTAGGAGGGCAGCTGACAGAAGTTATATTTCTTGTCTTGTGGCAAGAAGTCGTTTTGGTCACTTCTGCCAAAGTTTGCTTTCTGGAGTTTGGTCAGCTTTCAATGACCAAGCCAGCTATTTTCCATCTGTCTTTGGCAAAGAGATTTGCTCACTCTCCTCTGGGATGTGAATGTTGCTAATGAGATCTGTGTTTTTTGCCTTTTTTAGGTTAGATTCTGCATTCAGTTTCCTGCAAAATCATTGCAGAAAAACAGAAAAAAAAGCAGAGACAGGTTGACCATGGCAAGTTTATTCATGAGTGCTTTGGGGCTGGTAATTCATTGACCTTCAGTTATCAAATAGGGGCTAAATTTTATTTCTTAGGGCTTGAAATAAGTTGGGGTCTTCTTCCTTAGAAAAGTACCTTCCTCCTTCATGTTGAGCAGAGATCCTGAATAGAGAAGGGGGAGCTGTGACTGGGAGATATTTTCTGAGGGAAGCCCTTGGCATTGGCTTCACATTGTGGGAAGTAGTCAGATTCAACAAATGTAAAGGGCTGCTACCACATTCATCGTTTTGGGAGGATATCTTGAAGGCATAGAGGCTTGTGAGCATTGAGAAAAGTCAGAAAGGAAAGGCTTGCTTTGGTTTCTGTCATGCTTGTTTTATACGTGAAAAAGAAGGGCATGCTTGTGTGCCTAGTGATCTGATTTTCTTTTTTCTTTTTTTTTTCTGAATTACCTATGAGTAATTCTAGCTCCCCTCACTTAGATGGATTTTCTTAGCACTTATGATTGCTGTCATGGAGCACATTCAGTTCTTACGAAGAACAGTGTGCCTCTGTGTGCCCAAGAGGTGGCATTCTGGATTGTGTGAATTCATGCTAAGCAGGTGCATGTGTGTCTGAACAATATTTGCTGGTTGCCAGACTTCATGCAGTCTGGACAACAGTCCCACCTCTGCCACAGCTGGCTGCTATGCCAAGCTCACACATTGGTGATGGACATGTCCACATATGGCCCAATTCAAGCTATTCTGATGGCATCAAATCCTACTCAGTCCAGGCTAAATGGTCCCAGCAGCGTAACTCTGCAGATTTATTTTATTTACCGTTGGCAACAGCCAATTATTGTCTAGATTATGCAGCCATAGCTCTGAGTGGAGCATAATGCCTTGTGACCAGTCTTTTGTGTGCGCTTATTTTTGTATCCTCCCACTCATAGATTTAAATTGTATCTACAAAAGTCATTGGGAATCAGGTAAGCTCATTAGAAATACTAACAAAAATATATATTTATTGAACTAAGCCTCTCTTGCCTTTGGTTTTGTACCACTGAAGAGCAAAATGTAGTTGGACATGTTTCTGCTCTGATTGACATCACTGGGTGTGCTTGAAGAAGCAAAAGTTAGCATGTGTCAGCAATGAGTGAGCTCTAAAAGGAAGGCAAATGAATTTGTTCATTAATTTCTGAATAAAATTCAAAGAACTTGAGATATCCATCATCTAAACAAGGCCCTTGTACATGCAGAGTCTGCCTTTAGTTTTCTTCAGATTTCAAGTTCCCTTTTGTTTTCAACTTTCTTCCAGTTTGCCCAGCCTGCCAGTATGCATAGAGGAATACATCAGTGTCCACAAAAAACTTGGAAAGAACTACAGACGGAATATTTAGAATGGAATTTAAAAGAATGCTTTTAATACTGCATTGAGAAACATAATTGTAACACTGATGATGTTGCTTGTATCCTATTAGTGTGTGGTGGACACTCACAAAATGGATATGACAAATGTATATCAGGGACTACTTGAACAACAAAAGCTACTTTTCACTATCAGAAGTATAAGGTTAAAGGACTTAGTGCTACAAAACAAGATCATTTAATTCTACTGAGGTGAGTAACCTGATCAAATATTCTGTCTTTTTGCTTCAGTGAGAAGAGCCTCTGCAGATCACAGCTGGACAGGAGAAGGTCACCAAAGGAAAGAAGATAGACATGAACTCAGATCTCTGCAGTGCTCCCAGAGAACACACAAGAAGTACAGTGGAGTTAACTGTTCCTAGTTACAATGACAGGACATGACTGTAAAGCCAGCTTTAGCTGTGGCCCAGAAAAGTTCTGATCAGTTATAAGGAGATTTATACCAGTCTGTCTGTCCTATCAGACAGAAACACCTCCCAACACTTTATAATAACTTGCTTTCTTTCATTTCTAGCCAGCGTATTTTAATTATTTTCAGCAGACTTTTTTGAAGTGAAAGACTTCTAAGACTGCCAGCACCCTTGGCTCTAGGTACTGTCCCTTGGGCAATGCTGTAAGAGACAAAGCATCCACCATCTCCCAAGCTCCTTAACATGGCATTATATGTGTGACAGTCCTTAAGGCTTTAGGTCCCGTCTCCCTCCTCATCAAGCTACTCATAACTCTCAGGGTTTGGGCTCCTGGCACATAGAACCTTGGAGACCCTTTCAGCTACGTAATCCTGTGCCATGGAGCGGGGCCACAACAAGCCCTCGGCATCATGGCCAGGTTTCAGGAAACAAGCTCAGGTTCTGCACTGACTGATTTTTTTTTAGGATGAAACATCTGAATGATCACAACTCACTTTTTAAATGAGAAAAATTCTTTTACATGGAAAATTATGACAGTATTAAGGTTCGGTCAGCCTCTTTGAGGGAAGTAGTGCTAAGCAAATTGAGTGAATTAGTCAGTTTTCCTGAAATTTTTAATTTGAGAGAAGCATGGAGAGGAAAAAACAAAACAAAACAAAGAATGAAAGTCAAAGACCACGGTCTCCTCTACCAACAACTCATTGGGCAGCAAATTCTGCCTTGCTCTTCCTCTTAGTCAAAGTGGTCAAGTTGCAGGTCTTCACATTACCTTCATATTCAGCTTTTTACAATTGCATTATAAATAGTTGATCTATTCCTTTAATGATAGCTCTCTTCTAAATGACTATCTTCTAAAGTAGTTTAAAAGGATTTAAAATTGTTTTTCTTTCATGAACTTTTAAATCTGAAAATATAGGAGATATAGCTGCACAGCTAAATCTAAAAGAAAATGAAATGTATAATTTTAAAATGTATTTTTAAGATTTTTTTGCCAGAGTATGCATTCCTCATTAACAAATAAATAAATAGAATAGAGAAAGCAGGGAAGCCAAACTCTGTGGCAGAGTTGTGGGTATTGATGACAAAATGGCTCATATGAGCAACTCAATTTCTGAAAATCTCCGTTTCTGAAAACAAAATGCAAAGTATCAGAGCATGGGAGAAGGTATGGAAGACTACTGGGAGTTGGCTTGTGTTCAGTTATGGACTGTAGCTCCACTACTGCTTGAAAATAGGTGTACAAAAATATAAAAGAATAGAAAAGTGCATTTGTGCATTCACTATTATCTTCTTGAATTTTCACATGAATTAGAAGGATGTCAAAGCCTGTACCTCCAAAAGCATAGCAGTTTACTGCAAGAAGAATTTGAAAGCACAAGAACAACCCAATCCTTGACAGGACTCTATTGCCTGAAAACATAAAGCTCCTGCAAAGCAGCTTTAGGAGTCTGTGGGAGAGCATATATGAAAAGGTGGTCAGTGCAAACATGAGAGGAATAAAGGGAATAAACCAAACTAACACTTAGGGAAGAAAATAGTTCCAAATTTAGTTTATTAGGGAAAAGATGGCTGCATTACCAAATTTCTGCAGCCCGGAATAAGATGGAATTATGGATGTTGAGTGGTGGAGGGATGAAGACTTCTTCATACTCCGTTCTCACAATAAAGCCAAATTATCCCTAGGCAGCTGCAGGCAGTAGAACTAGGAGAGAGCTGCTTTAGCAGCTTGCAAGTTTAAGCTTGTAGCCCCACATTTCCCCCCACTTCCCTGTTTTTCACCAGGATTTGACCTTTTCTCTTTGACCATGATGTCCATAGATACTCAATATGCTGGACAGAGTCCTTGCAAACCTCCAGACCTTGTAGTCTAGCAAAGAAAGTAAGTACCTGAGGAGCTCTTTGCAGAGCAGGAGGCAGGTTGCATACTCAGAAGTAACTTTGTCTGGACCAGGGCCAGAAAAATGAAACAGATTTTTAGGATCAAACAAGGTTTGATCCTAAAAAAATCACATATTTCTTATACTGTGAAATTCTTGAAGGCTTTCACTCAAAAGTATATGCTCAACCATGCTATCCTAAGCTGAAATCTTAAAAATTATTCTCAAAACAGACAGTAGCTACATTCTTTTTTAGAGGTCATTTCTGAGTTTGATTTTCTGGTGAGCCTAAACAACTCTAATGTAACATCTACCAATAAAAACAAGATTTAAAAAAAAGAAAAAAAAAAGGAAATTTAAGCACTGACAAAAAATGCAGCTTGTGATATATTTGGATAAATCCAGAAATACTTTGAATTCTCTGAACTGCACACCTTGTTGTTTCTCCGCTCCAGGAAGAGAAAAACAATTCTTCCTGAGTCTTTCCTCACCTCCGAATCAGGTGAATTGGGTCAAAGAAAAAGTTAGGCAGGACAGCAGGACACCAGAGCAGGAGATCACTATGCATGATCCCTTGGCAGGAGGGAATCCGCTGTGCTGCTGTGTTTGTGCTGGGGGAAAAGTGCTTGGATGGGTGATGCTCAAGGAGCTACTACAATATCTCTACATCCCGTAGCCCTTTCTGCACTATCAAGAGTAATTTGGTGATAAGGAGCTTTTATACTGCCTTCCTCTACGTCCAGATGTGCTCTGCAACACACTGTTCACTTACGTGAAACGAGATAAGTTTTAACCAAAAAAAAAGTCAACACCAAAAAACCCTCAGGGGCTGTTACACCAACATCACTGCCTTCCCTGGTGCCATATATCCCCCTAGTCCCTTCTCCCTTACACTTTCCTTGGGGCACCGGATGTCGCAGCCTCACAGTTTGCCTGCCAGATGAGACAACACTGCCTCCAGCCTCAGACCTGATACTTATTGCAGATGAAAAGATCATCCAGCAAATCTGTGTAGTTAGGTGCTGCTGTCACTCATCCTCAGAAATCTTTCTTCTTGTTTATGCTAGCAGTTGCTGACTTGTATTTACACTCATTTTGAAGAAGGTAACTTTATTCTGTGAGGTAATTCTAAGCTGTCTTGTTCCTGAAAAGTAGGCTGAGCTATTTCTAAGGTCATGGCCCAGGTCTGTGTCTCTACAATGAACTTTGACTGAGGTCATGCATTTAGTTTTCACTGTGTCGACAACTGAATGGACATTACACTGACCCCTGCTAAAGAAGCCAGTTCTAAAAACGCTGCCTTCAATAATTAATAGTAACTTGTTTTAATCCTCGGACTGGCCAGTTAAGCTAGCAGATGTCACGAGCAGCAAGGGCAGATGGCCTTGAGCTTTGCCCTTCTAACTAGTTTGATATTATGAAGTATAAGGACTCTTGCCCAAATGTGCTTTCCATTTCTCTCTCGTATACAAGATAAAATTATCAAGTCAATAACTATTCTTCCAGTTATAGCTCCTAGACAGAAGGAATTGACAAATCCCACTATCTTTGGATCTGATTTTAAAGAAGGGACAAGGCAGCAGTCATTTGTGAAACCTGTGAACTGAAATATGAGTCATGATAATATTATGGTTGCAGAAGACAGATTTCTCCTATATACATCAGCTGTGATGAGAAGTGAACATCCATTCTTGCTTCATTCTGCATGGAGAGGAAAAGAGAGCACTTCCAATCAGTAATGTTGCCAAGGTTTCCCTTTATTCAATCCCATTTTAAGTTACATAAAAACCTTGAGGGCTATTTTTCTTTACATTTTATTTTCTGTTGGAACAATTCAGCCATTTCTAAATCAAAAAGAAAGAGTGATGTTCTGTCTACATCTAAAAAAAGAAACTGGGAACCTTTCCTTAGAATAGTGGTCACTCCCTTTTTTTAAGGCAGTATTTTAAATCCAGCAGCAGGTTAGCTTTTGCATACACTTAACCAGCCTTGTTAAATATTTGCACCCCAGAAGAAGATCAGAGCAGGTTTAAACACCAGACTAAACCTAATTCCCTCTGAAATTGCAATTCTGCACAGCACCAGGAAGGCAGAGGATGAGCTTTTCTCTTGCAGATCACCCAGGAAGCCTGTGTAACTTCAAGGAAAAAAAAAATCAAAGATCAGTGAGCTCTGTCTGTCTGTCTATTCTCAGGAGCCCGTAGCACCTACTCTTATTTGCTATAGTATCAGTGGACCGTTGATTTGTGAAAAGTAACTGGTCTGACAATTCTCTTCCTGAAAGACAGGAAATGTCCCTTCCACTTTTTCGGTATTATGATGCTGCAGAGCTGAGGAGGAAGGTTTTTCAAAGAGAATCTTTGACCCAATGTTGTCCCACCTTCAAAGGAATGTGCCAGGCCTCAGTAAGTTGCCAATGAGGTATTAGCCTTAGTTAAAAAGAAAATGTAAACACTGATGAGAGATGGTTCATATGGTTCTGGTTCGCCTTTTGGCTTTATAGCTGTCTCTGCAACACATCTTCTCTGTTTATTTAGCAAAGCTTTATACAGAGTAAGGCATAGAGGGCATATAAAAAGATGCTGGTGTTCGAAACTAATATGTCATGCAAGTCTTTGGATGCTCCCAAGAGATGAGTGCCTCCCATGGGCATGAGAAATTGATTGTAAATGTGTTAGTTTCTTTTCCATTAATAACAACAACAAAACTTCGCAGGGCAGCATCTTCAAACTTCGTTTTAAGCACTGCTGTACTTAACTTAGGTAACTTAACACAGCCAGTGCCCTGGATATGTGCAAGAGCTTGTCGCCAGCAGAAGCTACTCACAAATTAGTGTTTATGAGGACTGCAAAAGTCATGCTCTGAGTTACGCTTGCTCATCTTACACCTTCGCAATCCGTATAACAAGTGCAACTGTGGAATCTAGAACCTGCACCCTTCCATATTTGGGCCCCCATGAACTGTGCTACCAGTGGCAATTTCCTAACAGTCACTCCTCTGAATGTACAGCTGGATTCCTCACAGCTGTTGGTATCTACCCTGTACAGATGCCAACTAGCTGTGTTGATTTTACAAAAGCATGGAAATATGAAACATGACATTTCTCCTTTAAGATTTAGTGAAAAAGTCTATGCACTTCCACATAGTCCTTGTTACAGTATACAGAAATGAAGATTAAACAGCAAAGGGCTGTTCAGCTGGGAAAACAATAGAAATGAGTATCATTAAATGCATCTGGTTTACAGGAAAATTAAGATAAGGCATAAGCCCTTAATAAGGCTAGGCATTATAAACATACAGGGAAGAGATTAAGAAAATACCAGAACTCAATGTGCACAGAGTGATCTATCCTAGGCACATTATATAATTCTATGATACTCATCTTTCTATGGGATGACATTAGGGTCTAAAGAACAAGTGAGGAACACCAGGCTCCTTGGACACCAAAGCTAAAGGCGACAAGATTTACTGCACCCATTTAACCCGTGGCCCACAAAACTCCCAGCTCTCATTATTTTGGGGAAAGAGGGGTTGTTGTGGTACTAAACATGTCAGGGCTGTCTCTGTGGCTTTGGAGAGCCTGCCCATTGTTGTCACTGAAAGCCACTAGAGCAGTGACAGCTTCCCCATGCCCCTTGGGCCACGTGGAGGCCTCGCTCGCTGCAGGTGGTAACCAGTAGCAAGCTGTCTCATGAGCAGCAAACGGCTGAGCAAACTGTGCGGGCTCGGGAAGAGTTATGGGGTGGCCACTTAACCCTATTAACGCTCTCCTGCCAAGAAGTACCAGCATGAGCAGCCTGGAGAGAGCGCGGAGTCGTCAGCTTTGAGAAGCTCTGAGGGCAAGGCCCAAACAGCTAGAACGATGGGCCTGCATTCTGTTGGTGAGCATCAAGGAGAGAGAAGACACATGTTTAAAAGGAGACCAGGCTACCCAGATTGACCAGAAACCAGGATGGTTGCCCATGCCTCTAAGGAGTCTTCGAAAGGGAGAGCTCATGTATGCCATGCTGGCACCCAGGGTTGCTGCAGGGGTGAAGCTTCAGTGCACAGCTTTGGTTCCTCTGCTTGCTTCTTCTTGCACTCCAACTCATGGTGCCCCTGCTCACAGCTATTTCCTCTGCTGCATTTCAGTTGACAGGTAGTCAGATGTTGGGAAGTACTTTGAGAAAAACAACAACAACAACAAAAAAACGAAAGTGATACTAACTTTTACAATACTATACTTTTCATATTAGTGCTTTTCATCCATAGCTGCTCTTGTGTGAAGCACAGCAGTTACTCTTGAAGGTCTACCATACAGAAGCAAATTTTAATATCATAGATTCAGGCTCAGCTATTTGAAAGAACAATTATTTTCTGTCATGTTGTGTTGGGAGATTGCCAAGAAAAACCTAGATCTGATTGTAAAACTGAGCTCTGAATTTTATGGTTTTTATGTACCAGATTGGCACTTTGTGGCTGCAGCTAACCCTGAAGGATACCTGTGGCCAGATACTGAGTACTGAGTACATATTTTTACTTTGATGGTTCAAGACACAAGAAAAGTCAGATTGCCATGTGCTTTGTTTTCAGATGGCTTGTTTAACACTGTCAGTGTTTTGTTATACTGGAAGCTCAGGTTTCTTTTTTTTTTCTTATTTAAGCCACAAAACAAATTTAATTTAAATCTGATATTTCTTTGAAATAAAAATTTGATTTCCTGGAAAGTGTTTGTCTATTTGCTTGGATCTTAGATGTGTTAAAATATTTCTATTAGAAACTGGAGATCTCTTTAAGGCTTCTGGTCCTGGTAACTCTTTTATTTTTGTCTGGTAGATGTCCCACGGTCATTGTTTCCCCCCCCCCCCAAAAAAAAAGTCACCCTTGCAGTAGCCAGGCTGGTTAAAACTGTTAATTATAGGGCTGTGCTTAAGGAGTCTTGGATAGGAGTTAAAAAAAAAAAAAGCTCCAATACGTTCAGCAATTTTATCCCTTGCCGAGACAGCCTGGCAAGTGGCTCTTATGATGGGCTGCTGAGTTACAACAGAGCATAACACCATCAAAGGCAAAGACACCAAGGGGAGCACAGACACAATCAGCTCTCCAATTTCCAGCTGTCCAGGCTTCTGAGTTACGGGAACTGACTGCCTCCCATAGATTCTTTGCAGAGCTGCCAAGTTATTAGGAGCTGCTGAAGGGAAAGGGAGTGCAGAATGGGTTCCCAACGGCTGCAGACTTGCCCATTGCCCTGCACGTGCAATCAAGCTCAGCTCGGAAGCCTTGTTAGCCTGTTTTTGACCAAGTTGGTGAGAGAAAATGAATCCAAGTTTCTTTGCCCTTCCTTGCACACATCCAAATGAACTTCTGTTCCTGCAGCTGGATTTGCAGTTGTGTTCTTCCCTCTTTAAGGCTACTTTTAGATCAACGCCTCTGTACAAGGATTTTTCTCACTCAATCTTCTTCCTTTCATTTCCTCCATCCTTATGCAGACAGGTGTCTGCACTTGGAGATGTAAAGTATTCATTGATGTTGTCTCATCTTTGCATGGAATGGTATGTCATAGAGAAGCAGTCATAGAGTTTAGTCTCCTGCAAAAACAAATGTTTTTTAAAGCTACCTGCAGTAGCAAAAAAAAAGAGAAAAAAGCAGGAGGGAAAAAAGAAAAAATGTTTGCCTGCAAAGGGAATAGTCAGGATAGCAAGTCGAGTGGCAGAGGAGTTGCCCGTCTGCAACAGGATGGCAGAAGACAAGTGGCCTCAGGCATGGCCAGAGCATCCCCTGAGCCAGCAGAGCAGCCACTGAGGGCTTGAACAGCTGCTGGTCCAGGGCGAAAGAGGCAGAGGGTTGTTCCATTAAAGGCTGAGGACAAGACATAATCTTCCATCCAGCAGCTGGAAAAATAATTTCAGGTTAACTTAGACTGGATTGAGTTACTTTTTCTTCTGGAAACAAAACTGTTAGGTGAAGTCAGACCAGACTAGCAGCTTGAGTGGCCATAATACCCACACTGGCAGCACAGCTCTTCGGCAAAATGTAACGCAGCTCTAACTGAGAAACTTTCTCCTGAATGGGAACACACCTTATTGCCAGGTATTCACCCTCAAGGATGGTGACTTAACAGGGAAGATGTCAGGGGGGACAGTGTCCTGGTTTCCATCCCTTTCCTGAGAGACAATCTGATATTTCTTTGAAATAAACATTTAATTTGAGGGAAAATGTTTTGTCTATCTGCTTGAATTTTAGATGTGTCACACACAGAGCAATGTGCCCAAAATCTTGCTCCAGGTGATGTGACAATGAATCCAGATGGGATAGAGATCTCTTCAGGGCTTCCTAAGGGCATCCCTTCTCCGTTAGGGTGGCTAAAGGAGGGAGATGGAGATAGAGGTGATCATATTCCTCAAAGAAAAAAAAAAGAATATGTACATATGCGCACACACACACACACACACATACATAAATACATATATAAAATATATGATTGTTTTCTCCCAGTTCATGCTTTTGGGCATCTTCCTGCTTGCTGATCGCGTTAGGACCATCATCCTACAAACTCCCCTTCTCTAACAATTAGTTACTATCATTCACACTGTGCAATCAGCTGTTAAATCCTCATTTATGCTAATTTGAATGTGAATGTGCTGCTCTGCAAAATGTTAGATTGCCATGTTTACAAATATACTACAGGTATTTAGAAATTTAGATGATACAAAACATACTGCTTAAGCTACTTGTGATGCCGCTTTAAATAACTTAAGCCTATTTATCTGTTATTTAGCAATTCTTTTCACATACTACTGTTTTTTTCCTTTTATGCCACCCCTTGTCACACAAGCAAAAGCGCGCTTGCTTTTTTTAAAAAAAATACATATATAATCTAATAAATGGTAATCTTAGTGATTGAATTTGATTACATATAACCTCTATATGGATAGCACGATTTAACTGGAACACATTTTTCTAATCCATGAAAGCTTTCTTTAAAGCTGATGAATTTAAAAATAAAGAGGAAAATAACCTCTTTGGCTTAGTGGTGGTGGCAGAGCTGTATTAGAGACTATAATGTGTCCATGTTAAGTGATTTTCCCAAAGCCGTTTCAGTATAATAAGCTCAAGAATTAGTTTCATGTTAAAGTTTATCTCATTATGTGCTGTGACCTGTATGCATCTCACACTTCCCATCAAAAGCTGATTTCTTCTAATGGTTTTCGTTAGCGCAGGCAGCGGGGTTAGGCCACTTAGCTGCATGAAACTTGCCTCTGATGCAGAAACTCTTCCCCTGATCCTTGCTGGGCCTGAGCTCAGAGGAGATCCCACCCTCCACCATGTGGAAACCAGTTGGTTTCTCCCCTGGGTAAATCACTGCCTTTTCGTCCAGAGCACTAAGGTCAAGACCACCCTAGTTTCCTATCCCAGGGAGTCTGGCAGGACCAGCTGGCTGAGCACACTTTTGCTCATACCACATCAAAAAGGGACATGAGAAGAGACCAAGCTGTTCACAATCCCCTCCTTGGGAAAAAAATGGTGTCTTGAACTAATGAGGAGAAGGAGCAGTGTCTCGTTTTAGAAAACCTGTTAATTTTGAATAATGCTGTAGGTCATAGGCAGTGACTTGAACACCGACTGCTTCTGCTCTCCTTTGTTTTGGGATAAGCAGAGAACATCAGGTTCCCATCTGGATAATACTTCTGATCACCCAACCAGCATCTCTTGTGGAACAGAGAATGATCACAGCTGTGGCATTCACGTTGCACTGGCACTCTGAAGTCACAGGTGCTGTCGGCTACTATATATCCTCAGGTGCCAGAGCAATCCTCAAGACCGCATCTCTGATGATGAGGCGAGAGGTGAAATTCCAGTAATGTGCCCAAAGCAGAAGTGTTTTTAATGTCAAAGGAAAATGAACATGAGAATAACATGGGCTGAACTGATGGAGGGAGAGGGTGGCAGAGAGATGCAATAGCTACAGTGCCAGCAGAATAGGCACTGCCTTGCATAAGTGGAGGATGCTGGAAGGAGCTTGGCCACACAAGAATTTGCACCTTTCTTCATGTGCACAACACAGAAATAAAACTCATCTTTGGGCTGCTTCCTCATCTGCAAAGAATGATGCAGGGGGTTGCTCCTGTGCAGAGCCTGGATGTCCTGCAGGCTCAGCCCCCTTGGCTCTGCAGTGTTGGGGGCTCCCTCTGGCCCCTCTAATCTGGGGTCAGTCATGGAGAGGAACAACATAATAGAGTTGCCATCAACAAGAATAAGTGGGGAGAATAAGAGAAAAACTTGACAGCTTAGAACACGCCAAGGAAAAAGTAAAAGTCACAGGCTCTGTTCTCTGGTGTCAGCGTTTTTTTTCCCTAAACCAACCTGTTTTGCCTTTGCAAGCTTCTCTGCCAGTTTTCCTCTAAAATGAAGAATAATCTGCAGCTGTCTCCCAGAAGCAGGGGTCATGTCATGCCTGAGCCATCAGGAGAGCAAAGACAATGGCAGGGAGGCTGGAGAACAACCAGCCACACTCTCCGGCACAGGAGCACAGCATGAAATCTACTCTTCTTTGCCATCTCTCGTATGAGGAGAGACTGCGTGAGCTGGGCCTGTTCAGCTTAGAGAAGAGAAGACTAAGAGGGGATCTTATTAACATGTATAA
>JAUBOD010000279.1:1561993-1574702 GCA_032353885.1 Nothura maculosa | reverse complement strand
TTTTTTTTTGTTTTTTTTTTTTTTTTTTTTTTTTTTGTAAGACAGGATAACCTTGAGCTGATTTTTTGCACATACTTTATGCCTTCTTGATGGAGTCATGGAATCATAGAGTCATTAGGGTTGAAAGAGACCTTTAGAGTCCCCTTTCATTTTTCTGTAGTTAAACATGCAATTGCCAGATAACTGTGGCAATATTTTCCTTCAGAAAGGACTGCAGAAAGACTAAGAAAAATGTTCAGCAGGATTGTCCTAGACAAGTCCAGCAGGATTTCAGCTGACGCGTGGTCAGATTCTCAGCCCGGCAACTTGCACTTTTGGGCAAAGTCCTGGGAAAAGAAAAATTGTTATCATTATTTAAAGGTAGACCTGCCATTAAGGCAAAAATAGCTTTTTTTTTAAAGATGCAAAGTCAGTCGTTCAGACAATCTTCAAAGTGCTCGACTTAATCCGCAGGGCCTTGGTTTTGCTTTTCTCGACGCAGATTTTTTCCCCCTTGTTCACACACCTTGAGACAAAGGCGATAGCTGAGACAGAGAAGGGGGAGGGTGCCGCTTTTTTTTGTGCGGGATGCGTAGCAAATTTATTCTGGAGACTGCCTGAAATGGGCTTCAGAGAAAGAAAAATAAAATGGATAGAGTGTCTTCGCGAAGAAAAGGCCTCTAAGTAAACTCCGCCGCCATTCAGGAGATTTGCTCCGACACTTAACAAGTGGAGCGGGAAGAAAGAAAAATCTGTTGTCAGGTTTGGGGTGTTTATCAGCTACCCTCTAGACACTTGACCTGGTGCCGGGGACCCCCTAATCCGCTGATCTGCATGCGGCAGGACTTGCCGGATTGAGGCTGGCAGCGGCTGCCGTGAGGGGCCGGGACACTTGTGCTAATGCGTCGCCGCAGCCGCCGCGGCCGCCACCGCCGCGGCACATTGTGTGCCACTCACCTTCTCCCGCCTCCCTCCGCCCCACCGCCCCGAAATTTCATTCTGCTCACAAATTGTGAAATAAGTTGTTTGGGCTGGGTTGGCCGGGGGGGAATTGTCCTCCTAATGAAACAGTCTGTTCATTATACAGCCGCTGGAGGAAGGTTTAGCGCTCCCAGAGCCCACGACCCATGCAGGTTAACGTCTCCCGACGGACACTGGACAAAGGAATGAATAAGCCCAGCGCTGTCAAATCAGGCTTACAAACAGCTTGGCATACAAACAGTTACTGCTTGTGTGCATGTGGATTTAGGGTCCCAGGGCTCTTAATGGCACAGATTTGTAAGTACAAATCGCTCACTGCTCCAACTGTTTGCAAAAGGAATAAAATGACCAAAAATTAGTTTGTTTTAGGGGTGTTTCCTCCCCTTTCCTCCACCATAAAAAAAAAAACAGAAACAAAATAAACCAAAAAAGGTGGATTTGGGAAGCACCTACTGCTGCATCTAGTGAAGGGGAACACACTCAGCCAAGCAGTTGCTGTCAGAAAGGGGAGCTGCCTCCCCTTATTTTCTTTTCAAGGCCATAGAAAGTCCAGTAGAATTAATTCTCCAATCTCTGCATTTGTGGCATTCATTTAAATTATTTGCAATACCTGCTGGCTAAAACTGCCTGTAATCTTTCTTTTCTTTTCTTTTTTTTTTTTTTTTTTAACAGTGTTAATTGTATTAATCTAACTGTAATTATTTGGATTTATAAACTTCTTTGTTTGGAAATTATCCATGAACCAGATAGAAACAGTTTGATTTTCATAAGGTAGGGTGACATTTCCACTAATGAAGTGAATGAAGAAGAAATCCCAGAGTGAGAGTACATTGTGGAAAATTTTTACCAGGTGATTTATCACCAGAGAGACACTTTAAATCTGGATCAGTTTTATTAAATCGTCTACATATTTATTAAAGCCGGAGCAGCAATAATGGCTTTCTGCAATCATCACATATATTTATCACATAATGACCGTCATTCGGCAAAGCCCCAAACCAGTGAGCCAAATATGTTTTTAAAGTAAAAAGCCAGGATAATCTCAAAACGTGTTTGAAATAACTTCAGTGAGTTTGGCTCATCTGACACGTGCGTCACCAGGGAGCATGTGTCTTTTTAAAGCCTCCTTCGGGGCAATTTTCATGGGCAAACGCTGATGCCCACCACTGTCCTAGCAAAAGTATAAGGACAGAGGTTGCAGGTCGCACTTGAATTCCCTACCATGGCTCGTTAGTCTGCAGAATAAGAAGCTAAAACAACGTTTTTGGAGGAGGTGGCATGCGGTGGTGAGCACGTGCATTGCCATTCACACAGGTCCCTACTGATTGAGTGTGTTTCCTCCAGGTCTCATTATCTTGGTGATATTGCAGCTATGTAGGACAACATGGACTGCTTTTTTTTGTCACAAAAATGATAAATTGCCACAAGAGCAATACAGGTGCAGGTATAAAATCTCTGTCATGGCCTGCTGCTGTGGTCACTTGCAAACTGTATGGTTGGGTCCTCAAGGGCTCTTGACGGTGCCTCTGATGACCCAGCAGCTTTTAAAAGGATGAAGTCTCTTTCCTCTGTTGTACAGTTTATTTGCCTAAGACAAAAAAGTTGGCCTCTCCTCACCAAATTGTGATCTTCTCTTATCACCCCCAAATTATGTACTCCTCTCCTGGGCCTGTCACACAACTTCTAATCCTGCAGGCCTGGGCTTGCCAGGCCTCACGTGCTCCATGGAGCAAGGGAGCATCGCATAGAGTGCCACTGTGATGGAAAACCATACAGGGGGCGATTCCCTTGGGTTGTCAGAGTAATTGGCAAAGTTGCCTCTGGATCAGCCATAATAATTCTTTTGTTTGTTTGTTTGTTTTTTAAGTAATAGAGTCTGTTGCAGAAGAAGATCTTCCCTTTTTGGAGAAGTCACTCTCCCTAGAGTTTGATCTGTTGATTTACTATACACCTGGACACCTAACTCTTGTGTAAATGAAATTAGGTAAGAGAAATCCCACGTCCTCATGTATCCTGAGAGGGCTGCAAAGTATCCTCTCTGCTACAGCTCCACCGGAAAGTAGAGACAAGGTGGTCTATGCATGAATCCCCCAAAGAGAGTACTTCCCAAACTCTGAGCCGCTACCACACAAGGAGAAAGAGGGATAAAAAGCTACACCTGCAGTGGAGACTTGCAGCCCTTCTTTGGCTACATCTCTGAGCCAGGAGTCATCTCCCCACTAGGGATCAGTCATTCAAAAGTTGACAGAGGTGTAATCAGGCTGCAGTATTGAAATTGCAGGGTAGATGCACTCCAACATGGATAAATTGGCAATAAAATATAAATGGAGCAAGATGGAAGGGCAGAGGCAGTGTTGAATGCAGCTTTAAAATGAATTAAAATGAATGAAGCCTAGAGAAAGCAAAAAAAAAATGGAGGAACATTTACTGATAAGCTTTGGGGAAAAAATGTGGATTTTTGAACTTTGCAATGGGGCAAGACATGAACTATTGCATTTTACAGAAGACAACTTGCAGCATCAGCATGGATGTCTGATGAGGGAGCTGCCTATTTAATGGCATTATAATTGAGTTTTGGATAAGATACTATTTTAATGGGTGATACTGAAGTTGACAGACATCACTCAGTTGAAAAATAAAAAGGAATGTGCTTTGCTAAAGCACCATCAACAAGTTGTTCCCCATTATTTTTGAGGCTCTGCAGCAGTTATCTTTACCCAGAATTTCTGGAAAATGATGCATATCCCCTAAAATTGCTCACCCTAACCATGACTCCTTTATCCAACTTGTAGACCTTGCCAGCTGAAAGTATATAGCCTTCTGACAGATGTCAGGATGACAGATCTGGTCATCCTTTAAAATGACACAGAGGGTAGAAGTTAGACTGCAGGAAAACACTATCAGTTTGGAATAAATAAATAAATAAACAAACAAATAGAAGGTGTGGTGGGGCCTTTGCTGTATCCTAGGCTTTTAGAGACTATTCAGATAAAATAGTATTGTACAGTTTTTTTTTTTGCCTAGTATTTGTTTGGTATATGTGAGTGAGTATTCAGTCACTGCCATATTTTGGAACTATTTTTGATGATAATGTTTCTGTGCTTTTCATCATTTAGTTTAAAGCACTCACATCCTCTTGATATAAATTGCCTTCTTAGTGTAGCTTTCCAGAGATCAGTAGACATCAGTAGCAGCAAAGCAACTGTTCATGCACTCTAACTGTTAAAACAGTTGTGAAACAGGCTTCTTTTAAAATGAAAAGCTGGTACAGCTCCATGTGGCTACTTTATGTTTATTAGTGTGAGAAAGAGCGAAAACATGAATTTTGATTCTGATGTAGCTAAAGGTCCATGCACTGAAGTTCAATGGCAGGATTTTTAAATTCAAAACATAAGAATAAGCAGCACTTCATTGCAGAGTTGAAAGATAATTGTGCAATTAGCTGTATGGGGTCAATAATGCCAGAACTGTGCGCTTCTGACAGAGAGGGATAATCAATCCAGCCTCTGTATAAAAGGCTTGGAGGCAGCAATGGAAAAATAACCTTGCACGAATGTTTCAGTGCTATAATGAACACCAGACAAATCATTATTGATATTTTTTACTTTTTTTAAGTGCTTTTTTTTAAAACTTTTTTTAAGTGCACAGGTATCTTCTTTGATTAAATGCAACTTTAGAATATTGCTGTAACTTTAGTATCTGTCCTGATCTAAGCAAGGGCATTACTTTGGCAATGTAGTAAAGCTTTCCTGCTGCAGTTTCAGTGTCTGCACAGGTAACTTCTATGAAAATTGCCAGCAAAATCATACTCTGATTTTCAGTAAGCAGCACAGAGCCTCACTCAAGATCTCCTCATGTTGGCAGACACCTGTGCTTGGGTAATCTGGTCCTGTGTGCATATGTCCACCACACAAATTACGAGGCCTTCAGGCTGTGAAAAGGAAGACGAGCAGCCTCCAAACACACTCAGCTTTTGCCTGGGCTTAGTATTTGCTGTTCAGTGTTTTCATTTGCTTGAACTCCCCCTGCTTGGCTATTGTCGCGAGGGAGGGATTCCTTTAGAGCCTAAAGCAGGTCCTGAAGTCCTCCTGGGAGGACGCTAATGAATGGCATGAAGGAATATTGCCATCCACATCTGTGCTGCTCCCTCCCCTCCCGGAGTATGTCCAGGCAACCTGCTACTGCCTTGGTCCCTTCTGACACCAGAGCAAAGCCAGAGTGAAACATCACACAGTCAGCAGGGATGCAGGGAGGGAGGTCCTGCTCTCCCTGGATATCTGCTGCCAGAGAAATGTGTGGGAGAGCTTGATCTGGAGTTAGGCTTCCCAAATGAAGCTCAAAATGTCCTGCTGTCACATAAAATAAAACACATTTCCTGGTATCCACAGAGAGATAGTAACAGAGTGGGATGCTTTCAGTCTTGATAGCTAAGGCTTGGCCCTCTAGGCCTCACCCTGACCTCCTCCACACATCCCCTGCGGCCTGGAAAAGTCCACAAGGAAGAGCCCCACCACCAGAGCTGTGCAGTCCTTCCACCTGCAGCCCCACAACTTGGCCATTAAAGCAAGCCTCGTCCTGCAAAACAATCCAACTTCAAGTGATTAAAAGGATTAATTTGGTGATGCTGGCAATCCAAGTGGGAGCACGTGATTCATTATTCATCAATTACGGGTCTCATCCGCACACGGCTGATTAGGGTGCATCATTGCCTCAAATTAGGCACGAAAAAGATGTTTTAAAGCAACCATATGGTTCTACTTCAGAAGCAGTTAGCTTACAAATTGAACACATTGACTAGTCATAACTATTGATGAATGAGGGAAGAGTGCATCAAATTTATTTAGAGAGTTACCCCTCTGCTTGAGCTGTTTTTTTTAATGTGATCTAATGAATAAGCAGAGTCAGCTTTAATTGCTGACTTGCTTTCAGATGAAAAAGAGAGCCTCCAAGAGACCCTTTCCCCCTCCCTCTCTGCATCACATGCTAGAGGAAAAAAAAAGGAGAGGCAGATGATTTTTTGCTTTGGACTGAAGGCAAATCCTTGGAAATCCTTTGTTTTTACTCCATGGAGCAAGATCAACATTAATTACAGCACCAAGGTCAACCAGGAGTCAAACTTTACACACTTGTTCTAGGTTGGAGGGTTTTTTTTTTCCCTTTTGGTTGTTGTGGAGATTGCTGCATTGGGCTGGAGGGGAACAGAGGGATGTGGCCTATCCTGGCAGCAAGAAGGCTTTTTTGGGAGCCAAGGAAGATGGTGCTGAGCTACTGTCAGCTGTAGCACAGTGGGAAAAACAGTGAGCAGGGATGGAAATGGCAACACACGAACAGTTTCCGAGTGAAAAGCATGGCCAATGTCACTTCTTTGGCTGCAATGGTAGGTATACTTGGCAGCTATTTCAAAACAGTGTCCTGTCCTGACCTCAGGAGACCTCATGCCTTTCTTTCTTTCTGTCTTTTGTAAAATAAAATGTGCCAAAAGCTGATAATTTCAGAGATAATACTCACAGTTAGCTTGAGTCAAAGGAGAGAGTCCTGTCAACTTCACCAGGGCAGACCCTTGATCACCAACATAATCAAGGGGGAATCCCAAAATGTTTGAGATGGGAATCCCCTCCTATCCAGATTTCCAATCCTGGATTATTAGAGACCAAAATGATGTTCAAAGTATAAATCATAGTAGTTTCTTTTTTTAATACTTAAAAATATATATTTTTAGTGGAATATTAACTTCCTATTCATTCCAAGGACCAATGTAATTGAAAGAGGAGAGTTGCTCTGCCTGTTAGTTTCTAGGACTGGGACTTCATTTATACTGGTTTGTAGAAAGCTGAACAAAATAGCAGGCACTCACTTTGCTTGCAGGTGTTCTCCCCCTTTTGTTATGGTTTTCTAGCATTACTATCCTGGAGCTGCAGTCACAGACTCACTGTGTCAGATTGCTCCTCAAGGACTTACACAAAACAAGTCAAACTCAGGGAGTGCACGAGAACATTCATTCAAAGGAGGAATTCTTTTGACAAGACCCCTTCCATGAGAAAAAAAAATCAGGTTCTTGAAACAAAATTTATTCTAGACTGGGATTGGCTTAAAAAGTGACAAAAAAGGGGTTGAGTTAAAAAATGCCTTAATCTTTGCAAGATTAAAGGATTAAGCTTTTCTATTGAAAATGACACTTCATGTCAAGTTTAAAGTCTGATGTATATAAAAAGAATTAAAAACCCTTTATCCTAAAAGAAAAGCATTTTATGATTTTTGAAAAAAATTGTGGTGTCCTAATCAGATATTTGTATTTCTCAATGTTGCATTTTTTGCCCTTGTTGACAAGAGGTAAACTGCTATTTAGCCAGCTCTACCTGAACTTAAGTGAGTTTGTACCATGTTTTTTCATTACAAAAGAAAATCTAATGGAAATCTTCTGATTGTTCTCTCTTCAGCTTTCTTGTAAAAATTAGGACATATCAAGCAGTCAGAGATTTATCTGTGCTAGCAACTTTTCTTTATGGGATCCCCATAGGAAAAAATAGGAATCAGAATGTTTAGGTGTTAAGCAAATATTTTATTTCTGTAAGGTAAAACACAGACTTATGTTGGTTTAACGCATCTGAGTGGATCATATTTCCCTATGTGTGATTTTCACTTCCCTTTTTGAGTCCTGGCATATACTACAATTAATTGCTTCCTCCTGAAGCTTTAAATAAAAGGTAATTTCAAATCGAAAATGGCATCCATTAAATTTAATTAACTTCTCATGCAGCTAGCCTGGTAAACGGACAGCTGCTAATTGAGAGCTGTTTCTAACCTGTAGATTAGTGACACTATTCTGGTCAGTACAAGGAAAGGCATTTTTTTTTCCTTGTATCTAAGCACTGTGGAAATGGCCACATGGAAAAATTGCTTTGATTGTCCCTGGAAACCTTCCCGAAGGGAACTATCAGTGATTCACTGAAATGTAATGTAAAAAAGATGAGCAGAATAAGGTATATTTGAGCTAACATTTGCTATTCAGAGGTCACAATTTACCAATACTACCAGGCCTATGCTATGAGATATCACCATAATATTCCGCTTTGACTGCAGAAAATTGTCTGCAGCCAATTCAGGTAGTCTGGAAGCAATAGCCTAAGAGGGAATTTCAAACACAATACAACTCTAAACTTAATCTTAAATACAACTTACTCTAATATAAAAATCCCTTATCATTTTATAGTCCACACTTTGTAGCTTGATTTTGTAGTCACTAATAGTGATATTTTCACCTCCTTCCCTTATTGATTTCACCTCATTTATTGATCAAGAGAAATAAGCCTAGGGAGAAGAAGATAATAAATTGCATTCATAGCATGTTTTTGGTATGTCTTTCAGTCTTTACATCATTAAACTCTTAGGGAAATTTTGAGCTTAACTGTCAGCATATATAAACTGCTGTGAACTGGCATATTTTTCAATTTCTTAATTAAATGTTCTAGAACTTTCTAAGTATGAAATAAAAATAAGCCAGACTGATCATAACTGTGATTTTGCGTGCAATATCACCTTTGAAAATTGTAAGAAAACTTTTCCTCTCCTCTGCGTAATTCAAAGCATTTTGTGTAGATTTTTTTAAGTTTTACAAAAGTGCATCTTCCAGGTAAGAGACTTACCCCCTGGAAAAGCTATGGTAAAAGTTGATGAACAGGAAAAAGGGGATCAGAATGGAAACTGCAAATGTTATTAGCAACTACTCTTTCCTATCATAAATTGTATAATAAAAATACAGGATTGAATCTTCTGCAGGCATTACTGTATAGCTCACAATCTGCTCTTAACAAATAGAAAACTGAAAAGTCTTTTGCATTTTTGTTCTTCTTAGAATAGGTGGTTTGTAAAGGTTTTAGCTATTAGTTTTCAGTTTCTTTGCTGAGCATTTAAACAGTTCAAAGTCCCAATGAAGAATTCTCAGGACCTTCTTTAAGTGATGAAACAGCCTTGCTAGCCTTGCTGCAAGAAAAAAAGTTATTTTTACTTGCACATCATCTGAGCTATTTGCTGGGCTCTCTGTATTTCTACCTGGCTCCTTACTTCCACACCTTAGCACCACTGGGCAAGGATTTCTGTCATTAGTGCATCCAGAATGACCGTGGCCTTCCCACCAGCACCCCCAGAGACATCGTTGGCTCCACAGCACAACCACTTTGCAGGCCTAGTTTTTCTACTCCTTCTTTTATGTTCCAGCAGTATCTAAGTCTGTTCATCCCCCAACATCTATAAAGTAGAAAAATGCTTTAAGCATTCACATTATTTAGCTCTCTGTTTTACTAGCTTAACTTATGATTTAGTCTTAAGCCATACTTTCTATGAAAAGGACTGAGACTTGGATTTAGGTGTATTTTGGTGATGCATCCAACTAGTGACAAAGCAGAAGCTTAATCCTTGGAAAAGTCTACAACATAAGCAGCTGCTAAGGCTGAACAACATCTCCACTTGAGTAAATGGGGGCTTTAGGAGCAAGCCCCTGAGAGCATCAACTCCGAACACCTGGCTGTGAGTGTGCATGTGGACTGTGAAAGTCCAGTCACGTTGCAAGCTAATCTGCAGATCTGAATGGGAATTTGCTCTTTCTCTCCAGACTAGGAACGAGCAGCGCATGTTGGAGCTAGGAAGAATACGTGAGGGGGGGACAAACGTAAAATCAGACCAGACTAGAAGTACCTGTGGTCTTTGTAGTATCTGCATATCCTGCCTGCCTTTCAAAATTACGAATGAGATGTATTAGCTATATCAGCTGATATTGCAGAATCCCTTTTTGTGTTGAAAGTATTAACATACAGAAGAAGATATTTCTTCAAAAGCTATTGCCAAAGTTACTAAGACTTTTGGGAACACTGTAGTAGGCAATATGTACAGGCATTCAATCAATCTATGTCAGCTGCTGAAGATATAGGGACAATCAGTTTGGGTTGGGCCCAGGCTTTCAAGGCATTCCTCTGCTTTCTATTCCAAAATGCAAGTCTTCTCAGTTGTTTGCTGCTTCGGATATACAAAATCTTGTAGAGAGATTCAGCACAATATGGTTACGTTAAGTAATAACAAAACTTAACAGAAATATGTCATGGACCTGTATGCCAGTAAGAGAAATCTATTTTCACGAGCAACTATTTCTTGTGTAGAATTAGTATATTGAACAGCTGTCGTGCTCATCTTTGGCAAACATTTGTCCCGAGGTAACATATGAAGTTGATGCTTCTGGGAAAACATTGAGCCTGCTCATGGCCCTTGTAAGAATATGACATTTACTTTCTTAGATGTAAAATCAGAGTTTTGTAAATCACTAAGTTTTGTAAATTAGGCCATTGTTTTTTGAGTAATATATATACAAAGTAAATCTTGAGTAATGGCATCCAGTCTCTAGTATAACACAAGTTTACTCCTACAGACTTACTGGTGGATCTGGACAGGAGGGTCCTTGAGGTTTCCTAGCATTTCTCAGCAAAGGTTTAACTCCAATCTGAATTTACAGGTGTATGAAAAGTTCTGGACAAATGCCAACTCTTCTAATATCCTACTACCTTGTGCTGGCTTTGTAAAGACAGACAGCTCTCTTTTAAACTAGGAGTGTTTACGTAGGTTGGGCATAAACCACACCACAGGCACAGGGAGCAGAGAGACCAATGCTGGGTTCCTGCTGCCAGGCAAGAGGGGAGCATCCCAACCAGGGGCACACAGTCAGCCCTGGTGACATCTGGGCTGACGAGGAGTCGCTGCTAGTAACTAGTCCTGTGGGGCTGTAGCTGGGCTGTCCAGAGCTCCCTTGCTCATCTGGAGGGGAAGGAGCAGTTCTAGGCACTTGTGTGCCATTCCTCAGAGCATATCACCTTTATGTTTTGTGTTGGAAACACATCTATCTCTCACCTGCTGCAATGACGGATATTGGTGATTTTTGTAAATCAAGCCCCAGTTTAGAAAATGAGGAATGCCTAACGGCAGCATTCATGAAATCCATGAAAAAGATCAGCAAGTGAACACATTATCAAAAGCTATATTTTAATACAGCCTTGTGCTAGGAGTCTAAATACAAATTATGGGTGCATGCTTGGCTTTCTGCCTTTAGAACAAGCCAGTAGGCACTTACAGAGAGCAGATAAACTCCAGGCAGTTTAGTAGAAGCTGCACTTCAATGTTTTGATTGAGAAACAAAATGTTTTGCCAATTGAATCCTATCATGAAATGAACACAGACTTTATTGGAACATGAAAGGACACAAAACACATTCAACACTGCTTTTGTCCTGCCATGGAAATAATGCAAAACTCACTGAAGCAATATAGACATGAAAACATCCTGTCAGTATGGAAGTGGAAGTCGTGTTTTGGTGTCACAGATACCCTGCTTTTGGTACCATTGCTGCAGTCCCTGTCTCACTGAGTTGGCATTCGTCCTCAAGCTTCGTGAGGTCTATTTGCTCAGCACCATGTCAAGACTCACCAGTGTCTTTGCTCCCATCCCAGCTGCCAGCAGCTCCCTCTCTCGCCTTGTTCACTCCCACTCCTCAGGGCTTCTTGTGTGGATCGGACACCTTCCCACATCCATTTTCAGCATCTTTGCCTGGCTAGTCCTGCTTTCCCTTCATCTTTCTTCCCTGACAGGGCCAGAAGCCCAGTTCTGTTCCCCCTTCTGAGGTGTTGGGAAGCGTTGGGGCCTTTTGCCCTCTGAGGCAGCAGGTCTCCCTGGCCACGGAAGTAGTGATGAGACATCTCTCCTATGCCCAAGGTCCAAAGGCTGGAAAGGACGGATGCAGAGGGAAACAATGTGTGAGGTGCCCATTTTCCAAAGGGGAAATGTTTCTGTTAACGGATGCACAGAACCATATGAACTCTGTTTCATTTAGCGAGTCTTTACACCCTCTCTGATGGACCATGACTAATCCTCTTTAAGGGGATAATTAAAGTGCTTGATTTGACACGCACTGCAAGCGTGCAAGGGCTACCTCTGTGCGTCTGATAACCTGCTGGCAAAAGCCACAAAAAGAAGTGACTCGACATGTGTCTAAGCGCTGAGCCGATGCTTCAGGCCAGCCCTCGGGTTTCCCTCCCAGCACAGCACATTGTATTTATAGGTGAGAATATCTCTTGGTTTTCATTTTACCCCTACCCTTAACCAGGCCATACAAGACCACAGTAACAACGTGCTTCAGGCAGGAGCTGGCAGAAGCTTTAAAAAAATATAAGGGCGCAGGCAATTTGCATCTATTTCTGTATATAGTTATTTCTTGATTTTTCTCACCAGCTTGCATTCCATTCCTGTTAAATCTCCATGGAAAGTAGAGTACGAATCATAGGTGAGGTACTCGCTGCAGGTTTATGGTACCAACCTCCTGGGGACACCAGTGCAGCAGGTGCAACGGTGACACATATCTCACTTGCACAGTGCCTCTCACCAACACACCATGCAGGATATGGAGTTCCTGGGGCTCTGCGCTTCATGGCTTCTCTAACCCTAACCCTTACCCTAACGGCCAGATTGACATCAAGATGGAGCGGGTGCCATGGCCACTGTACAATGGGTATAGATGAAAGTTGTTGTAGAGGCACACTTGTTGTGCTCCCGTGTGTGCTTTTGCACGGCCTTTGCAGCTGCAGTGCTCCTGGAGCTCTGCGCTTCATCGCTTCTCTAACCCTAACCCTAACCCTAACCCTAACCCTAACCCTAACCGTCAGATTGACATGTATATGGAGCCAGTGCCATGGGCACTGTAGAATGGGTATAGATG
>JAUBOD010000279.1:1545269-1559325 GCA_032353885.1 Nothura maculosa | reverse complement strand
CATGCACGTTCATGCCAAAGGGACAGGGCAGAAATGCTGGCCGTAGCACTTCAGAAATTGAAGGCAACCGCAGGAGAGGTAGAGGCAGGTTCCCCAGCCTACACGTGCGGGCGCGTTTCAGGGGGCCATCTGCGACACTGTGAGGCTTGTATGGGCTGGGACTCTTTGAGATGCTGATTGGGAACCGATCCTGCTCACGTTTCATAGCAGAAGAAAGGGAACTAACTCCTAATGTTCAGTTCCCCCCGAAAAATAAGCAAGTGTCAATCACTGCCTGAATATAAGAGAGCCGGTGGCAGCAGGGAGGTTGCTCTTCCTACCATATGTCTTTTCTCTTGCTTTGGATCCATGGTGGCATTTGTGAAGTGTCAGTACTTGATTCTTTCCATTACCTGGTTTTAATTAACCCCCTAAAGTCCCTTTGTGCTGTGGGTGATATCAGCTGGGGCGCTGAATAGAAGCCACCTCTGTCAAAAAATTTGGGAACAAGCTCCTCTTGAATGGGCCCAATGAGCCGGGGGGCTGTTTCCTCCTTAATCCCGCATTTAATCGCACGAGCTGGAGACAATAGGCTGCTCCTCCAGCTTTTTGCAGCTTGATTCCATTTGACATCCCTGGCCCTCTTTTGTGCGCCCGGCGAGGATCCGCCACCTCCGCGTGCGCCGCGACGGAGTCGCCCTGCCAGTATCACTGGGAGCATCTGTGTCATCCTCGCAGCCACCAGCCCCACTCACTTTCCAGCACAACCTTCCAGGACACTGATTTGTTTTTCCCCCTATCCCTATATTCCTATAAGAATATGTTTTCATCAAAGTGAAGGAGTATAAGGTTTTGCCATGGCAACATGCTATTATAAATGCAAATGGAAAGCTGGAAAATAGAAGAAGCCTTTATTTCTCATAATTAGATGACAAAAGGGTAGAGCATTGTGGTTTTCCATATACTTTGAAACTAGAAGAATCAGCCATCTTTTTCTGGAGAGCCTTTTTTCTTCATAAAGAATTTTTTTTTTTTGCTGGACACAGACAAAGAAAGGAGTTTGTTTTATTCCACTTTCATTTTATTTGTTTGAGTTGCTAGATTGACACTTCACCCCCAAGGTGCCTACATCTGAACGGCTGCTGCTGTTTTGTTTGGTTCCTGCTCAGGTTTTTGATATCCAAAAGGAAGGGTAAAGAAGCAGTTTGATCATTGGGCTAGGAGCCACGATTTAAATCAGGGAAAATTCACAGGCAGAAGCTGTTCTGCTTGTGACCTTCCATTTTTATTTACAGCGCAAGAGCTGATCACACGTTCATTAGATATTTCTTCAAATGCCTGCTGAAAAAGAATAAGTGAACTAATTAGGTTTAGTTTTGAAAAAGAAAAAATCCCACCATGTGTAGAGGTGGCTAAGTGTAAAAACACTCAGCAACACATTGCACAAAGAAGAACACCTGTTAGCATCTTTATTTATTTGGCCCTGAGCATTTTTCTTCTTCATTTATGCCAAAAGACTGTAAAGAGTAAAACAAAAAGCAGCAGTGATGCATGTCAGTATACACACACGAGATTACTTCCTACCTCAGGAAGAGAACAAAAAGTTCAACATATGAATTATCCTAATCCAATGGATTTTTCCCCATGTAAAAAAAAAACTTTAAAGTCAGTCTAGAATTGACCCAAATCTCCGAGTGTAGATAGTAATGTGTGGGGACTCCATTTTTGGATGTCTTATACTTATAACTATTTTAAACAGATTTCATTTTCACAGTAATGAGCCTTTCCAGGAAATTAGGATGTCTCAGGTCTGGTAACCAAAGATGAAAACAAAAATTACTAATAACTCTTCTAATTCATCTGTATACTATCCAATCTTCTTCTTCTTCCTTTTTTTTCTCCAGCTATTCATCCAGCCTTCTTTCAAGGTCCTTTCAAAAATAAATTTCTTTAATGATGCCTGCAAACTCTCATTCTGCCCTGAGAGGATTTTTTTTTGCTAATTTGATGAAGACCACACACATAAAATCAAACGCTTTTGTCATTTGTTTCTTATTGTACCATTTTCTAAAAGAAAGCATCATTCATCTACGTTTTCTGATCATAAACATTGGAGCTGGCAACCTGGAACCTTTCCAACGGTTCATTTTTAAGGATACCATTTTAGATAATTATTAAGATTCATGGTAACTGTCAATTATATTGCTAATTGTAAGTACCAAAGCACTTTTTTGTGGTCTGATATACCTTATGTTTTACTATTGAACCGGTTTTAGAACTCATCAACTCCAGTAAGTCAGGATTTCATCCTGACTTTATCCCACGACTTTATCACTTGCAAAAATATCCAGTGGTAAAAGAGATTCCATGAAAGCGATAATATTAAAAGCCACCTAAATGTCTAAATATTAGCAACAGTTATTAAATCTAGTTGAAACGGAGAATAGAAATAATCAATGTTACATATTTCCAGTTGTAGCCGTATGGATAGGGATCTCAGTCCTCCTGCTCAACAGCACTTGCTGAAGCAATCATTTTCAGTCTGAAAAAATGCAGAAGCACCCACTTAGGTGCCAGACACCAGCTCCATCAGGGCTGTTGTGATCCTTACCTCAACACCTAAGCTATACATAGGCCTGATGTAAAGGCCCTGGTGCTCTGCTAGGTGCTCAAGCCTCCTGTGTGCTCGAAGAGGTCTGTAGTGGGGATGGGATGTGCTTCACAGCAGTCATCCTGCTCAAGTCTACCAGTCATGTACGGAAAAGGTACATCTGGAACACAAGCTTGGAGTGTTTGACTTGAGAAACGTCCCTCTCAAGATGGGCTCTTCTAGCACTTGCATGTTGGCCAACTTATCCATAGCACCACACTAGACCACACTACCCTCCTTTCTCCTCCTGCCAGGATTGCCTACATACAGGGACTCAGTCATGCAGCCCCCTTTGCCTTCAACCTGACCTGACAGAGGTAGGATGTACCTTTCACTGTTACAGAAAAGTTGTGGGGTTTTTTTCCCATATGTTGATGCATCCATTGCCTGATCTCTTCTCTCACCCTCTTAACACCCTTTGGATGTCCCTGTGAAATGTCCGTTCCGGTGCCCCTCTGCCTGGCATCAACTTGCCAGAGGGGCCAGAAGAGTTGGTCAGGGGAACCCAAGCACAGAGCTCTCACAGGAGCTCACATATGGTAGACGCCCTGAGAGATCCAACCAGTGAAGGAAGGATAAGCCAGTAAAATAAATGGTCAGTGACAGCCTCAGACTGTAAAGATCCCAAAAGTCTGTAGGTGTGGAAACATGAAGTCAAATACATGACCTAGAGTCAACTAACAAGCTTGAATATGTTTGAATATCAACTAACTTCCTGGATCATCACAATTCATGTTCTTTGAGACAATAGCAGTATGCTGGGATCTATCTCAGCTGAGTACAGAGAGAAAACACAGAGTTTCATCATAAGAGGAGAGGTCTTCCAAAAATTGTAAAATTAATCTAAAAGAATGAAATCCAAAAGTTCTCTTCATATTAACAACTGATGAAGGCCGTATGACATAGCAGTTCAAAGAACCTCACTAAGATGAGATCAGAGTAATAACAACCTCATAAGTCATGTACTTGACACTTGAGTGATGTAGCAAAGTTGCTAAGATGTTTAGTCTTGAGGATTTTTTGAGGGCTTTTTCATGAGGTTTACTCTTCACAGATTGTAGCTGTCAGTCACAAAATCCCTGCTGCATCACAAGAAATTTGTATTCTGTTATAGCTTTTTTTTAATTTAGTTAAAAAAATATCCTCAAGCACAACTTACCTCTTACTCTCTGCCTTCCAATATTAAAGTATACATGTGGCATCATTATAGGAATGTTCCTCCTTTCGGACTATTCACCCATTCCAATATTTTCAGTTTAGCAACCTTTCTCTCTACTTGCATATCAATTTTTTTTGTTCTCGATGGATTTACAGCAGTGTTTTGGAAGGACAGTGATAGAAGCGGTGAAGGGGAAGTGAACCTGTGGATTGGATCTGTTGTTTCGTTGGTATAGTTCCTATAAACAAGAGTGAAAATGAATCTATTAAGAGTGGAATTATTCCAGGATTGTACCCAGAAAAATGGCAGGTTCAGTGAAGCTCTGTGCCCTTTCAGAGCCCTATGTCCCCATGCTCGCTGCTGGGCACGTTGCAGCAGCAGGGCCAGACCAGAGAGGTCGTTCTTGTCGGAGGCCCAGCCTGGTCTTGTGCCTCATATCTCCGCTCATTCTTTTGAAGGCCGATTACTCCACGTTAATGAAGGCCTTCTTGCCTTCTGCAGGAGGTGAGGATTAAGTGGAAGTTGTCTGTGCCGTATGCAGAGAGCTCAGAAGGCCGTTCAAACAAATTGTTCAGTGCCACTGAGATGTTAGAAACTCTACTTGAAGGCTTCTTTCTTACATATCATCTGATGAAGTGTCCTTTTCACCGGATGGTGCCTTGCTTTGTGATGGCCTGTGAATATGGGAAAAGGGCTCAATATCTGAAGGATCCTAAGTGGGGATCATTTAAATAGGACACAAGTGGCATTTCTTCTCATCAAGGAAGATATACCTTAAGTCAAGGCCATCCCTACCTCGGATAGAAAACTAAAGATGTGACACCTAAAGAGATACCTTGCAGAAATCCTGCATGATAATTGCTGCACACATACTGCACCGACCTTTAAAAATGATCAGACTGATGCTGAGTAAAATCTTCAGTAAAAATATAACTGTTTCCAGTGTTGCACTTCAAACACAGAAATATACTAAAGGAAAATTCAGAGCACCAGTGATGAGATTTATTATGCCAAAGGTGAATCTGTGGTGCTTTAGAAAATGGAAAGAGAAAGGATGAACCGAGATGGCCTGAAAAAGCGGAAGATAAAATATATGCAAGAGTGACAAACTTTTGGTTGATAAGTGTTGTTTTTTATCAGATCTTTTTGTAAGGGGATTTAATCGCAACAAAAGTATTTGTGCTCTGCTAGTATCACCATCCCCAAGGGGCCACTGATTTTCCCAGGAGCATATGGTAGAAATGCAGTCAGGAATGTCTCCCTCTTCCTTAAGCTATTTTCTTAACTCCCACTGAAACCACTGAATCTTGAGCACCTGCTGCTTTATTTTCCTGACTGAGCCATAAGTCTATCCATTGCATCTTTAATCTACATCATACTTTATTTTCCGTTCCTGGTACTTTCATGCATGCTACTCCACACAGCATATTTCCTGTAGCAGGCTAAGAGAACAATTCCCAAGATAAGGTCAGAGATGTGTGACACAATTCGCTCAGTGTCCTCCAAGCAAAAATACTGCTCCCCAGACCAACTGTGTGAATAACAATAAAGAGTGTGATAATACTAAAGATAGGTAAATAATACTAAAGATAGTGTGATAAGCAGTGCAGCATTATAATCAGTACAATTCATGCTCTTTGTAACAAGAGGGTGGGAGATAAGGGGATGGAGCAGCAGAGGCTGGGAAAACCTTGTAGCACAGGGATAGGAACAGCAGAAGGTGGGCATTGCTCAGGAGCTCAGGGCAGTATTTAGCCTGAAAGAGGCACATTCAATCCCAAGAAACTCCGTCCTGCTGGAGCTGGGAGATCCACCAACTATAGCCGCCCTGTGCTCCCAGGAATGGAGCTGCAAGGGAATCACTTACCCTAGAGCATCCAGATGCTATTCCCTCTGGCAGCACTGTCGTTGCTTGCTCTGGGCTCCTGGGACATCCACACTCCCTGGTGCCACTTAACTCCCGATTTTCCATGACAAGGAGCTCAGCACCAAACCTGTCCACAGCAATAACCGGAGGTGGTTTGAGGATGTCAACAAGGATGGAAAGGAAACCTCAAGGAGAACCAGGATGCAGGAAAACTCAATGCATCTCCAGTTTCTCCCCAGCCATCTGTGCCTGCTCCTGACCAGGGAACAGAGGGGAGCCTTTGGGCCTGCTCTGAGCTGCTGGAGGCAGAACTGCTCCCCTGGCTCCCTACACCGCTCAGGAGCTGCTTTACCCAGCATGGTACGGGGTCTGAGGTCGGCATACCCTGAATTTGTGTCCTCTCAGCCCAAAGTGACCACATACTCGCTGCTCCCAGCACGAGCAAAGAGGAAGCCGCAGCACCGCAAAGGGTCCTGCAACGCTGCCGCGCACCCTGGACTACTCCTTAGATAGAGGATGTGAGATCTGTCTCACATGCCAAGCGCTGTGAGCTGGGGATCTGACTTTCGTTTCTACCAGAAGAAAAAAAAAAAAAAAACTGTTTTGAATCCCCTTCACAGCAGACCCATTTTGCAAGCAGCAAATCTTGGAGAAAGCTGGCAGCTAATCCCACGTCTCACCAGGCTCATTTTTGCTGAAGCAGAGGTGGAGATGGTGCTAAGGAGAATGGGTTCCGAGCGAAAGCCAGGCAGACAGTGCCCTCTGCAGAGCACACGGAGCCAGTGGCCAGCTCTCCATCCACACACCTTCACAGGGCCTGAAAAACTGCAGTAAAACATCACAGGGACACTAGGAAAGAAAGATATTTTTGCTCATTTATCTCCCGTGCCTCTAGTGCAGTTCAGTGACAAAAGGAAAATCACTTGCAGCACAGGACTGTCCCTTTCAGAAGGGTATGCAAAGAGTTTCTAAAAACTCAAAATATCTTGGTGCCTTAGGTCAGCTTGGCTCAAGTGAATGCCTAGAAATTCCTATGGAAAACCTCTGATGTTGTTACTGTAGCAGTGTCCCTTGTGGGGGAATGCTGAAAAGGTGGGTGACTATGGGTCACAATATTTTTAGCTGTGGGGCTAAATGCTCACAGTCCACAGTATAAATGAACGAGAGAGCAACAGTGGGGAGCAAGAAGCGTTTCAAGAATTGTAATTCTTGATGGCTCTTCCTCCCGAATCCGCTCTCCCATCTGTGTTTTGTTTGCACAAAAGTTAAATTCCTCCTACAGCACTGGAAATCCAGCTATTGACGCTAATTCCGTAATTTGCTGCTGAGATCTCTGCCATGTCTGCCATGCCAATTTGGCAGGCTTTTCAGATCGCAGGTATATCCATGTGGCTTGCATTCTGCAAGCAGATACAAGCTGCCAGCTCACAGCCTGTGCCAGCTCAACACAAGCCGTTGATAGTGGTGGGTGTAATTCCGCAGCAATCTGAGGGGGACACGGGCACACTACACAGAGAGAAAATCAGGAGGAGGCTTGACAGCATGGGAAATCCAGCCTGCAGCTCCTTGGCACAATTGGCTGCGCTCCAGGGACCTGCTGGAGATGACGGGCTGCAGATCTCTGCGGGGAGTGAAGGGTCCGATCCCTGTGGCTGCCATGGGCCTCAGTGCAGGCGATGTGACTGTGTGCACTGGGCAGGCACCCCGTTTCTATGCCAAGGTGGTGCCTGTGCCTCCAGGCAGGAGCTGCAGGCAGGAGCTGCGGGCAGGAGCTCACCTTTGCAGGACGCAAGGCGCAGTTGGCCTGGCTCCTTGCATGGCCTCTCTGGAACCGGTTGGTGGTTGCAGTGCAGCTCTTAGCAGGTATGAGTCCCCTCACATCAAAACCTACAGCTGCAGCATCTCTGTGCATCTTTGGAAGGGACTAACCCATGGTCAGCAGAAATCTATTGCACATAGTTACTAAAATAAACATTATTACAGTCACTTGATCTCTTGTAGGTCCAGATGCAGATACCCTGTGGTTGTGCCAGTAGAATAATATGGGTATGGCCCATGCTGTTCAGCATCTTCAAATGACATTAATAATGTCATTTCAAATGACATTAAAATAATGTGTTTTGCTATGGCACACATTGAGAAAATTCAAATGTCGTGCAGAATTAAACTCCTAAAATAAAATGCTATGGATAAGGCTTGCATAATGTCTTCAAAGCAAGTGTATTTTAATGGAGTAGATGTATCTTTGTAGAGATCTTAGTGTGCTGTAAAATTGCAACTACTGCACAGAAAGCAATAGGAACAAGGAAGATCATGCTCTAGAAAGAACACTATATCATGGGGGCTCCACATTTTGGTCTTTCAAGAAGAAACCAAAGTAAAGTTCTCAGAAATAATCTGGTTATCAGTTCCACTAGCTGCTCTTACTAGCTCCGTCAGGTTTCCCAAGCCTTGGCTGCAGAGATGGGCTCAGTCATGGACATGCAGTCCTTGTCCTGTGGGTTCGAAGAGCTTTGGTTGCTGTCAAGTGTGAAAGTGCTTTTCTGTTCGTTTGTTTAGAAATGTTTATAATGATGGGAGGACAAAAGTACCCAGTTCATTTATGCATGCTACTTAACTGGAACTTAACAGTTAAGTCTAGTCAACACAGTAGCAAGTACGTATCACTTCCTCACACTATCCAGTTCATGTTTTATTACAATTTTAATGCTGCTGTAACATGGATATATCAAACTTATGTTTATTATTAATTGGTGTCATGAGATGGAATACTCTACCATTCTTTAGTGTGGGATACATGTGCTGTTTCATAAATCCTCTCCACTCCATAGCTTTCTGCAGAACTGCTGCTTATTTTAACTGACTTAAGGTTGTGGCATGTTTGATGCATTATAGTATTTCTCTTCTCAATATGTGGAAAAAAGAAAAAATAGAATGCACATAATAAGAGGAAAAAGCACCCAAGTCTCAAAACTGCATGTTCTCCTTGAAGGAAGTATACAACTAAGAATAAATCCTCTTTCAGGCAGACATGTACACAAATATACACAGAAGCATATTTCTTTTCCTTCGAAGACATGTGGCAGACCAAATGGCACATGGCATTAGTCATGGCACACAAATGCTTCTGCAGCAGCCTGATGGCAACAAGTCACTGTCACCTGTGATAACATCCTGAGAGGTGCTGGCCATAAACAGGAGTAGTATTTGCTGTACATTGCTGGTTGAAAGCACCTTGGTGCACTTGTGTGTCCCGAAGCAGAGCTGAGCCCCGGCAAGGCTGGTTTCCCTCCCTTCAGTTGGCCCTGAACCAGTTAAGGTTTAGCAATTGATCCGGCAGCGCTGGGAGGGCAGAAGAGGTGCCGATGGGAGTGCCCGGCATATTGCTGGATCCGGCCTTCAGGGACCTGGCTTGTCAATTAGGAGCAAAAGAAATCTCTGCATGGGGGACGATGGCGCTAGGAGCACTGCTGGTCCCTGGTAGCACCTTGGCTGAGCTGGGAGCTACTCGGGCAGTGGTAGGAAGAAGACAAGTCCCTGCCCCGGTGACCCTGCTGGATACAGACCCAATCCAGGGCCAATGTGGTTTCAAAGTGAAGTCTAGCAAACTTGCCTTAGGAGGACAGGGGGAAGGTGTTGTGTCCCTTGCAAAAGAGAAGATTCAGAAGGACAATTTAAAAAATTAGATATTAATAGCTGGCAAAATTAATGTCTCCTGTTGGTGGCTGGAGTGCCCGGCTTGTCTGCATGCAGCATTCCCTAGCTGGAAATCCCACTTGCTGTCACCAGGTCCTGCTGGCTCGGCCTGGTGCCCTTCGGGTGGCAGGAGACCACAGGATGGCAGCCACGCTCCTTGCAGAGGGCTGTTCATTTCAGGGTACTCTCACTCCATGCTAGATGAAGTGGCTTGGGAAAGGCCCCTTTTTAAGGAAACCACAGATTTTTAAAGCTGCCTTCCCTGTGTGGCTCAGTCCACGTCTGCTGCTGCCTGCTCTGGTGACTCTGGGACACTGCCCTGCTCTCAGGAGCCTCCCAAGGTGTGAACACAAAGGCTGGCTCTGTACATCATTGCATGCATAGCTGTACGTGAAGAAGAGCAGACTTTCCACACAAAGCTAAAAATTCTGAGTGCAGACATAAGCATAAAAGAGATTTATGAATCCTGACCAGAGCTTCCCATTGCCACTGCCTGCCATGTAGAGTTGCTGCATCAGCAATACTTGTAATAAATACATTGACAAGGGGAATCACTCACGAGGCCATGGGCAAAACCCTGCTGAACACCAAAAACTCAGGCATTGCCCTATGGTATTTCTCTAGAAATCACTGGAACAGAAAACTATGAATTAGTGCTATTTTGTAGCTAGTCAGAATGCCCTGTGCATTTTTTAGTGTTATAAAGCAAAAAGAACAAGTGTGTGGAACATCTCAGAACCCATAGAAAACACTTGAAGTCTCTATTTTTAATTTATTTTTTAATGTAAGCACACTGTTCTTTTCTTTCCTCGCACCTCAACACAACAGTAGCATTGCAAGCAAGTACAGCAGTGCGTCAGGATGGAAGAGTGACAAGAGTGAGTGGCTACCAGGAGCTCAGCTCCAGACTTCTTCACTGCTCATCCAGAGGCAGCATGCCCATGCACAGAAGAAGGATAAGCTAGCCTTAACAACATGTTATTTTCTTCTAAATGAATCACTTGCCACATATTGCTTGTGCCAGATGATACATGTCTTAATTTTCTCTTTATGAGTTTTACTCTTTTCTGATGTTTATTTTGTGCTGTTGAATGAAAAAGGCAGATATTGTTGTCCTTGGAGGAATTTGTTTCAGAGCAGCTATAAGTGGCCTGCTGGTGACATGTCCAGCAGTGCCCATAGAGGTCCTGGGTTGCTCTGTTTCCATGGCATAGGGATAATTGTCTTCCATCCATTCATGCTTTCCAAATGACTTGAGCTTACCCATGGCAATCCTATAGGATAAGAGGAAAGACTGAGCTTACTCCAAACTAAAGGTACTTCCTGATGGCCTTTAAATCATGGAGCTTTCCCAGGAGGTGCTCACTCATGTATAGGCCTAAAGTTTGGCTTAGGAAACACAACAAATGTCTTTTCATTGGAGTCATAGTAATTCCCACTGCCTCTCTTCCCTGTGCGTGCCCTGCCAGAGGACTTTTGCCTAATGTTTCCTTAGCATCTTCCTATGGAATCTGAGTACTCAAGCTAGCTAGTCCCACATGGGTTGTAGTCATTTTCCCTTGGGAAAGGGAAACACTTTGGAAAGGGAGCTGCTCTTCCGTGGGCAGAGGCAGTGGAGTGAAGCTGGGCACAGATGCGTTGCTCCCTGTACTGCTGTGCTGGAGTCACGTGGACAGAGGTGCTGCTCCTTTCATCTGAAATGCCAGGACCAAAAGGCTTGAATAGCCTCCTAGGCTGGGCAGATCAGTCTCCAGAGAGGCCGGGAGGTTTTGAGGATCCCTGTCCCTTTTAGGCCTGCAAGGTCTCGCTAATGCAGGCAGAACACTGAAGAATTTACTACGAGGGTGACAGAGCCCTGGCACAGGCTGCCCAGGGAGGTTGTGGAGTATTTTACTCTGGAGATCTTCCAAACTCGCCTGGATGCCACCCTATGCCATATGCTCTAAATGTCTTTGCTGGATCAGGGGGACTGGACTAGATGATCTTTAGAGGTCTCTTCCAATCTCAACCATTCTGTGAGTGTGTGATTCTGTGAACACAATGCCAGTAAATGGCAAGGGACTCGCCATGTGGCATAGAGGGTCTCCAGCCTGGATGTCCCCTAAGGGTGGCCATTGGGACCCCAGCCTGGGGATGGCACCATCGGGGAGCCCATATGCCCCATGTATTCTCCAAGGCCGGGGAAGCCTCTGCTCAGCTCGGATCATTTCCACATGGGCATCCACATCCTCCACTCCCATTCCAGGCCAGTCCGGCCGCACTGCAGGCAGGTGCGGTGCCAACGCGGCGCCCATGGGGCTGCACCTCGGCCAGCCCTCCTGGTCACCATAGGAACCTGAGGGAGGGCATAAAAGCGGTGCCGGTGGCCGAGCAGCCCGAGCCTGCGCTGCTCCCTGCACCACGGCTGCCACCACACGTGCAGCAACGTGGAGAGCCCCGGGCACAGCAGCGCTGTCGGGAAGCGCGTAAGTCCCCTCGTGTGGCACAAGGGTTCCTTGAAGAAGACGCTCTTGCCCCCTTTATTCCGTGTGTGTGTGTTGGAAATCATGAGGTAAGGGATTGCACAGAGTTCTTCTTGTTGATGTTGCAATTGCTTGCTTGCTGTCCCCGCGTATTTTAGGTAATAATTAATAGTGCCTTAAATAATAGCCATAAAGAACCATGTTGGTCATGGAAGGGTTTTGCAAACACTTTTTTAGGCAAGTCTTTCACTTACAGCAATAATATCAGTGTGGGTTACTCCACCAGATAAAAGTTATATCATTTTTTTCATTTAAAACGGCCGTGAGGAAAACTCTGGAAGAGGAGCAGGAGAAGAGGCACTACGACCTCTATTTTATTCTGTCTCTTAATTTAATTCTAATTTGTGACACCACCAGCACAAAATGAAATACGCTTAACATCATTGAGGACATATGTTATCAGAGTGAGTGAACAGGTGCTGAGATACCTGGCATCAGGTAGCTGCAATCTAGAATTTCTGTCCCTCTGTTCTTAGGCCATTAATATTTCATAGGACCTTGCAGTTCTGCAACTTTCTTCTCTCATTTTCTTTCTTCTTTGATTTGAGACTTAAACAGAGAAAAATAAACTGTTAAAATACACTTGTCTATACAATGCAAGGCAATTCTCATTAAGAAACCATCCAACATGTTTCTGGGGGCTTGGCAAATCTTTAATTCGGTGTAATGCTTAACTTGAACTTTTGTCCAGGTCAGATTACAAAGGGCATTTTGAAATAATAACAATATAAAAGGCTGTTCTTGATCTCTCTTTCCAAGACTTCATGCAGTATAAGTACCTTTGCCTCTGGGAGCCATTTATCTGATTTAAAAAACAAACTAGGAAGCAAAGAAAACAAACAAATAGAGAATTTTTAAAAGTCATTTTAAAACAACTTTTCCTCAATTTTCAAGTGTTCAGTTTTAATCACTGGCGTGATAACTCTGCTTTTCAGAGAGTGATCATCCATTTTCAGCATATCCAAGGTGTCCCCTTCTGAGGACACAAGCAGCCATACAAGATAAATAAGAAGGAATTTGATTGTTCATATGCTGCAGATAAAAATTTGTTATGAAATGTGATTTTCTTGAGCATTCATGGCCATGCAAGCACGTGGTTTATGTTTGTGCATGCACTTTTTTGATGATATTCAGGTTATTAACCACACAGCACCCACAATTATGGATTGCTCATTCGTAGTGCTTTCAGAATCAGTGCCAGGACTGAAGGCAACTGTGCTTGTTAGACTCCTCTTTTACAAAAATAAATAAACTTATCCCATTGGAAGGAAAAGGCTAAATCACTCAAGAAGTGAACCAAGAAGCTGTTGAAAATATATGACTTAGAGCAGAAGTAAGACCTTTGCATGATGTAATGTATATGCACATGCCCCATGGTTTCTCTTTAGCACTAAGCCAGGAGGCTGATCTTGCTGTTCCTTACACTTTTTGGTAGAGGGTGGGTTTCTATTGAGCTTTGGGGGAAGAAGAGGCCAAGCCCCAAGTGCTTTTCTCATGTGAAAGCTGTAGAAGGCACTGCAGAAAATATCAAACTGGCTGGAATAGCTGTGTGCTGAGAGAGCAACAGAAGGATTATAAACATATATAATTATATATATATTTATAGTATATAGTACTCTGTCTCTCTGAAAAACTGGAAGCATTGCATAAATGGTAGGTAGAAAACTGGAGCTTTTAATCATAGCTTGTAATAGCAGGTAGGATGGAGACAAACTGCCCTAACAGCACTACTAGAAATAAAATGCTGATATTGCCTTTCATGGGACCATTGATTTCCATGTGGGTATGTGGGCATAATGGACAAATCCTGCCCACGGTGCTGCAGGGAGTGCTGTGTGCTGGGTCTGCCATTGCTTTGCTGTTTGCAAAGGGATACAGTACAGGGTGCTCCACCAGAGCTGCTAAAATTGCATCTCATTTTCTTCTCACTTTTTCTTACCCTGGTGCAACACAAAGGTGAAAGCGGAGAACATAGTGGGTCATCCTCCCCACACGGTGTGTACTGCGCCCGCCTCCAGGCTGGCATAGCTCCAGGTCTGCTCTGGAGAATCCCACCTTGCTGCTCACATTGGGACCGTGCCCGTTGGCTGGACAGGCGCAGATTGTGTTATGCAAAGGGGCATGAAGAGGAAGGCCTCCCATGTGAACCCTTCCTCCTTGGGGCTGGGCACAGCCAGGCTCAG
>JAUBOD010000279.1:1503194-1532152 GCA_032353885.1 Nothura maculosa | reverse complement strand
AGCTACGGCGCCGCGCTGGGGCTGGGGCTGGGACTGGCGGGCGGCCTGGCCGCGCTGCCGCCGCCGCCCGCGCCGCTCCCGCCGCCCCAGCAGCAGCAGCAGCAGCAGCAGCAGGGCAACGGGCTATCCGCGGCGGGCCGCGCCAAGGAGCGCAAGCGGCCGCGGGAGGGCCGCGAGGCGCCGCGCGCCAGCCTGCTCAGCTTCCAGGACGAGGAGGAGGGTGAGCGCGGCCCGCAGCCCTGCCCGCCGCGTTACCCGCACCCACTGCTCGGGATAATGGCCTGCAATGATCCCCGCGCCGCGTGGCCCCGCCGCGTCCCCCCGGGCCACGGCTTAACACCCCCCATCCTTTCCCCTTCACCTGCCCCTTGCAGCCATCATGGGGACACTTCTCATTTCTTTATTATCGTTTTTAGATAGTAATAACTTATTTAAATTGATCATTATTTAAATCTTATTTTTATAATTCGGAGCGTGGCCCAGCGCTCTGTGCTCAGGCAGGTGTTTGGGTGCCTGGCAGGTCCCGTGGGGGCCAGGCAGCTCCCAGGGGTCCCAACAGGTTTTCCAGGAGCAGGGAGAGATCCCGGCCACTTCCCGTTGGGCTCTGGCGGGTGCCTCACGTGTGGGTTTGTTGCCCACTGATCACCTGATGCCAAGAGCTAGTATTTAACCAAAAAGGACCAGCTCCCGTCTATCTTGCTGGCACACAGCTAAAATATTACTTGGATTACAGCTAAAACAACAAAGATATAGTCCTTAAGTGCTCTTGAGTTCATTGCGTCCTCAGTGTTCAGGGAGAGTAAAACATGGAGGTTGTTACTGAGGTGCCACTTTGTCCACAGGGGACATGGAAATTTGGACTTGGGACTTGGAAAAGGGGATTTTCATTCCCCTTCTATACCCCCCCCCTTTTTTTCTTTTTTTTTGTTTAAAAAAAGGCTACTCTTGTACACAGGAAATTTGATTCCAACATAAGAATCTGGAGAGATTACTTTTTTTTTATTACAGTATATACTTGGAAAAAGAAACTTGGGTTTCTGAGATCACATTTTAACTTTCTGATGCTATGTAGTTGTTTTTTTAATTATTTATTGGCTTCTCCTTGGTAGGTTCTACTTCTTCAAGCCTTTAAACTGGTAGTACAAGCAAAAGAAAAAAAAAAAAACCTTCCTACCTCCTAACCCCTATCTATTAGTTGTAATGCCGTGTGTATTTGTGAATGTTAAAGGAGCATTAATGAACATATGGGCTGCTGATTCTTTCAAATCTGGGGTCCCGGTGGGAAATTGGCTGTTATGGAGGGATTTCTTTTAGTCAGCTAAAAGCAAGTTACACTGCACTGCGCTTTGGTGTAACTTCGGCCTTGCTTTTGTGATGCTGTGAATGAGGCACACTTGGAAAAAATAATACAGCAGAAGGCAAGGTAGGCATGGATCTTCAAAGGAACATTAGAGGGCTGCTTTTGGCACGGTAACACGAGTGTAAAGTCCCATCAAACTGCATTCTTAGTAGCACTTATGAAATGTTCTAGGTACCAGGAGATTTAGGAGACAGGTGTGCTGCTTGGCAGGGCTTATGTAATATTTTTTTCAACTTCTCTTTTAAAGAAACTGAAGAAGTTTTTAAAGTGAAGAAATCGAGTTACAGCAAAAAGATTGTAAAACAACTGAAGAAAGAATACAAAGAAGATCTTGAAAAATCAAAAGTTAGAACAGAGGCCAATTCTCCAACGGATGGTAACTGCAATCCTAACAGTAACTCTTATTAATGCCAAGGATTAAATATTGTAAAAACAAATGACTTCTTTTCAAGATAAACTGTCAGCCTTTTCTTAGAGGTTTAAGCATTTAAAACTGAAGTAGAGGATGTGTTAAAAATAGTTGTTGGAACCTCACAAATGCTTTTCTGAAGCTGGCAACATTCTTTGAATCTTTTTGATGTTGAAGTGAAGGTGGAGGGATGGAACTGTTCTGAGAGCTTATGAGCACAGTTGTTGGCAGACTTCAATCATTTTCATATTGCATTTCTGTTTATTTTTGTCTGACAAGTTCCTCTTAATGAGTAGGTTAGGACTGCAGGCAGTGCTTATCTGACAGAACGTGCAGCTTCTTGAAAGGGAAAATTATGGGGTGAACAGTGAGGTGTTCCTGTTAGGTGCATTACTCAAAGAGCTAAGTGTTCCAGGAATCGTGCTTAAAGTAGGGAATAGCTGATGATTTTGGTGGCAGGGTGGAAGTGTTAGAGCAGAAGGATTTTCTAGTATCGTACAGTCCTTCATACCTTAAAATAAAGCCTGGACTTTCGGTTTCGTTGTTCTTCTGTTGTTTTTTGAAAGCCCATTAGCTCAGTGTAAATGTTGCTTTTCCACTTAGTTCCTGTACAGAGCGATTCCTGGAGCGACTGCACCACGAGCACAAGTGCAAGGCTCGTGTTCTGAAAGTTGCAGTGATACCTGAAGTGCATGAAAGTTGAATATGGTCCAAAGTAGAAATTTGCTTTTTATTTTTATTTATTTATTTTTTAATGGAAACTCTAACTCTGTTAGCAAGTAACTTGCTAACTTGTTAAGTTGCCTTTGCGGTGGGGCTGTGGATTGGCAGAAACAGAAAGGGCGATTTCTGCAGCTAATAGTCAGGTGATCTATCAAAAGCTGGATTTTTGTTCTTGCTTTTGCTACAAGAGCCTATGTTGGGCAAATCAGGAAAGATGTGCTTCTTTTGTGTTTATCTCTTTTTATGGTGTCTGCAGTTGGCTTTCATACAGTGCAGAGACCCCATGGCTGCTACTTGATCAGTGGTCTGCATTCTCTAAACAAATGTTAAGAAATGCTAAACTCAGATTAGGCTAATAGCATCTGGTTTGGGTAGCTGTATTTATGTTATCCATAAATGTGCATTCTTTGCATAAGGTTTGTACCTGCTGCCTATATTTGAATATGTTCCCCTCCCTGCCCGAGGGGTGGCAGGGAAGGGAAGGTACTTCAGAAGTGTATTTGGTTATGTACAAAGATTTGGTGCAACACAGGCAAGATCCACATTGAGCAGTGGAGTTGGGGGGGGAAAATTAAGTACTAAACAGGAGTTTATACTGGGCCACGTACTTGATGGCAATTTACTGCTTTATTGACTGTTCCATTAAATGGCATAGTGGAAATCTTGAGGAATTTTGTATGACTGAAATGGCTCTGAAGAATGTCTTGTACTTCTTTGCACTGCGGCTTTTTCATTACTGGCTTAAGAAACTATGTGACTTTAAATTAGGAGTTTCCTTGCTTTTTCTAATACTTCACTATAGATAGAATATTTAATGGTTTGGGGAAATCATCTTTGTCAGCTTTCGTTTAGAGAGGATTTTGGTGACTAATAGAATAGGGGTGTGTGTGTGTGTGTGTGTGAGATTGTGTCCCTGGCCAGTGAAATTAGCACTTAATATTTTCTTTTTTTTTTCACTTTGAGTCGTTTGATCTTAAAAAGATGCTTTTGACCAACCTTTTCCAATGAGAGTGAAAGGTGGACTTTGTCTTAACAGTTGAACCACCTCTAGAAAAAGCAGGACTGATCAAGGATATAAATCAAGAAGATGGGACTGCAAACAGTGAGCAAGGTGAAGAAGAAATGGAAGTTGAAAGTGAGAAGGAAGAAGAAAAACCAAAAGCTGGTGGGGCATTTTCAAGTGCTCTGTCATCACTAAATGTTCTCCGACCAGGTGGGTTATTGTAATATGTCTGATATATTGAGAAATGCCTTAGCCAGCACTTATATCAGGTTGGTATATTTGAGGTATTAAGAAATGTTTGTTAGCAATAAGGCCAGCATCTGAGAATTCAGGAAACTGCCATTTTCTAAGGCTGCTCAATTTTACTATCTCATGGGAGAAAATGCTGCAGTGCAGAATGCTCTAATCTTCATGTCAAAGCCAGGAATTTATTTCTCAACTTGATAAACTAACAGAATTTGGAATCAAATTAGGTTACTCAATGGGAATTTTAATTGCTTTCAATTAAAACTTTGTCTTCTGTTTGAATGTCTCAGTTACAGGTCTAAAACGGACCTCAGATATTTCTTACTTCATTCTGGCTAACGGAGTTCTTTTCTAGCCCACAGGCCAAAACAATAATTTTTTTTTTAATTTTTTTTTTTGGGGGGGGTAGTTTAACTACTTGATATCTCGCTATGTGGTACCCTGATCCTGGAATGCAAACTTCCTCTGCATGTCTGTACTTCAGAAAATTTAGTAGTATGAGAAAAAAGAATTTCTCTAGTTGGCTCCCAGCTTTTTTTTCCCTCCTGTTGCAAGGGCAATTGCAAAGCAATGCAGTATGTTCCTGATTTCTCTGTAAAGAAATGTCATTTGCCTCCGAAGGCATGGCATTTGAAGTGCAAAGAGAATATGAACTTCAATCTTTTGTGTGTACCTTTTGCCAAAGT
The DNA here is from genome assembly GCA_032353885.1 of Nothura maculosa. Lineage (NCBI taxonomy): Eukaryota > Metazoa > Chordata > Aves > Tinamiformes > Tinamidae > Nothura > Nothura maculosa. The sequence continues at coordinate 1,527,725 of JAUBOD010000279.1, read as the reverse complement.
AGTGGTAAAAATTACTAATACTTCAAAAAATTATGTGCTAGGTGGAGGGGAGCATCCTGTGTAGGAAACATGGCTGCATTTTTTTTTTTTTTTAACTAGCAAATGTGGTAGTTTTTTAGGTCTGCCCTTCTTATTTTTCCTTAACTGTGCTATCATCTTCTATTATCTTTGACCTGTTTGGGTGTCCTTTGATCTCTGAGTTATTGTCACTTATTGAAATGGCCCTCGTGGGGTGGGAGTAGGGAGGACAAACTCCTCCTTTTTCCCATGTGTAACTAAGAGTCAGGAGCAGTATCAGATCAAGGAGTGGCAGAGCAAAAGCCTTAATATTTTCCTCCCCTTGCAGTAGTCAACCCCTGGAAAGGGCTCCCTCTTCTTGGGCATGTTTTCTGTAGGGCCATTAGGTGTATGGGGCGCGTGAGCTGATGGAAGCAGAGAAAGCTGTTTGGGGAAAAATCCCACCTTGGAGAGTTACAGGTCGGAAGCGTTGCATGTATAGCTTATAACTTGCTTGCACATGTATCTATCTGCCATAGTGTTTGCTGCTTGGGAAGAAGAGGTGGTAGAGAGGCAGAGAGAAGTGATGAGGAGTCATAGTAGCTGTTTGGTTGCAGTGGGTGTTTACCTGTGCAAACATCTGTCTCCAGGAGAAATCCCAGATGCTGCTTTTATTCACGCCGCTAGGAAAAAGCGTCAAATGGCTCGTGAGCTTGGAGACTTTACCCCTGTTGACAGTGAACCAGGTAAAAGCCGCCTTGTTCGAGAAGACGAAAATGATGCCAGTGATGATGAAGATGATGATGAGAAGAGGAGGATAGTTTTTACGGTGAAGGAAAAATCCCAAAGGCAAAAGATTGCTGAGGAAATAGGTAAAATCTTTTCAGAAGGACCATTGCACAGCTGATAAATATTCACATTGTTTCACTACAAGTGCTCCCTGTCAGTGTTGTTAAAGAGGGCATTTTTCAAACTACAAAATATCTGTCAGGATCATAACCTGTGTAGTATACGATGCTTCTCAGATGTAAATCTCTATTTCTTTCCCTTAAAGTACTGCATAAAGATTTGGTTGTTTTTTTAAAAAAAGTGCATAAACTAGATCCTCATGCTAAGAAACACGTAGCTGCACAAAATCTTAGCTGAATTTGCACTTAGGAGCAACTACAATGTAATAAGTGTTGGTCCTCTGTTTATCTTTTTAGAAAGTGTATATAGTTGTTGGAAGAGCATTTATTCTTCAGGGTAGCATTCTGCTTGCTAGCAAGCAAGTAAAATCCAAGAAAAGGATTTTGAAGATGTAGGTTTTTATAGCGTTATACAGCTTTACTAACAGTTGACTGCAAGTATGTCCATTAGATCCGTGAAAAGAACCATCCATGAAAATACTTTGGAGTCTCATCCTTAGTCCTTTGTGTAGAGCGAGGGAGAATGGGAACATGGAGTTCAGTGCAATGGAGCACGTCTTTCAGCATGGCCCTTCCTGTGAATGTATTATCTCCTTTTTGTTACCTCTTTCTTTTACTCGGGCTCAGGTATTGAGGGAAGTGACGATGAAGCCCTGGGGGCCGGGGAGCAGGATGAAGAACTCAGCAGATGGGAGCAGGAACAGATCCGGAAAGGAATCAACATACCTCAGGCACGTATCTGGTTGTGAGCCTTTCCTGTTCTGTTTTTCCATGCTCTGCCTAAATCCATTGCAAACTTGCCTAGTTTAGAGGCAGTTTCACCTGAGGTGATTGGTGTGGAATTTCTGATAGTCTTCAGAATGAAGCGAGAGTTGAGATTACGTGTTCAGCAGTATTTGTTTCTCTTTTTCTTTTTCTCTCTCTATTCTAAATGAGGTATCGATCACTTTTTTGTGCTGTTAATCAGCACTTACTTGGAGGTTAGAGAAGCGCTAGAATAATGCCCCTTTGAAAAGACTTGTTCTTGTTTAGCAGTGTGTTTATAGAGTCTGTGCTATAGAGTCTGTGCTGCATATGCTTCTTGGCTGTTCCTGGTGTTGCAGCATAAGCCAGAGCTGCAGGTTGTACCAGCTTCTGCCATATGTCTATACACTTCATTTTAGTTATTGTGATAATTACATTAATATATATCTGCCTACGTTTTTCATTTTGCAAGGTTTATGTGAACTAAAATAACTTTTTTCCCCCTTCTTTAGAGTTATATATAGTGTGATTACCTGCCATCTCTCTATAGGTTCAACCAAGTCAGCCTGCTGAAGTGAATAATCTGTACTACCAGAACACTTACCAGACACTGTCCTATGGCTCATCGTACGGCATTCCATACACTTACACTGCCTATGGATCATCGGAAGCCAAGTCTCAAAAAACAGATAATACGGTTCCTTTCAAAACTCCCAGTAATGAGATGACTCCTGTTACTATTGATTTGGTAAAGAAACAGCTTAAAGACAGGTAGGACAGACCATCTTTCTAGACTTAAAGATCTGTCCCCTAGCTTTCTGTTCCTCAGGCACCTCTTAGTGTCGGTGAGCAAATGCAGAGTTTCATCGCTGGAGAAGTACTGACTGGCACATCCATTAACCAAAAACCAAAAACAAACCAAAAAATGAAGATGACATTGACATTTTGTTTGAAAATCTCTTCGGATTGCTTCTCTGGAAGTGAAGCTTTAAATGTGTGGCCATTGATCTTGTTGAAGACAGGTCTGAGTTGCATCTTCTGGACGCTGCACAATCTTATAGTCAAGAATTGAAAGGCCAGTGAGGTCTTAGCTTGTCAAGTAACATTTTATTAAGCTGTAAATCAGGTACTTCTGAGTAGATAAAGAATTTAGATTTTAGTCTAAGCAGCTTTGGGAGTTGAAACATTGTAATCTGCCCTTCAGGTACGAGAAGGGTCCTATTGAATGCACAGCCCAACTGCAGGGAGAAAGCATGTCTTGTGAACAACTTGTCCTTTACCTGTCCTCAGAATTGGTTTGTATGCCCCTTGTAGCCTTACAGACCTTGTTAGTCAGCAAGTTGCTAGAGGAGAAAGGTTAGCTCTGTGTGAGTTCCAGTTTGTATACTTATTTTGGTAGGTGTACTGTAAAACTCCTTGCTTTTCCCTTGAGGGACAGTTCTGCAGGGTTTTAAGTGCTTTCAGTTTACATGGAAGGTTTTAGGAGTTGACTAAGCTGAGTACATTGCACTGCCTAGCTAATTAATGTAGGCCATTAGCCTTGCTGTTTAGATAGCGGAGAAAGCAGCAAGCTTAAGTTAGAGAATGCCTATCAAATACTTCCCAGGATCTTGCAATGTGTGTTTAATGTCTCAACAATCTGAAACACAGACTTTTGGATGTAAACTTGCTATTTATTCGTTGTCCCTCAGGTTGGACTCTATGAAAGAATTGCACAGAGCCAATCGGCAGCAATACGAGAAGCACCAGCAAAGCCGGGAGGACTCTACCAAGGCAATTGAGAGATTAGAAGGGTCTTCTGGGGGTATTGGTGAACAGTATAAGTTTTTGCAAGAAATGCGAGGGTATGTCCAAGACTTGCTTGAGTGTTTCAGTGAAAAGGTAAGGATGCAAAAACATTCATCTTCTTTTCAAAAAAAAAAAAAAAAAACCTAGGGAATTGTAGTACATGCCAAACAACACACCTTCCTTTTTCAAAAGTCCCCTGAAACATTTTCTTCTAAAGGTTTGGTTATTCAAGTGTTTAAAAAGACAACTTTTCATCAGGCTGAGTTAGCTATCAAAATAAGATCTGCTATTGAGTAAGACCAATCACTGCTGTATTTTCTGTTGGAACATAATTCTGGCTTTTTATGGCCTGAAAATGTTTTTAGATGATCTATCTCTAGCATTATGGTAGATGATGTGGCACTCTACCTTCACTCACATTCTGCCTTCTGCACGTTGGGTATCAGGATAACAAATAACTAGCCAAAAAAAAAAGGCTAAATTCTAAGACTACTAGTTTCCAAAACAGTTTATAAACATGACAACCAAGATTCATATTTTGTGTGTTATTGTAAACTTCCTTCTGCCAAACAATTTCACATTTTGGTTAGTACTTTGGTACTAACCAAACTAGTTCTAAACGCTAATTCTAAAACTAGTGTTGCTGGCCGAAGCCAGCCACACTTGAGCATACACGGGGGGACTGTACCACACGGAAAGTATATTTCTAACTTGAAAACTTAGTCACTCTTTCTTCTGCTATTCATTATGATTTAATTACTTAGCTTGATGTAAATAGTTAAATGAACTATTAAAATATGGTAAATGTAATAACTGATTACAGAAAGTTAAAAATTCATTTAGCAGGATAGATGATTCCTCTGTTGTCTTCTTTTTATTACATTAGTTGCGGGAGTTATGGGAGCTAAATAATGAAAGTTAATATTCTCCCTCACTTACCCTGTTAGTGAGGAAAAAGAAAATAGAAGAATTCTGGTTGCAAGTCAGTGATACAGTAGCTGGCCGGTATTAATGGTCTTGGGAAGTGCTCATCTTCAACCTTCTGAACTAGAGAACGACCATCAGCCATAAACAAACCTATGGAAGCTTGGAGCAGCTGATTCCCAGCTCCTTGACCAATGCTGCTCCCTGAAGAAGCAGTATTGCTGAGCCCGTGTTGGTGCTAGCTAAGCGTGGGGAATAAAGGCGGCTTCTTTGCTACTCCCATCAGTGCTGGTTGCCCACATGCTTAAGCTCTTACTTAAAGAGAACTTCATATTTTTGCTTTTTAGATTATTTTATGTTTTGGAAGACAAGTGAAATATCAATAGCTCTATTCAGTGTTTGTGGGTTTTTTTGTTTGAGTGCTTTTTGTTAGATTTCTGTTGTGGTAAATGTAGGCTGTGCATGGGTGTTGTCTGTATGACTGTCTGCAGTCTTGCTAAAAATATTTTGTTTAAACCAGTTGTTTTGGAAAGCACAATTTCGGGTGTAAACCAAGCCCTCTAGTCTTTTATCTAAACCAAGCAAGTTTCTTACTATTATTGTAGGAAGCTACAGAAGGTCTTTGACAGAGGCCTATTTAGCTATCCTGGGAAATCAGTTCTAGCCGTGATGAAACAGTTTAGCAAGCCCATTTGTTAAATTATCAGCAGCTGAATTGCTTTCTTAAAATGTGCCTTTGCTTTCTGGGTGGCTGTTCTTCTGAGGATGTTACGTTCCTTCCAAAAGTACCCCAAGTGCCAGTCCCATGAAGCTTCCCTATGTGCTTTTGATCAGTTCAGTGCTTCTTAAGGGTGATCAGAGTTCTACTTGCTTTGGCTGAATGCTGCTGAAGTTCCTTCGTGCACAGTGAGCTGCAGAATTAGGCTGCAATGTAGCCACTTTAACTGCAGCCTTACTCTTAGCTATGTCATCCTATGTATTCCTCAGTCCTTTGGTCATCTGTGTTGGAATTCAGTACTTCCAGCAGGATGGAAATAGGGTGAAATTCAAAACCAGTAGCCCTCAGGACACAGCAGGATCGTTTCTTGGCTTGGTGCTGGTTGTTTTTTGGTTTGGAGTTTTGTTTTTTAGGGAGGGAAGGGGAGTAAAATTAATAAACACATAATAAACTTCTTTTTTGAGTAAAGTAATAAAATACAGAAGGAAGAGAATCTTCCAATAGAGGTAAATTACCTTCAAGCTATGTAGGACCTTTGCTGCTGGCTACTTTGCAGTTAAAGCAAGTGCCTGTGTGTGTATATGTAACCACACACAGGCTCTTGCTTTAAATATTTTTATATATTTATATATGTGAATGTTTGTATTATAGTGTATGTATGCATTAAAAGAAAAAAATGCTTATTATATATGTGTATAAAATAGGCCCTTCCCTCATGTGCTGCCTTTTCTGTGTGTGTTAGTCCTGGTCTAGGCCGTGTTGCTAGTCCAGCTTGCGCTGATGGTGACGTGAGGCTGCAGTGCTGAGCTGAGCAAGCGCTGGTGCCGTCGCAGCGCCCCCTCCCCTGGGCACTCTGTCTGACCACTGAGTTCAGCAAGGAAGGTTACTGCAAAGGGGCCTTCTCTAACACCCCCACCTTATTCCTCCACCTCTTTGACATGTTAGCCCCCCGTGTCCTTCCCCTCGCCAAAGAAACCAGTTTTGTCCTCTGTTTTGAAGAGCCACTGAATGTTATACATGTACTGCTTGCTGCTAAGGTGCAGTGCAGAGTACCAGGAAGCAGCTGATTTTTTTTTTTTATCCAGATTTTAAAGTCTAGCAATAGAAATATCAAGTCTTTTTTTATTTTTTTTTCTTCCCATAAATTATAAAATTGGTGGAATAGAGGGTGCTTGCTTTGTTCCTTCACAAACAAATATGGTCCAAAATATGCTTTCTGAAAAGGCTAAAAATTGGTAGGAGTGTCTTTACCTTTCCAATCTAAGAATATTCAAGAGAGAAGAGTACTAGAATTTTCTAAACTTACCTTTGGGTAACTTGGTTGGATAACTTGTCACTCTACCTGCAATAGCAATCCTTCAAGCAGAGTACAGAGAATTGTAGATTGAAGTACTTTGTAGTCTAAATGTTCTGAAACCTTTGCATTTTTATCTTGTACTGTTTCCCTTTGCAAGAAAGATAGAAAAAATCACCAAATTTAAAGCATTGACTAAACAAAACAGCGAGTGAACGAAGGCTATGTCTTCACAGGAGGTAGTGAAATTGCCAGTCATTTATCAATCATGGTAACAACTGTAAAAGAACAACTTCCAAGTTTCTTAGGTGGAAAATGGAAAATGTTTTGAGTAGATCTAACTATTTGAATACGTAGCTGACTAGCTTTACTTATGAGGCAATTCCAGAAAGAAACTCTGGATGGTTACAGAAAAAAAACTAGAGCTTATTTCAAAAAAATGTTTTGACTTCTCAATTTTAGGATTCTCTTTAGATACTTAAAAGAAGATTCTATTTTCTGTGACAAAGTACAGTAAAACTAATATGTTGGTTGATTAAGTCTGTTTTCAAAACTGCCTTAAAATCTTAATTTAGACTTCCAATTTTGGAATCTTTCCTTTCCCTCTTGTCTCCCTCTACTCCTTCTTCTTCCTCAAAAAAAAAATCTGGAATTTGTATGGAGCTTTTTTCTTTTTCCTCCCCTCTCTTGTGATCCAACTTATACCCCCAAAGAACTAATAATTCTTGCTTTTAATATCTCCTCTGATGTGCATATCATTCTGGCATAGCTGAAATGGCACTGCAGCATTAATCTCATAATTTCAAATTTTGCCAAACGGGAATCTTTATTATTAATCAGTGATAACATGTTCTAAATTGGACCAGTAAACATTTTATGATGATTTATTTGTTTATAAAAGAGAAAAAAAAGTAGTCTTCGATGGTAGGCAAGAATGAAATGTTTGAGTTAAATTGAAGACTGATGACTAAACGTATCCTTGGAGGTAAGGAGGACACAGCATCTTTTTTTTTTAAAAAAAAAAAAAAAAGTTGCAGGATTTGGCCTTTCCAAATTAAGAGTTAAATGAAAAGTTCTGTTATATTTAAATATCTGTAATGATCTAACTTCAGCTTGTCCCAATAAATGAATCTACAAAAGAGAGCAGTGATCTACTGATCAAGTGAGCAGAATCTACTGATTTCCGGAAACTTCCAGTTGCTGTAGGACATTTTTTTGTTACAATTGCTATTGAAATTTCATCCCCTTAAAATGCTAGTAATAATAATGGATAGCAGATCTGATTTTAAGTGAGGTCTGTATCTTTCAAATTTATACTTAGTGCTTAACTCACAGGAACTTTACAGTTTTGATTTTAATAGTGGATTAGAGGCAAACTTTGCTAAAATTTAGTAGAACAGATGCATAAGCACATTATGCCATCAGGTCCTTCAGTAACCTTTCAACGCTGCTACTAAGCGTTGTAGCAAAATCATACTCATTGGCTTCAGGGAGATAAATTTATGCTTTGTTTTTTCTCCACTACATGCAGTTGAATTGTTTTCATATTAAACTAACAGATATTGCTAGCATCTGGTTTAAAAATAGAGTGGAAATAATGAGGTCTGTGGATTGTAAGTATTAGCCTGATACAATATTTGAGTGCACTCAGAAAATCACAAAGAGTGCTTGAAATTACATTTCCCAGGCTCTGAAACGATTACTTTAGGAACACAACTGCTGCTGTTGAGAGCTACCCATGCTATTGAGTGCATGCTTGTCCTGCCAGTTGAACTATTTACTGGTCCAAATGGTGTGAATGAGTAAAAGGAAAGAGTTTATGCTGCTAGGAGTACAGTGCCAGCGTTATGCTTCGGAATAGGACGGGACCCCAGAAAACTGAGCCCCCTGAGGACTCGGTGTTACGGAGTGTGTTGTATTTTTACAGGTGCCTCTGATTAACGAGCTTGAGTCCGCAATGCACCAGCTGTACAAACAGCGAGCTTCCCGCCTTGTCCAAAGACGACAAGATGATATTAAAGATGAATCTTCGGAGTTTTCAAGCCATTCAAGTCAGTCCATCTTGAAGGTTTTTATTATTCATTAAACAACCTTGTTTACTTAGGATGGCTTAATGTAAATGTGAATGTTAAAAGTATGACACTCTTAAAGCTTGACCTTGCTCTTTAGATGGGTAGAAGCGAGTTTAATTTAAACTTTTTCTAATCTATTTGGTTTTAAACTCAAAGCTCCTCTAACTCTGACTTCATTTCACCTTTCTGTCAATCTTAACTATATTTTCTCTTTCTCAGCACTCAAAATATGAGTAGTGGTGGTTGTGGTCATAGTTGGAGCAGAGAAAAACTTCAGATTTTCTGCTTATGTCAGAACCTTTATTTTGACCTAGTTTATTTTGTAAATTGCCTATAACATCTGCCACTCTTTCTATAGAAAGCAATGAAGAATTGTGCTAGAGAGTTATTTTTTATGTTATTCTGTAGGCAGCTTAAGTATATCATTTCAGACACTTGGCTGTTAAATTTAAGGATCTGGAAGAGACTTTTTTAAAAAAATGATAGGAAGGAATCTGTTGTCTGAAATATATTTTAAAATCAGCCAGCTAAAATAGCCTTTTATTTTGAGTATGGAGACAGAGGATTTTTATTTGTGTGTGTGTGTGTGTGTGTGTGTGTGTGTGTGTGTGAGAGAGAGAGAGAGAGAGAGGGAGAGAGAGAGAGAGAGAGAGAGATGATCAGTGTGGTGTGTAAAAACTCTGAAAAGATGTCAAAAGTAATGTCAAGAGTAATTTGGATGAAAATGTGCACTCCTTTGAGGAGGAGCAGATAGTTGAGATTTAAGTGATGAGTCAAACGTCTGTAGTATTAGTCTCCATTTTTGGAGAATTTTAAGAACTTTCAGCTTTTAAAAATGGATTTCTTTCTGCTATTGCTGACAAGAAATCCAATAATAAAAGCTGTTTCCTAGTGCAAACTTTTTATCAATTTCCTGATGTTGTGTGAAAGCTTTAGGGCATCAGCGCTGGTCACTGCTTTACAAGAGTGGTCAGCATCAGTGCTGCTTTGAGGACGTTTTTGGAGCCCCAGGCATGACGTGCAGCCCGTTCAGTTTTACCATAAAACGCTGTTGTGAGGACCAGAAGCCTAGTGCATTGTGAGCAGTTCCCTTAAAGAAGCTTAAATGGGCTGTATGGGACAGGGATGCGACTGTGCAATAGGAATCAAAGCCACTGTGAAAGTTGGGTTTTAAAGGTAGATCCTGCCTGTCTATCTGGGAGCCCAGAGAACAGATTCTCTCTGGGAGAGAAATTGAACTCTGGAAATAGTTCAGCCCAGTTATCACCTAAACTGAGAAGAGGTGCCAGGCTGCAGACACAGGCGATCTGCTTTTGATGCAACGTGTCAGAACGTTGCTGAGGGCTAGAAATGGAGGTAAAATTGTCTGCCAATGTTTTCGTATTTTTTCAAAGACATGGGTTTGGTTTTGAGGAGAATTTTTTTTAATTATCTTATGGATGAAAGCCATCATATGTCCAAAGTTGTTAGTGTTGCTTTTATGAAACTAAAATACTTTTTTTTTTTGGCCTCCTCTCTGTTGTTTTTAACTTTTTTTATAGTAGCTTTGTAAATCAGTTTAGTATAGGTAAATATACTCCTGTAATTTGGGTAGGGTTTTATTTAAACTTTTATTTAAGTTTTAGAGGTTTCATTTAAACTTTTTAAACTAGATTTTAATGGAGAGATTTGAGTGCTGGCTAATACTTAATCCACTTTTAATAATTTATTTAACAAAAGATGAATTGGAAACGTCTTTGGGCCTGCTTGCTGGTCTCTAATCATTTTCACTGATCAGCTGTGTTTTCTGTAGTCAGAATGGCTTATTCCTGAATGGCTGTCTAAAAGGGAGAGGGGAGAGGCTTATCTACTCATAGATACGATGCATCTCAAATTTTGGGTACTCTGAAGAATACAAACTTCATTTCAGTGAGAGATACTGTATGATTTCAACTCTGAAATATCATATCACTTTTATCTCTGGTCCCTCTTTCTACCTTTTTTTTTTTCCACTTTGTTTTTGTGCTTTGTTCACTTTGTTTTTGTTTTTTGTTCACTTTGTTTTTAAAATACGTATATGCTCTACGTGCTTATGTGAGCAGTATCTTTTCTTTCTTTGACTAGATAGTATTTGAGTAGTATTTACTGAAACTGTTGACTTTAAATGGTTGAACACTGGTATGAGAGGGACAAGAGGGAAGTATGGTGAAAACGGTCTCAGGATTGACTTCAAGTGGAGATTTTTCCAACCTCCATTACTTCCTCTTTTAACCTCTAGACTTCTGAATTCAGACTTCAGGGTGCATCTTTTTGAAAACCTTGAGTTTCTACTTCAAGTTTCAAGTTCATTTCTTCATAATTTTGAATAGATAAAGGGCTCTTATGAAACTGCCTATAACACATTATATAATTGTAGATAAGCTTGTTAATTTTCACTGATATATTTTTGCAGATAAGGCACTGATGGCACCAAATCTTGATTCTTTTGGACGAGACAGAGTGCTCTACCAAGAACAAGTGAAGCGGCGGACTGCGGAAAGAGAGGCTAGAAGGTAGAGTGCTCGGACTTCTTGTCTGCTGCCTTTTGGGAGAGCTTTCAAAACAAAGGAGCAGGGAAGGAAGGAAACACTGAAGCTGCAGTGTCTTGCAGGGCATTCCCTAAATAAGCCCACCTCTCATTTAAATGCACAAAACAATTGGCCATTTTAATAATGCTTGTTTAAATCACTGAAAGAGAATCGAATAGACCCATTCAGTACCCATGAGGTCTCTGCTGTCTTCTCTTCCTTCACCTTTTAGAGATAACGAAATGGAGAAAGCTGCTCTTACTCCTTACATTCGAAGTTAGGACAAGCTTAGGCAGGGCTGTTTGTTGTTCAGGAGTAGATCTAATAGCTGTTTCTTGCTGCTTTGTCTTTGCAGAGCCCGGCGCAGGCAAGCGAGGGAGCAAACTGGGAAGATGGCCGATCACCTTGAGGGCCTGTCGAGCGATGATGAGGAAACCTCAACGGATATAACCAACTTCAATATGGAGCGAGGTTAGAAAAATTACTGGGGCTTATGTAGTAAATTATAGAAAAATTAGCTTTAAAAAGAAGTTCAGAAGTAGCCCCATATATGTGTTTTACTATATTTTGGTGAAAGAAATTGTTCCTGGCAGAATCATCAGTATCATCAAAATATTCCTTTATGCCAGTCCCCTGTGCAGTTTCCATCTGTAGTGAGGTGGAACATGCTGCAGTTTGGAACATGCTTGATCATTCTCCAGAAATCCACTGAGAATTGGTTATGCTGACGTGTCATTTTGCTTTACATGTAGAATTTTGAAGACTTTGGGAAACTTTTGTTGCTTGTGAGGAAATACATGATGCATTTCTAGATGGTTATGCAAAATCCCATTGACAACATTTTAATAGATTCTGGTTATAGTCTGTCAAACTTTGCTGAAGTTAAAGAAGCTGACTATAAAACATTGCAGAAAGATCTTGTAGTGCTGGCAGATTTAAAATTCATCTGAAGTTTTATGACCAGTTTGCCCAAAGTAACTTTTACTGTAGTTATGCAATGAATGGGGTTGTAAATTAAGCTAATGCCTCTTGAGCACTGAGGGAATTGCAAGAATCTTCAGGGCTTTTGTGTGTGGGGGGGGGGGGGCAGGGGGGAGGATGCAGATAGTCTGATAGAACAGCCAGCTTTGACAGTGGCAGGTAAAGGAAAAGAGAAGACTAGAGGTTACTGTGAAAGCAGCCACAGTGATCCTGTTACCTTCTTGTCTTGAACCTCAGTGGCATTATTACCGTCTCTCACTAAAGGGAGCTTATTCAGATTAGAGCAAGTGCAGAAAAGGGGGAGCACAGAGAAATGCCTACGTGGGTTGGTTTGCATGTCTATGTGGAGACATGAAACATTTCTGGACTCTTCAACTAGGAAAAGGAAAGCAGAAAGTAAGTGGGGATTTTATAACCAGAATCAAAATACTTGGAGCTCTAAGAATACCCTTTTATCTCTCTGAGGGACAGCTTAAGAGAAATTAAGCAATCGGATAGGTTTAAAGTAAGCAAATCAGTCTTCCCAGAGACAAGAATGCTGAACTCAGTGCTGGAGCTGGTGGTGGAGGAACAAACTCTGAGCAGATGAAGAGAAGCATTTTCATGAATTGTCAAGCAGGTGGATCCTTCAATAAGGCAAATATTCTGCATACCTTTAGTTGGCCAATGCACCAAAACTGTAGATGCAAGTAAAGAGCTATTTTAACAAACAAAGCCTCTATGCAGAGTTGTTAGGTGCTATAATAAACTTCAATAAGGTAAATGATAAAGGTTAAAAAATCAGTGTGGCCGTATTGCTTTTTGTAACTTGAGACTTCAGTGTACATGAAAGCTTTCTGTAAGAGCATTGTCAATTTTTGAATAAGTATTATAAAGCTTTCATTTATCATCCCAAGTTCTTACCGTAGCCGTAATCAGTGGTGAGCTATATGGGAGAGCAGGATGCATCTTAGACCTGCTGAGTCTTTTGCAGACCGAGCATCTCTTTTAGACCCCAGTGTGGAAATGGTGTTTGTATTGCATAATGTTCCCTCAGCGTGGAAGGATCATCAAAAAAAGCAGTAAATATGATAAAATACAGCAGATATGCTAAGGGATTCTCATGGTTGCTGTATTCTAATGTCAAGTGTTCCGCAGCTTAGTGTGGTGTTTACCAGGACCACTTTCTGTTGTGCTGATTCACTCAGCCTGTCTCAGAGATGCTGCCCTTAGATGATCAAAGTGATAGAATAATGTGGGTTGGAAGGAACCTGCATGGAGGTCCTTCCTCCTGTTCCAAACTCCCTCCCAAAGCACAAGGCCAGCTTTGAAGTTAAACCTACTCAGTTTTCTTGTTGCTAGACTGGCAGTCATTGTATAAGGTGTTTAAAAGCAGGGCTTGCGATGGAACAGTATACCAGGTAGTACCTATGTGCTCATTTTTATTATCTTTTATACTTAAGGCAGAATTAAAGTCTTTGAAATAACACTTTTTTTTTATGTTGGCAACAGTTGAAGTTCATGCTGTTTAGTTTCAAAGTCTGTCTTGAAAGGTATTACGGAGAAAAAGATGATTAATTTACTGCCATGTTTTTCCTTTCCTCACCAGATCGTATATTAAAGGAATCGAGTAAAGTTTTTGAAGATGTTTTGGAAAGCTTTTATTCAATTGATTGTATTAAGTCACAATTTGAAGCTTGGCGTTCAAAGTACTTTGCTTCTTACAAGGATGCCTATATTGGCCTCTGTTTGCCAAAGCTGTTCAACCCTTTAATCAGACTGCAGCTGCTTATCTGGACTCCGCTGGAGGTAAGGCCCTGTGCAAGCAACTTTCACGTCAGCTTTTCGATTGGAGTCCTTCCACACTTCTGCAGCACAAAGGGAATTGCACCTCTGATGTGTCCTTTTCTCAGAGGCAGGTTCTGGGCATGCAGATTGCAGCAAGACATGTATGTGCCCTTCTGAGGGGTTTCTGGGCTGCTGTTCCTAATGATTTCTTTTTTTGCCTCTGATTCCCAACAGGCCAGAGTTAAATTCAGCACATGAGGGAGCTTTCTTAGGGATTACTATAGACCAAAAAGCCAAGCAGATTCTTCAATATTACATCTAGGTTTAAAACATAAATGAAATCAGAGATTCTGGAGATGATTCTTCAGATGAAGAGGAACTAAGAAGCTGGTTCTTTTGGTGGCTTATGACCCACGTTTCTGCACAATGCACCCTTGCCTCTCTTGCCTGCCTGTTTGCCCTCTGCAGGTCTTTGCCTGACAATTTAAGCCCTCCCATAGCATGTGATGCCCAGTTATTAAGTAGGGAGCACAGGAGAAGCAGCACTGCTGCAGCCGAGCAGCCCTGGCACGAGTTGGTTGGCCAGCCTGTGTGTGTGCTGGTGTGAGCAGCCTTGGGACAAACAGTTCCTGTAACTTGACTCCCACGTTCTTCCTAGCAGTGAAAGGCCTGCAGGTGAAGGGAGGCTGTTTTGACTCCAGTCAGTAGCTTATTTTCACAGGACTGGTAGGAATTTACTTTTTTCTGATGTGTCAGTCTTTACTGGGAGCTGGGAGAAGGTGGATCAAGCCACGAGACCCTGTTTTGTTAGGCAACTAGACTAATCAGCCAGATTGGCTCTGCCCACTTTCAAAGCTAAGCTTATCTCAGCTTGCTTCAAATGACTGGTACTCTCCTTTCCTCAGAGGTTTGTTTTCTCAGTCACTAAGAGTATTTATGGAAGACACTGCTCCAACTGCTGAGGAAGGGAAGTTAAGAGTCTTTTGAGGACATTCAGGGTATTTACCCTGCCTAAATGAGGGGCAGCCTGTGAAAGGTGACCTCATTCAACTTCAATCTGCTTTTTAATGTTTTTGTGAGTACTCTGTTCTCCCCGTTTTACTTTTATGTGAGCTTCCAGGCTTGCAAAATCAGCTTAAGTTAGTTGGAGACAAGGTATTGAATTCCTAAATCTTACAGTTTTTGCTGCTGTTTCTGCATTGTCTGTTACTGTCTCTAAACATCTTGTTAAGCTAAAAAAAAACAAGATTCAAAAGACCTTTAAATCCAGAAAAACATAATTGTGTAATGTAAGTAGACTATGTATTTCTCATCTGCCCCTTAATCGGTGGGCTCTTAATTGACTCGTGTATAATTAGAAGTTAAAATCTTCAAGGCAGCAGCTGTCCAAAAAAGTCCTATTTCTGCTGTTTCCCTGTATTAGTTCTAGTGATTGTGCAGTTGCAGGATGAATTGTTATATTGGCTGATCTGTGGAAAATTAACCTTGCACCCCATGCAAAGCCAGGTTTTGGTTGGGGTGAAGAATCATTTCTCCATTCCCTTGTCAGAAATTGGGCTTGCCTGTGTTTCTGGAGGAAACAGCACCACTTCAGGAGTGGGGGAGCCAAGGCAGGAGGTGAACTAACTTGCCTGTCCTCATACCCGATTCCTTTGGTCCAGGTGTAGGTGAAAACCTGATACTTACAGGAAAAGGACTGGATTTTCAAATGGTTACTGCACTCAAATGCAGCTTGCCTTGCTGGAGCACTTTGGACCTTACTTGGAGCACTTTGCAGACAGTTGTAAAGCAGTTCTTTCCTAGTTAGGTGGTATATCATACTTTTGGAGCTCCAGCAAGTTTCATTTTATTTTAACTTACTGACTTCCAATTGCTGGTTTAGGTTTTGACCTCTTCTCCAATTCACTTTATCAGGGCAAGTGTCGAGATTTTGAGACTATGTTGTGGTTTGAATCACTGCTATTTTATGGCTGTGAAGAACAAGAGCAAGAAAAAGATGATGCTGATATTTCCCTATTACCTACCATTGTGGAGAGAGTAATTCTTCCTAAGTTAACAGGTATCATTTTGGTTTTTTTGTTTTTGTCTGAGGCTTTTATTTTAAGTGCTTGTTTATGCTTTTAGATTCTGCTGGGTTGTAAATTCTCGGTTGTTCTGTGTCTGACTGCTTTGCTGCCTGTTTCTGAGCTGGATAATCCTTTAATCTCTTGCAGTGATTTCTGAAAATATATGGGATCCTTTTTCTACAACACAAACATCTAGGATGGTAGCAATGGTGCAGAAATTAGTGGATGGATACCCTTCAGTGGTGAATGCTGAAAACAAAAACACACAAGTAAGTGTGGGATGAGTTAAGGAATTTGAATGTGTCTTGTAAGACTCTATACTGCAAAATATAGTATATGTAATGGGAATCAAGTAGAAGTTTGCTGTTTGATATAAAGCTGGCTAGTTGCACAGAGTCAGGTAACAGCAGTAAAATAAGAGGAGGAACTTGGACAGTGAAGCCTGCCCCAAAATTATGGTAGAGATGGAGAGGAGTGCTACTGAGGTGTAGCCTGTGATTTGCTTTAAAGGTCAGCTGAGGTGGTTAACATTTTCTTTTGGGAATCTCTGTAAGCTCTCCAAATTTGTTGCCATAATTTGCTTGTCAGTACTTGCACCGTGAGCTCGAGTGGGGTGGCAAATGCAGTGCTCACAAATGTGGGGCTCTTAGAATAACAGGAGATGGGGCCAAAGCGTGGGGCAGGGGGAAGTTAGCTGAAGGTTAAAATAACTAAGCTAGGATTTCACAGTAGTTAATTGGGTGGTAGTTAAGCTTAGAAAGTGTGAAATTCAGCTCTAATTTGTAATCATCACAGATTTCTGTAATATTTGGCTGAAGTATTTAATCATTTTGCTGGTAGTCCTGAATGTACTTTGTTGCTTTTAAAATCAAAATTTCTGTGGCTAACTAGTAGTGCATTGGAAACTTCATAGAAATTCATCTATTTCAGATGCTTCTAAAGGCATTGTTGCTGCGAATGAGGAGAACACTTGATGATGATGTATTCATGCCATTATATCCCAAAAAGTAGGTTTGCTTTTAAATATTATGTTAGACTTGTTCATTTGCAGTTCGCTGCCTTTTTTTCCATAGGTTCTTGGGGTTTTTTTTCTCCCATACTTTTATATGTTTCTCTGTCTGGATAAATGAGCTGTGTCATCACTGTGCTGTGAGCATTAAGCAGGGATTGGCTGAGCAGAGGAATGGAGTATTTATGGAAATGTGTGTGTGGGAAGGAGGAAGGAAACTTGAGACAGAAGAGGTCTTGGTTGCTCATTAAAGAAATGTCTTGCTTTCCAGCATCTTGGAAAACAAGAACTCCGGTCCATATTTGTTTTTCCAACGTCAGTTTTGGTCTTCTGTTAAGGTAAGTCACTAAATAGATCTGGTAGAGTTTTGACCTAAACAGTGTAGCAACAAAGTATTGTTCATATTTTTGGAAGATGGCAGATGGCATTTTGTCCCAACTTTAATAAAGAACTGCAGAATTCTTGGAAAGAGCAGGTAGGATTCTTAGCCTTTAGTAACCAAGCCTGAAGGCTTTAAAAGCCTTTGCCAGCGGGAAGCAGATCCTGTTAAATTGAACACTGTGGCTTTACTCGGCATACTCAGCAACCCAGGGATTTCCTTTTTTGAAAGGACGTCATTGTGTTTGTCAAAATAAAATGTGTGGTGCTTATATTTCACTTGTGTGGGAATGAGAGAACTTGGTTTACTTTTTGTAATTGTGTGAAAAACCTCGTAAAAATAACCAGGATAAAAAGGCAGTTTTGTGCCTGTTTTTGTAAAAGTAGCTACTTTGTAAAATGTGAGAGCAGTTGTTACTCTGGTTTCCTTGAAACAACAGGTGTGGAAGAGAAAGCGTGCGTGTGTGTAATGCCTACTATAGGGTTTTCAAAGGTGTGCAGGAAACTAACGCTTTTGTAGTTTATTGGAAATGAGAGATTAGAAAAGGGAGGGTTTGCGAGCAGTGAGGGATTACGCTGCCGACCTCTGTGGTCGTGCAAACAAAACTGTCTGGAATTTTCTATACAAGATTACAGCAGTGAGATTGCCCTCCCAGTAGGTTTGCATCACCTCACTTCCTTGAAGTACTTGGTGGGGGTTTTTTCCACTCAAAAGTGAACTTTCTCTTGGAGCAAAAACTACATGAAGCTCATTTGTTAAAATACCATTTTTTTTTAAATCGGGGGCTGCTGGCAGCTCTGTCCTTGGAGCAGGGTCGGCGCCGTGCCGGCAGCGCCCGTGTCTCTTGTGGGAACTTCTGACGCTCGATACGGCCCCTTCTCGCGTTCTCAGTGGTTTTGCAGCTAGCGAGAGGCACCTGGCCCTTGCTGACCTTGGCCATACTGATGCATTCGAGGCTTTTGACAGAGCCCTGGCATGGGCTGCCCAGGAAGGTTGTGAAGTCTCCTTCCCTGGAGATGTTCAGCACCTGCCTGGATGCCACCCTGTGCTCTGGGTGTCCCTGCTGGAACAGAGGGTTGGACTGGGTGATCTCTGGAGGGCCCTTCCAACCTCAACCCTTCTGTGATTCTTTAGAGTATTGCTTGTCCCATACACTTAAAATGCTTATTTTTCCCCCTGTATTGTATCTTCAGTTATTAGGAAACTTTCTCCAGTGGTGTGGAATCCTTTCCAACAAAACTCTCCAGGAACTGTCAATAGATGGTCTGCTCAATAGATACATCCTTATGGCTTTTCAGAATTCCGAGTATGGCGATGACAGCATTAAGAAAGCACAAAGTGTAAGTGAAAATGAATAAAATGATGAAAATATTTTTTAACTTGAAAGTTGCAGTTGATGGGAGAAGTGTAGTTTAAACTTGAGGACAGTCTTGAAATTCAGGCGGTCCTGGCTTTGATATTGCAATACCAGTGAAAAATCGAGTAATTAAAATTAAGAGGTTAACTAAAAAACAAACCTTCCCTCGCTGCTGCCTGCAGATAGTGTAGGCACAGTGTATATTTTAATGTTTTTACCAGTTGAATATTGGATTGCTGTATTTTTGTCAGAAGTTCTTTGTAGTTTCACTTAATTGGGCCCTGTCACTGCAGTTTTACTTGTCAGATTTCCCAAATTATATTGCTTTTTTTTTTTAACAACGTTGGTTAATTGTTTTAAAAACACTTTCTTCTGTTATGCCTAGGTCATTGCTTGCTTTCCTAAACAGTGGTTTGCTAATCTGAAAGGAGACAAGACAATTTCTCAGCTGGAAAACTTCTGTAGATACCTTGTTCACCTGGCTGACACGATTTATAGAAACAGCATCGGTTGCTCCGACGTAGAGAAAAGAAATGCAAGGTAATGTATATTAACACAGCTACATTTCTAGTGCTTTGTGGTGCTTGGCTGATGCGGGCACACGTTGGTAAATATCTCCACACTGCTGCAGATCGGTCAATTTTCTTTGAATCCAGTCTTGACCTTCTTACGGTGTGATAGATGGTGCTTTGTAAGGTGGTGGTGAGCAGCAGCTGCTCGAAATTACCAGATATTCAAAATACATTTTGCACTGCTGCTTCATTCTGGAGATTTTTTTACTTTTTTTTGGACTACATCCTCTTTAATCAACCTAAATAAAATGCAGTTTGTGTGGCAAACTTCTTACCTTTAAGGCATGCATGAAAAAATTTTTGTGCTTGACTTTTTAGGAGTGGGGAGGGCAAAATCAAAAATTACTGGTCAGTAGCTGTGATTTAAATACCTTAACTAATCCAAGTGTTTTTCTTTAGACTGTACTGCTTTCAGATTTTTTATATATTTTAAATATATTATAATACATATATATATATCAAACAATTTGGTACATAAAGTTGATGATCTAACTTTTTCTACTACTAATCAAGTAGGATGGAAGGTAATGTGAAACTATCTGAAACCAGTTTGCTTTACCCATTCATACTCATAGTTGTGGGGAAGGAAGGAAAGGAGCTAGTTTATTAAAATATTGATACAGGTACAGTATTGTTTAGTTCCAATTGTTAGTGTCTTGATTTTTTCCCTTTCCTCTTATTTAGGGAGAACATAAAGCAGATAATAAAGCTCCTAGCAAGTATCCGAGCACTGGATCACGCTGTGGCAGTTGCAAATGATCACAATGTAAAAGAGTTAAAGATTTTAATAGAAGGGAAATAGAACTTTTCTGACAACTCATTTTGAGCTTTAAAACCATTCCGGATGTGTAATTTATGTACATATGTAAAGTTTCTTAAACTGTAAAGTATTGATCCTTGTTTTACTACAAAGTGCATTCTTATATACAGCATCCTTTAAAAAAGGTTTCTTTGAAATTAAAAACAGAAACCCCAGATTATCGTCTTTCCCAAAATCAGATTTTCCTCAAAGTTTCTCAAAATCTTGTTTACAGAACCACTTTGTACCCTTGACTAGTAGTCATCTACTCTAATTGTTCCATGGTTAACTGGAATGTGTATAATATATTATGTGTAATACAATGAATGCATATATTTATACCACCGTGTTACTTTCACACTGGATATAGAGATCTTTTACTGTTGAAATAAGCTTTTCATTTGCTTAAAAAAATCCTCATTTTGACAATGAAATGATCATATTATTGGTCAAAAGGGCTGGCAAAATGTATTTATATGTGAAAATTGTTTGACCTGAATTATAGACTTTCAAATGGCCTCTGACCTTTAAAAAGTGTTTGTGCTGGGCTCAGGTTGGAAGAGCTGAAGTTTGACTTGCATTCAGAATGTGCAGCCCAAGGCTGTTCTTGGGGACAGACCAGAAAGAGGACCCAAATGAGTACTCTATAAGGATTTCTTTCACACTGGCAGACAATAAGAGCTTGTGATTACTGCCCAGGGATCCATGACAGCCCCTGCTCATCTCAAACTGCCTTTCGTTTTGGAGGGATAATACGTCACCTATGGGCCCTGGACCTTAATTCCCTGCACAAATAGATGAAATTTACTGCTCCTCCACCTTTTTTTTTCCTTGGAACCTGTTCATCTGATTGGTTTAGCTAAAGATGTCAAGTGAAATGAAGGTGAGGAAAATGTTATCTCCTGTCATCTGAAGTATTTATATTGTAGTAAATACTTCAAATAATGTACTTAACAGGAAGTATAACTAAGAATAACTAAGAATACAGTCTTACAAAATGCTTAGTTTAGCTGTAAATTAAAATGAAAACCCTTTAAATATATGAGCTGGTTTACATTGAATACTAGTGATGTGATCTTGGGGTGGTCCAAGGATTAGTAACAGCTGTAATAGCCTTGGATTAAGATCTATTTCCAGGTGTGCCCTACTTCTTTGGGAACTGTAGCAATAAATTGGCATACTGAAATGACATAAGAATCATTGTATTTTATGCTCATGTCATGTGGTATAAATGAGTATATGAAAACTGTACAATTTGTAACATGCACACTTCATTTGGACGCTGAACAGTTGTTTTTCTCTGATCTGTTGGGATTGATGGAATATTCAGAATATCTGCTTTTAAAAAATGTTTCAATAAACTTGTCTGTCAAGGAGCTGGTGTATGATCTGGTAAATTTGATTTCTTCAGGCAAAAGATGCATATGTTGGCTGACTTATTAAATAAAGAAGAAAAAAATAGTCCTTAGTGTAGATTTTGGAGGAAGAAAAAGTAACAGTCTTTACTTTGGGGGGGGAACAGACTCTGGAATTCCCAAATACCTACTGAAAGAGTTGATGTTTTAAGAGCTTCTTGCATTGGTAGTTGTATGGTTGAGATGCATATATTTATTAAGTGATTTGACCTCTTGTGCTCAAATTTGATTTTTTTTTTGTTTGTTTGTTTGTTTTCAGTATGTTGCTAGGCTAAAGAAGACAAAGACCACGGTACTAGCATTTCCAAAAGCCTATTTAACTAATTTGTATGCTTGGGGCAAGCAGAAAGGTTTGGTGTGAGAGAAGGTGCTTCCCCTTTTTTCACTCCCTTCCCCCCTTTTATTTTAATCAACAGAAACATGCAAAACCAAGAGCAAAGCCCCTGGCACGGTGCATGGTGGTTGCTGTCCGTGCCCCCATGGTGCTGGGGCCAGAATAAAATACACACATGCAGCCCGAGCCACTGTGAGGCTGGTTATCCAAGCAGGCACCAAAATGCCCTTTGCTGCTGTTGGGGTATTTTATACAACAGAGTGCCTTCAGCTATATGTAAACAGCTCCAAAAACCATACAACTTGTCGCCTTTTGCATCTGTGCATAAATGTGCATGTTGACTCCACTGAGCTAATGTGGATCTTTTTTCTGAACAGCTGAGCAATTCCTAAATGCCAGACATGCCCTGTCTTTTTTTTTTTTCTCTTTCATATCCAGAATTACAACTGCTACTTAAATGGCCAGTTGGCAGCTCCACAGTCTCCTCACTAGAGCGAAAATATTTGACCTCTGTGTGTGTCAAAGCTTGCATTTTCAGTTATGGCAGTGAAAGAGCAGGCAGGGAATAAAGCTTTGTTGGGTGGTAGGTAGCTGGAAAGCGCCAGGAGATGCTTGGAGCCTGCTCCATGCCAGGGGCATCTGCAGGAGCAGGTGGCTGGTGCTGCAGCCTTGCACTAACCCATCTGCTCTGCCAGTGCCCTCTGCTTGCTCTGCTCCCCACCAGCAGCCTTGGGCTGGGCCCTCCCGTTGGTTCTGCAGATACAGTTGCTTTGAGCTCTTTATTGCCTGTCTCGGAAGAACACTTTGTAATGAATCATTCCCTACATCTGCTGTCTGGCTGTCATGGGAGCAGGAGAAAGCTGCAGGTTCAGGCCAGTGATGCTCATCTCAGACTTTCCTTGCCTTCTGATGGTGTAAAAGTGCTGTTCTGCACTTTGAGGGCAGGTTTGTAACTAGCACCAGGAGACAGGCGCTCCCAGCGTAGCTCAGGCTTGCTTAGAGAGCTTTGTTAAATCTTGTTTTTAAAAACAGGAGTATTTCTTTTTCCAATTCAGATCATGGCTAGGATTATACGGGAGGCATGACGAGAATCTTCCTTCTAACCTCATTATATACATAGCTGCAGGCTTTTTTTTCCTTCCCCTTAAGTGGATGGTAGTCTTTTTCTTAATTAAGTGCTGTGGAACAGCAGCTCTTACCTTTGGCATCGCTGTAGTAAAGGGAAGATGGACTATGGTGTCTGTGTCCTTCCATGCTTAGGATGTTTCTCCCTCCCCCTTATAGTATGTTGAACTTGGAGAAGATCCTACAGAAACTTCCAGAATGTGCTGGTGGCTGATAAATAACCTGACTTTCTGTTCTGGGCAAAGTAGCACCCTTTCCCTCTATGAATGGCTAGAAGTGCATAGATACTTAGAGGCTTTACGTAAGCAATGTTACCAAATTATATTTACAAATTCCACTTCTACTACTAGTTTATTTCTTGACCCAAATTAAATCTTAGCAGCAAAGCAGTCGTACTTTATATAATGGTCTTTAACCAAAGTTGTATAACCGTATCTGGGCGGAAGTATAATCTGCTTTAAAGTTCCTTCTTTAAAGGAGCTGCTTTGCAGTTCCTTCTGCAGGTGGCTGTGTGCATCTTGCTGTTGAAAATCAAAGTTAACAATTATGACCTGTTAGACACAGAGGTGCTAGATGGCAATGTAAGCTCCTGTGAGACTGTTAACCTACTAGGGAACGTGACCATCTTACTTTCACTCAGTATTGTGAGGGAGTCCAGCAATCTGTTTAGCAGTTAATTACCAGTGGCTGGGGCAGGAAATATTTCAAGTTGAATACATTGCAAATAAAATGTCATCCTGAGATTTTGATGAGCAAGGCAATACATCACAGAATCATTACAGGTATGTAAGATTTTCCTAAGGCGTGCCCTAAAGGCTATCTGAAGTGAAAGAAAAACCTTACCCTTTACCATAAAGGGAAACAAAGTGAAGGTGGCTGAAACTTGTAATGGAGAAGTTTGTGGGATAAAAAACGTGCAGATATACAAATATGATTCATATTTCTTCCTGCTCCAACATTTCTGTAAAGTTTGCACATATCCTGTTCTGCTTTCAGTTCTCCCTCAGTTATTCTACCAAAACTGCTTGCAGAGAATGCCAAATACACATACTGATGGAGGGGAGATTTGTGCTTGAAGCTGTGATGTGGTGAATGGCTGTTGTGATATGCTGTGTTAGAGGTAGCTTTAAAGTAGGTGTCATGCCACAGTCTGCTCTCAGCACCTGAGATGTCTTCTGCATAACCTGTAATAAGCTATTTTAAATAAGGTACTCTACTAATTTCAAAAATCCTGATTTTTTTTAAATACTGTACTTTGACTTACCTATGGAATGTTTCTACTAGGGTTGCCATAATGGGCAGATGTTCAACTACACAGAGTGTAAGTGCTGTCTTGCATCACAAATACTTTCTCTGCTTTGCTAGTATGCTGCACTTGGCTGGGACATAGCCTGTAAGTAAATCAGATAAGATCTTACCCAACTATGAAAAGGCCTCTCTGCACTCTGAAATGCAAGGTGGCCCAGCTTTGGTCACTACATCCTTCTTGTCCATCGGGGTAAATGCCTGAAGGGAGGGAGGGAGTCACAAGGACTGGGACAGACTCTTGTCAGTGGTGCCCAGCACCAGGACATGAGGCAATGGGCACAAACGGGAACACAAGGAGTTCTGTCTGAACAAGAGGAAATATCTTGGAGCTTGTGAGGGTGCCAGAGCCCGGGCACAGGCTGCCCAGGGAGGCTGTGGAGTCTCCTCTGGAGATCTTCCCAACCCGCCTGGATGCCGCCCTGTGCCCC
>JAUBOD010000279.1:1418050-1467175 GCA_032353885.1 Nothura maculosa | reverse complement strand
ATTTTGTAGTCAAACTATCATTTATTAGTTTCTATGGCACTGTACAGAAGTCGGGTATGTTATTTTATACTTTTTTTCTCTCCTAAATTTGTCGCCATGATCATGGTTTTTATTTTCTTCAAACTACTGTATTTTTAGGGTGCCCAGAAACAGTTTTCGAAATGCAGTTGTTTTAATCTGCCAATATATCTGATTGTTTCTTTTAAGGACAATGTATTAAAAAAATAAAAACAAAAAAAAGTATAAAGTTCTCATTTGGAGTTATATGCTGTATTTAAAATGGCTTTTATTTAAAAGAACCCTTCTCTTTGTCCTCAGCCTTGGCCATCTTGTATAACAGAACCTTCCTTCTAATCCGGGTAATGGATCCTTTGCCTTTCCGTCTGTCAGGACGGGGTGCCCCATAATCCTGGGGGATGTTTTCTGGGGGTCCTTTGGAACCTCTTTGTGACCAGGTGGCAGTCACCGTGTTCAGGGAGCAGTCGTGGTGCTGGAGACAGCTTCTAGACCCGGGAATGAATGGTGGCAAATGTTGGAGTCCACTTCAGCTGCTTTGGGTTCTTTGGAAATGCAGGCTACATAAGAAACGTTTTTTCATTTATACTCCACATGTGTGAATACCATCCAATTGGCTGTGTGGTTCCTTCCATATGAACACTAAATACTAACGTATACTTTAATAGTCCTAATCAGCTATGCATAATGTGTATTTTACAATTAAAAAGCTTATAAATAGAACTCTTCTGTGTGGAGGGAGCAAATTTCAATCTCTCAGTTGTTTTTCACTGCATTACGTGCTTTTGTTTTGCAGGGAAGGATGCTGTTTTCCCATGACTATATCTTTTGGTGTGGCGATTTTAATTACCGAATAGATATTCCTAATGAGGAGGTCAAGGAACTGATACGACAACAGAACTGGGACTCCCTTATTGCTGGGGACCAACTTATCAATCAGAAAAATTCTGGACAGGTATCTTAAGGAAATACTACCATATTTAAAAGTACTTTATATTTCTTTCTGGCTTTAGGAAAACAGGTTCTGTGGTGCTTTTGTAAGTTTATATATTCAGCATGTTTTTACTTTCTCACTTTCATCTACACCCTAGCATGGAAGTACGGGATGTAGCAATACTGAGTGTTCTGAAGATTTAGTGATTAAAAATACAATGATCAATTGTAGGAGTGAAATTTTTGTTTCCCTTTGAGGAAAAAGAGGACATATATATATATATATATATATGTTCCACTGTGAGGAGAATTTACTAATTTACTAATTCCAACCTTTCTGTTTCTCGACTATTTTTCTGAAAGTATTTATAACTGGTGTTTTGATGAGGTTACTTTGCACTTTAGATCTGTTACTATAGCAATCCAAAGCTTCTTCCAACAGAATGACAGTAACAGCCACACACCAAGTTACAGCTTTGTTACTTAGGAAGGAAAAAAATGCCTGGATATGTTGATGCCCTGTGTAACAAGAGGAGGAAAAACATTTGATTAAAATTATTTTTATGCTAATTCCTAGATAAAATATATATGTAGGTTCAGGTGGACAGAGAGCAGGATTATCTGTTAGTCAGTGTGATCAAAATGAGAGCCATGTAGAGGTCTCGAGGACATTTCTGACAGTTTGATGGAAAAAGTCTGAAAGTTTGATGGAAATTCTTTGGATTGAGAAAGGGGAGGAAAAAGAAAAAACAAATCTCAAGTCAGTTCCCTAACTGTGAGAAAAGAAGAGGCACTATTAATTTAATTTGAGTAATATTTACAGCTATTCAAGCTAGACATTAGTGTTTGTCAGCTAGACTTAACTGGCATATGTATTGTTTAGGAAAGGTGTTTGTGTAGCACCTTTCTTCATAAATGCACATTATAAAATAGTTACAAAAGGCAAAGACATTTCTTATAAATTGTCTCAGTAGCTTAAGTAGATAAGATTAAACTCGAGACTGGAACTGATAGTCAGCTAAAACATTTCTGCTATGTCTGCCTTACACACTTAAGGAATGAGCACGTTTCCCTGCCTTCTAGAGGCTCTTGGTAGCTCGCTGTGTCTGCTTATGCTGGAAATTATCTAATGGATTTTTTGAGTTTAAATTGGCTCTGTATCCATAAACTCCACATGTATTGTTGACATGTAAGAGGTGATCTTATTCTCTATTTTATATTTATAATAGAAGAAATACTCATGAGAGCTTTAATTTCTTTGTATTTAACATCTGAGGCATCCTGTATTCCCCTGAAGAAACATGTATCTGTTCAGACAGGTAGATAAACTCTAAACGTTAATTCCCAGCATTAGCTGACATTTGAGCAGTGACACCAAGTAATTGAAGTGCTGTGGAAAACATCTCTTCTCAATGGCCTCAGTCCTCAATGACATTGGAGGAGCAGGAGGCTGCTTGTGAGTCCAGGGTTTAGGCTCTATAAGCATTGACATGTTTCTATTCAGTAAGGATCTCTCTAGATCACTGATTAATCTTAGTAGGTGATGTTTCTGCTTTCAGCAGATAAAATGTAAAAATGAATTCATATTTTCAAATGGCTTTCTTTTTTGGCACATGTGCATGCAGGTTTTTGCTGTTAAAAGAGAGAATTCTGATTAGTTTCAAGCTGTTTCCCATCTGTTTCTGTCTTCTGGCATGACATAGAATTGTGTCTGTGTTTTTACAGATTTTTAGGGGGTTTTTAGAGGGCAAAATAAATTTTGCTCCTACATACAAATATGACCTGTTTTCCGATGACTATGACACCAGTGAAAAATGTCGCACACCAGCATGGACAGATCGTGTTCTCTGGAGAAGAAGAAAATGGCCTTTTGACCGATCAGGTTTGAGTGCTTCCTTAAATTGTGTAAGATTTTATTTTCACTAGCTTGGAGAATCCATTCAGCAATCTGTTTAGTGCCAAAAATACTGAGATTCCATCCTTGACTTTGTACCAAACAGAAATAATATAATAGTCTTTAATAAATAGAAGTGACATTGAGCAGGAGGATCATGAGTCAGAGACCCATTATAGACATTTCAGTAGTTTAAAACAACTTTTTTTTAATATGAATCCTCTGATTTTGATTTACTTTAATTCTTCTCTTTTTACAACTGATTAATTTAACTGATTATTTTAGCATGTACTTGCACCTGCAGTGATTTTCTCCTTTTGTTTTCCTTTATACTGAATATAGCTGAAGACCTGGATCTTCTGAATGCCAGTTTTCAGAATAACAGTAATGTCCCTTACACGTGGAATCCTGGAACCTTGTTGCACTATGGACGGGCAGAGCTCAAAACATCTGATCATAGGTTTCAATTTTATTTAATACATTACTTTTTATAATTGAAAATGTATTGTTTCTCTTCATTTAATTCTTCAGATATTATTTACAGATTTTTCTTATGTATTTTTTTCCCAAGGCCTGTGGTTGCAGTGATTGACATCGACATATTTGAAATTGAAGCAGAAGAGAGACAGAAGGTTTATAAGGAGGTGATTGCAATGCAAGGACCACCTGATGGTACCGTAATGGTCTCCATCAAAGGTTCTTCACAAGAAGAAAACTATTTCGATGATAACTTGATTGATGATCTTCTTCAAAAATTTGCAAGCTATGGTGAAGTTATACTCATAAGGTTAAAAATATCTTTTTTACTTTTAATCTTAATTCTTCTTCATTTTTCACTCCTGCTTCCTTAAGTGTCTTCCTTGCAGCAAACCTTTCTGTTCTGATTTCCTTGATTTTTAACATTCAGATTTCAACTCTGATTTCAATATGTTCACTACTACAAATTAGTTTTACTTACCTCTGTTTTAATTTCCAGATTTATTTTTTCCATTTCCATTTTTGAGACAAAATATCATACGTTTGTCAAAATCAGTCATCAGAGAAATTTGTTATTTATATATTTGTTATTTTTACAAGTTTGTGTTCTTTAAAAAGTTAATATTTTTAAGTGAACTAAATGTTGATGGATACCTGGGAATGTCGTGTTCACTAAGCTATTAATAAAATTAACAGCTTTTTATTTTCCTCTCGGAAGAGTAGGAATGGCCCCAAGTTCATAGTGTGAATTGAACATCTCATGCAGATATATAACCTATAGTCACACAAGTCATCTGTATATGTGACTGTAGCCACATATTTTTAAGAGAACAATGATTTCAGGATATATTTACTTTGTGGGTTTTTTTTTTGCTTTATGTGCTGCAAGAGTATGCTGAGTTTGGCTTTATTACCTAAATACATGTTTTTAAATGACCTATAAAGAAAATTGTACTCCATTGAATACAATGTTAAAAACCTTTAAGATGAAAGACTTTAAAAGATAGTAGTAGGATAAAGTGTTTTAGTCACCATTTCCAAATTATTTTGCAGATTTGTAGAAGATAAGATGTGGGTAACCTTTTTGGAAGGAAGCTCTGCTTTGAATGTTATGAATCTGAATGGTACTGAGGTAATGTACATTTATTTAGTTTTCCTATAGCAAGAGCAGTTCTCAATTTTTAAGAAAATCTTGATTGTTTCTTTCAGATTTTCATTCTCCATTCTAGTGTATTGCTTTGAGGGTTTTTTTGATAATCACATAGGATATTGTATTTCAAAATGAAAAAGTACCAAACTTAACCTTGTTAGCAGGAGATCTGCTAGTGAAATGAAGATTCCATGTTGCGGGGGATCTTCATCACTGAGGGATTTAAAAAATTGTTTTATTACTGTTGTTTTTTTTTTTAACGCAAAGCAGACTGTTTACAGTGAGACTAGATTGTGAACTGGTTTATCATTTTTTTAGGCCACTATAATTTAAAATAAAACGTTCCTGGTGGAATGTTGACATTCTAAAGTGATTTCTGTTTTGCCGTTGGCTTCCTTAGGACCAGCATTTCACCTTTGGAAAAAAGAAATTAGTTTTCACATTCCAATTTTTGCAGAATTTCTACTAAGACACTCGAGACTTAAATTCTGTAATGTGATGTTTGCAGATGGAGCCTTACAACTGCTATGAGGTTGTTTTTTTTCTAAAATTGGTGACATTCCACCAGGATAGGAGACCTCAGTTTGCAAAATGAAGATCTACGGTTTCATCAGTCTCTAATACAGACCATTCTCATTAATATAGTTTATAAACAAGTCTAGTATCTTTTTGCAAAGTGTAGTGTTTCTGTCAGAACAAAGAAACCAGAAGCTTCCCAGGTAGCTGAAAAAAAATCTTTTAGGCATTATGCTTTATTGAAAAAAAATCTTAAATATTTATAATTGTTTTAAAAACATAAATGTACCTCATCACCCTCACGAAGTGAATAACTTGCTTCTATTTTCCTGGGACATGTCACAGTCATTGTTTTGTCATAGAAATCTGATAATCTTTTTTGATACTTTTAGTAATTCCTTTTTTACCTTTCTAATAAAAAACATGCATTTTTAATGTTCATCCTCCTAAAAACCTCTGTTTTATGTATATCTGATGCTAATTCAGCTATTAGGAAGGACTATAAACATAAGTTTGAAAAATCCAGACTGGATCAGGAGTTTGGAAGATGAGATGAATCTAGAGAAGATTAATGTTGGGCTGCCTTCTTCAACAAGCTCCACTTTGCTTTGTGAAGATGCTGAAGTTACTGCAGACTATGATATGGAAGGTTTGTGCCATTAAAGTAAACCTACTTTTGAAGTACTTTGAGTTCTAAATATTGTGCTTTATTAATACGTATATTGATGCTTTAGCTTAACGAGTTTACACCCAAGTGAAACAGACAAATTAAGAATCAAGAGTATTTTCAACAGTATCTGGACAATTTGTGAAGCAGTCTCAATTTTGGTGGCAGTTTGCAGTTTTTCAGTGCCACTAAATTTTGCTGATAATTCGTTACCATTCTTCTCACTTCACCCTGTGACCTGCCCTCTCACAGATCACTTCATTCAGGCAGTGTTAATGCTCTTGCCAGAGAGGAAATGTAAGCAGGATATACTCAACTTTAGAGTACAAACCAATTATTTTATGGCATCTCTTTTGGCAGAAAGAGATGGCAGCTATATGTAATAGCAAAGCAGGAACTAGGTGTTTTTCATATAGATACCTGTTGCTGGTTGGAGAATCATGGAGAAATCCCTAAATTCTCATTACAATTGAAGGAGGGAACCCGATTAACTAATTCACCATGAAGGGAAAGGATGTGACTTGCAAATGATTTTCACATTTAGTTTGGGGCAGGACTAACATATCTTGTATCTTGACTTGAGTCTTGGCAAGCAAGTTCAGGTAAGCATAAGTTTGTTGCTAAAACTCATTGTATTTGTGCATTTGTGGTGGATTTGAGGAAGGACGAGAGATAAGAGAGGCAACTTTGTCTCTCCTGGTACCTACCAGAGCAGGTAGCCTTTACAGCAAATTAAGGATTAGCATTTTTACTAAGTGCATGCTACATTGTAGGCAGACATATGTGAATGCAGCAAAGTAGGTCAGTTTGATTCTGTTTCATCTCCAAAACTTGGTTTGCAGTATTAATGAAGCTGGGCACTGTTCATATGTGCCTTAACTGTGCTGTAGTCCTACACCAGTTGTGTAGGAAAAACATACAGCACTTTCTCTCTGGTGCTTTTGGAGCATTTTCAACTGGTTCTAATATATCTACAGTCTTTGTAATTTTTTATTGCAAGAATCAGAAAGATTTAGTGGTTGAAATAAATCTTTGAAACTTATGGTGTGTAGGAGGGCTTTCTATGTGAAATTTGAGACCCAGAATCAGTGTAAACCTCACCACTTTTTTTTGAATACATGATTAAATTATATCTCCCTTGTATTTTAAATGTTTTTTTTTTCTTTTTGTGTTTTAGGTGACATCGATGACTATAGTGCTGAAGTAGAAGAAATCCTTCCTCAACATCTCCAGCCAACTTCAAGCTCTGGTCTGGGAACCTCCCCAAGCTCTTCACCGCGTTCCAGCCCCTGCCAATCCCCCACGCTCTCAGATGGACCTTCCCTCCCCATGAGACCGAGCCGAGCACCAACAAAAACCCCTGGGCCACCCGTTTCCACACACTGTACGTATTACATTATGCAGTGAAATAGAGGATGTGGAACAATTTGGCAGCAGTCTAGTCCAGGCAAAACACTACTCGTATTTTCTATCGTGTTTGTAGATCTATTAAAAAAAAAAAAAAAAAGGCTATCCATGTCACGATTTAGTATTTTATGGATAGGTGGTCCTGGGCAAATCATTTCATTATTCCTAATGGACAAACTTCCAGTGAGAGAGAGCCACATTTTCTGAGTCTTTCTTATTACTCTGCCCACTGTTCTGCACTGCTGCAAATTACCTCCCTTGCTGTAATTTTTTGGCATTACACATTGCAAGAAACACCTCAAAAATAGGTAGTTACTAGGCTTTCTACCTAATCACTAGAATTCTAATTCATTTTAGTTTTGCCCTTCAAATACATTATATTTCAATGGATGCTTCTATAAATTGTGATATGTACATCATAATCAGTATATTTGTAAACTTGAATGTATAGTACAAAAGTTTCTGCTTAACCCAACACCATTTTAGTGACAAAATGGACGTAAGGAATTAGAATGTTTTGAATGGCTTCTGAAATTGTTTATCCCAATGTAACTGGGAGTAGGTTTACTCCAGGAGACCGCTGGCTAAAGTGCCATTGGAACATTCTCCTTGTAATGTTTTGTTCCTGAGTAGTTAGTTCACAGGATAGAGGGAAAATCAAAATCTGGAACTCTGCAATTTATAAGAACATTCAGGATTCCATAGAAAACATTTACTGGTCAAACAGTATGAGGCAAAAATCTTTTTTTAGGAAGTAGGCTTGTTTTACCATTGGTGGTTCTTGTTTTCCATCTCTCAGAAACTTATTCTACTTCTGTAGAACCACAGCATGATTCCCAGTGCGGGGCACTGACCACCCTTTCTGTGCATATAACTTGCTTATTAGAAATATCTTCATGTGATTGGGATGCTGGTAGTTACTTGTGGCATTGGTTTCTGTGTGGTTGTGCAGCTGAAATTCCGGGTGGCGCCCTGCAGAAAGAGCCTGCTCAGAGCCTGGAGCCCAAGCGTCCTCCTCCACCCCGGCCCGTTGCTCCTCCCGCGCGCCCCGCTCCGCCACAGAGGCCGCCTCCACCATCAGGTAATGCAGGCCAGCGAATCAGCAGGTCAGGAACACTTTGATTCACCTCTGTGAGAAGCTTTAACTGCATATTTGGGGAGTTGAGGCTTGGGGTTCAGTGGCAGCTACCTGGTTTGCTCTAAAATTTTGACTTGCACATTTAGTAGCCAAATTACGATGCGAAGTAACAGCACTTTCTAGCAATAATTAGGTATTATCATCTCTGTTTAGTGAATAAGTTATAGCTATTGTAATCTTATTTTCACTGTTTATAAATGTACTTTCTACACCAGTGTTTTTACATTTTCATTATTTATAGCATTTCACTTTTTGAAGTAAAAGATAAATTATCTTTTGCATTCATTGATTCCTGTTCCTTTAGTTTGGGTATCAGTAAATGTGCCTTTTACTGCATCCAAAATGTTAATGTAGAGTGGATCTCTGGATCATCTGAAAATGTAAACAATTGAGTACTAACAGAAACTAGATGTTAACAAGCATACGGGCAACATAGAAACAAACTGACCCTTGTCATTTTTAACGTTCTCATTCTTTTTCTTCCCTCTTACTGTACTCATATTTTTCATTATTGCTGCACTCATTTCTTAAACACTGTAAGGCGGTAGGAGTCCTGCACCTGCTAGAAAAGAATTTGGAGGTAACGATTTTAATTGTTTTCAACTATGACTACGTAGCAGAATTACTATGGTAGGCCATTGTGACAGTATTTAATATAATGGTGTCCAAAGTATAAAAATCAGTAATTCTTAAAGATAAGGGTAACTTTCTTCTCAGAGTCTATGTCTCTTTTCTTAGTTACATTTCACTTGAAGTAGAAAGGTATTTCTCTTAGGAGCTGGTATGTTGTGGTTAGGTAGATTAAACTTATTCCAGGCTTTTTTTACTTTTCCTGGTCAGAGTGTATATGTGCTCAACTCAGTATATCTGCTCTTTTTGTGAAAGCTGTCCTGGCACTTAACAGGCAAAGGGCTAGCATTTTTATCCCATACTCTGTAAGTAGAATTGTGGAGGGAATTGATTGTAGCTATTTGCAGTGATTATCCATTAATTATCGAGGTTGAAACTGCTGCCCTAGCCTGGATGATCAGCAGTTGAGAGAGCTCCACATCACTGAGCTGTGTTTGTTCCTAGGCTGTGTCTAGGTAGCCTGTGCTCTATGGCTGACTCCTTAAAATGTGCCTTGAAGCCCTTCCTAGGGGCATGAAACACCTGCAGCTCCCGGGAGCAGCGTGTAGGAGCGGGTTTCCATTTGGCATTTCCTCCCTTCCCAGGTCTTGCCCATCTAGTCCAAGCTCTAGCTTCTAGCCTAATCTCCTCAGAGTGCAGGAAATTAAGAAGCACAAATTTAACAAAGGAATTTATTCAATTATTTTAAAAGACTTTTTAAAACTGCAAGACTTAACTAAGTAACAAAGTCTTAAAATAAGTTCTCCCTTGGCTAATTCCTTCCTTTTTGGTAATGCTAAAGCTCTATCACTCCTTCAGGCGAGTTGGTTTTTTTCCATCTTCATCTGGTTTTGCATTTTATAATGAATCTTACTCTGAGAAGTGCTCCTTCTTGAAGCCAGTCTTTGTCCCTTTTGGCACTTGTTACATAAATGAGCTGTTCTCTTTGGACTTAAGTCAGCTCATTAATACATGGGATAGTGTGGGACTAGCTACTGGTTCTGGAATATTTTCTTAATGGCTTTTCAAAGATTGCTGCTCAGTTGGCAGGAAAGAGGGAATTTTGCTGAAAAAAATGATGTAGGGTATAAACATCAGCTAGGTTGTTCTGCTTTTGGACCAGCAATGTGCGTAAGATACACATTTGATACCACCCGTAGCTGTTTGAAGTATTTCCTATTATTTAAAATACCTTTATTCTAGGAAATAGCCAGTTTATACACAACAGACAAGATATGAGAGTTTTAATTCATTGCGCCACCTGTCCTGTATAGTTTTATTTGAACTGACACAATCCTGTTTGCTTAGTTGCAATCTCAATTGTGCAAAGAGAAGTTTTTTTTGCTTTTTCCTGTCATAGCTTTGTATAAAGAAGTCTAACTTGTGTTCATGCAAGTTTGTAGAAGAGATTGTAATAAATTTTATCAGTCATTATTCTAACCTCAAGCTCATTCCATATTTACTAACCTCTTCATTTTCCACTCATAAAGTACATTTGTAAGGCCTTGCTTTTCAGTGACACCTGAGCTTGGCTCTGAGCAAAGTAGTGTAGTATAAAGGTTATATACTATATAATATAAAGGTTAATAATATGTTATTGTGCTTGGGTAAATTGTATCAGCCTTTTTCTTACCTGGAACACAATGACAATACCCAGGTATGACTTCTCTTAGCACGTGCAAAGTGATGATGCCTTTAAGGGTTGAGCAGTTTAAATTTAAATATTACATTTTTGCTCACATGTCGTCAGCTTCTGACTGCTTCTCTCCTTCCACTGTGCAGGCCATTTCTTCTCATGGCTCACTCTGCTTTAAAGATGGGAATGGAAAGTGGACATCTAAGTCTTAGTAGTGTTTGGTTATTGGGAGTAGCTCAGAATTCAAGCTCTGGCTGGAACGGGGCTGTATGCACTTAGCAGAGTTTCTGTCTGTTAGCACAAAAAAAATTCTCCTTGAGAACAGTGTAAGGCCTTGATTGTTTATCATTCAAAATTAAGGTTTTGCACTGCAGTTACCCAAGATGTTCTTTTATACACGATGAAGAGCAACTTCTTACAGAATATTACAAAGTATAGGGGACACTAGTTGTCAGTTATTCAAAGTTAAAAAGAGGGAAGAAAGATTTTTATTTTTTAAATAATATTACCCAGACTTTCCCCGGTTACTGTAGGAGAGACTTAAAATTGTCTTTTACTGTCAGATTAAACTGTTGAAATTGGGTTAAGATTGAGAGAATGCATATTATTTTCAATATTTGCAATAATTAGGGTAAAATCTATTATGTTTTTCATTGTAATTATCTTCCAAATAAATATAAGCAGCTTCAGAAATAGAGGTTTAAGGTTAATATTCTAAGAAGTTGGTTGAACTATGAAAGTACGTGCACTCAACGAGCTGCATGTTGTGCATATGCTATTTAAGCATGGAGGAGAAAAGGAGCTTTAATATTAAAATGAGTAATTTCAGTCAAATGTACATGTTTCAATGTAGCCATATAGTCTAGATTTCAGAAATATACACATATGCATGTTCAGAAGTATTTTATGATCACATTTTATGAAAAGTTGGAGTTGTTTTATTTTCAATTAAGCTAATGTGTAAATGTAACCTTTACAGAACATGCAGTTTTGTGTAAAAGATTTCAGGGCATTAGGCACAGATTTTTTTCTGCATATATCTTAACTCCCTTCCTTAAAATGCTACTTTTGTAAAGCAAATATGTGGTATCTTCATCTGCAAAACACTATTCCCAACTACAACAGAGCTTTTAAACCATATGCAAATTACAGTAAATTAAGATTCATATGTTAAGAAAATGTGTTTCAGGTGCAGATGTATGTTTTTCACTATCTTTAAGATGGAAATCCTCTTGTTATGCCAACCGTGATAGTGCTACCTCAACACAATAATTTTGCCTTATCACAATGTTGTTAATAAGTGGGAATTGGGATATTTGATTTGAGGTTCCCAGTATATGCCATTTCTCCCTCATATAATGAGTATATATTACTTCACAAAGCCTTTTAAGCCCTTTTGCACAGAAGTCTTCCTCTGTGTGCTATACCAGTACAGGACCGTGGCTGTATGTTGTGGTCAAAGAGGTTCTCTCCCTTTCTTCCCTTGAAAGGAGTCAACCTTATTAATCATCTTGCGTAAAATGTGAGGTCATCCTGAAAATACCTATTCCAAGTATGAGGTGAGCTCTCAGAGGTGCAGGTGCAGAATATCCAGGAGATGGGCAGGCCAGTTCCCTGCTCCTGAAGTTGTGTGGTGCCCCAACCCATAAATCCCTGAGATGATCAGAGAGCTTTAGGCCTCAGTGCTCAGAAGGCTTCAACAGTTGGACCCTGCTCAACTGGTTGCAGTGCCCTGCGCTAGTGAGATGACGTGAGGCTTTTGAGCAGCCCTCTGCCCTTCTGTTATTTCCTCCCGTTGGAAGTTGGGCTTCTCCCAGCCTGTGGGTTAGGGCTTTCTGTTCTCCCCAGGGATTCCTCTGGGTGCACAGAAAGGCAGAGGTTGGACTTGAAGGTGATTAAGTCCCCTCAGAGAGCGCCCTCCTCCTCTTCCTCACAAGTGTTACCTGTTCAGCCTTCTTCAGTGCTGCTTCCCTTTCAGGCAAGAGAAGTCACTGTCCTAAACTGCTGGAATGGCAGTGTAAGGTGAATCGGCAGAGCTTCAGCCCATCCAGAATATAGTAGGTGTGCCTGTATTTAGAGATGAGCAAAACCAGGGCTTTGGCATCTCTGGAGATAGTCACACCAGCCCCGTCTGCAGCCTTCACTGTCCCTACCCTGAGTGACACCTCCACCCGTATCTGACAGAATTCACAGCCCCCTCTCCAGATGATAGAGAGCTCCTGAGCAGATGCCACGCGTTGGCACGCGATGAGAAAGCGTGAGGCTGGGTCATGGCCAAGGCCAAAGTTGCTTTTAAGGTAGGATTCCTGATTCCTCCCTTCAGCTGCTCCCCAGCCATTCTGGAGTCTCCGGATGTTGCTGTTGCTTTTTCCTCTATGCATGCCTTAAGGATTCCTCCTTGGCCACCATCTGGTGTTATCTCTGCCCTGCTGTGCTTTTTGCCATAAAATTTTATGGTCCCCCTATATGCTTGATCATATTGCAGAATCCACATAATTCAGCTTGCTTATGCATGGTTGAAAATCTTTCTCTCAATCTGAACTGTAGCAATTCTCTGTGGGTATTCTCAGCACTGGTTGATACAGCTTTCCCAAGCACGAAGTGCTGCTTGGAGATAACCTCGTGATACATTTCTCCGGGGTACAACACGTTATAAAGTGGCAGACTTATTTATTCCATAAACTTGCTTTTTCAAAGGTAGTCTTGGCAGCAACATACAGCAGACCTCCTGAATGACAGGAAGCCGCCTTCATGTTGCAGGGTGTAACTGAGACGGTTGTTTTCAAGAGTTTGAGCATAAGTATGCAGTCTGTTTTAGGAGAGTTTCAAGTTGGACATTCTGGGTTTACAAAAGCTTGGGGAGAGTGATGCTGGAGAGAGAAGGAAAAAAAAAAGAAGGAAATTCTCTTTCAACTGTAATGTAAAAGTAAAGCAACTGTGTTTCTAAACATGAGCTTACTTGTTGATCTCTTTCGTATCAGTCTGTTTTTCCTATGCTGCTGTGAACAGTTGTCTCCTACAAGTAGCTACAATCCAGTCACTTGGGTAAAGCTGGCTTGTGGCAGCGTCCTGGCTGGTTTTGCTTTCTCAATCTGCTGCTTTTCTCATGCCATGTACAGCTTCTCTTCTTTCTCTGAAAAAGTCTTGGAGCTCCTCCCAGTCCTGGGGTAGCTAGGCGAGAAATAGAAGGTAACATAACCATTTTTGTATTCTAGAAATGGGTTTTTAATTCAATAGCTGAGTAACATTATTGTCCTTGTGATATTGAAGAAAGATTCATTAAGGCATTTATTTTATAGGAACTTTTTGCTTTTATTTAGCAGTGTTCAGATAGGCAAATTGCTTGCTGCTTTTCAGTGATGGTGTGAAATGTTTTAGAAGGCTGTGTTTGTCTCACAAAAATACATTGAAAACTTAGACTGCACTAATCGGGAAGAAGGCTGAGCGTCAGAATTACAGTGATTTTCTTTCTTTGAAGTCCACTCGTTTGCTAAATTTTGGTGGCTTTGGCTCACTACTTGCCCAGATAATCTGTATAAATCAGAAATATATCTGTAATATATATAGACACAGAAATATATCTTATATTATATCTGTAACTATAAATCCAAAATATTGGTAGCCTAGTTTTTCATAAAAACTACTTATGCCCATATGTTTTGAGGAAATAAATTGCCAATTAAAATAATTTAGCCTATTATTTAGTATTTTAGCTCTTCTTAAAGAGCACAACATTTCTATTTTGATTGCCTAAATATATGGGATGTACATTTATGGGAAGCATCTCTCTGGTGTTATTCTGTCTGGAACCACCACGTCCTCCCGAGTGGCTCCCACGTTACCAGTGCCAGCAGAGCTCTTGCCCACCCCTCAGGAATATGACCCTATGTAGCAAACATAGGTATGGCAATGGAAGTCCTGCTGTATACACAGTTATATCATCAAATCAATCTCACGTGTAGGTATAAATGATTCTGGCTATATATTTTTGTTTACTTACCTTTTTTTTTTCCTAAATAGATAAAAATATTATTTTCACAAAAAATTTGCAGTTGGAAGGGAACTCTGGAGGTCATCGAGGCCAACCTCCATGCTCCCAGCAGAGTGATCTAGAGCAGGTTCTGAAACTAGGACTAGACCAGGTTGCTCTACTGTCTCCTGAGAACTGTAGCCAGAAACTGTATCTGGTCCTAAGAAGTCACAGCTTTCTTACAAGGAAGCTGATTTGATAAACCAAGTGTCTGAGCTACCACCGAGTGTGCCTCTTTTTATACCTTCCTTGTGCACAGACAGCAGAAATACAAGGCAGAATCCCCAATCTCCTCTGCTTGTTCAAAGCTGTGCACTTGTCTGAAGTGAAGGTAACTGTTTTGTGTCTTGCACTTCCCAACAGGAATTTCTGCATAGAGGGTCTGTCATCAGCAGGTAAATGCTGAGGGTGACACTTTGATGCATTTGCCCCATAAACAAGAAAAGCAGGCCCAGGAACTTTGGTATAGACTCTGGAGGTTGCTAAACATTGCACACTTACAGGTGCACCATATTGATGACCTGGTTTCTATTGAATCAGCACATTATATCAAATTTCTTTGTTTTAAAGGTTACTGTTAGAGTAACTGAAGAATATACCACAAAAGAAAGAAACCTCTAGAATTATTCAGACAACATTTCCAAGATGTGGAATGTGGGCATCTCCAGCTTGCAACAAATATTGCTTTGTAATTACAAGGGCCAAATTATTTGCCATTTATCAATGAACAAGAGTGTGCCAGTGTAACAGTTCAGCTTATGAGTGGACATTAATCTGAAACAACTTTTAAAACTTCACTAATGGTGTCTTATTTACTCCCATTTTCATTAGTGATAATGTATCATTACTATGTAATATCATTTTGTAGCTGATTTAATGAAGATAATCTGAATTTTTTTTTCTTTGCATGCTTCAAAGCACAAAAAAGTCCCGGAACACAAAGAAAAGATAATTTAGGTAATACAGGTACATGCCTTGTAATGATAATAGAGGAAAGTTGGGGATTGATGTGTGTTCTAAGTCAGCTGTCTCCAATACCTTTGTTACAGCTCGTGGTCAGGCTCCACCTTCCACTGGATTTTCAAGTGCAGGAACTGCTGGATATAGCACAACCAGGCCGGTAGGTATTCTATCTTAAAATAATTTTCCTCCTAAGTTTCTATATTTTATTACATACCTTATTGCTGTGCTAATGTGTGTATCCTGAGAGCAGTTGATTGCCCTCCGGCAGTTCATAAATTGTATCTCCATTTCTTGATTTGTAATGGGATTTTGTGCCTTGTTCTAATCAATCAATTTTGATAAGGTTCAGCATATAAAAGTGAAACATTCAACTATGCATGAATATTAGTTACATGTTTTATTTTGCATTTATGAAACCAACTGAAGGAACTGTTTGAAAGATTTTTGAAAGCTTGAATACTTCCCTAAAAAGAAAAATCAAAAGGGGAAGATAATCTAGCTTATTTTGCTTAACAGCAACAAATAGGGAACTTGAAGCACTTTCTCCCTTTCTAATGCAACAGCTCTGGGTCTTTTTAAATAATTACTTAGAAACGTAATTGTGTGTTTATAGTTATTTAGACTTTTCACTGTATTTTAGTGAGATTTTTTTCAGCAGCTTGAAAAACTTCACTTTCTATAGATCAACCACAGTGCCTGTGCACACTTTGTTCCTCTTATTGTAACAGATCTGCTCTCTTTGACATATACAATGCTTCTTTTTTCTTTGGTGTCTTAGAGACTAAGAAGCAGCTAAATTTCATGAACTAATTTTAATTTTTAAGTGACTTCTGATCAGTTTCTTAGAAATTAGAAAACTCTAGTTTTCCTTCTCTTAGGCATTTGTCTCTCCTTTTGGTGTAATGTTCACAATGACACTGACAGGATGGGGAACACAGGGACCCTAAAGGACTTATAAAGAGTTGTGCTTTGCTGCTTTTCCCTTGGGAGTACTGTAAAATACTGAAGGGATTAAAAACTGCTATTGAAAGCTGCCATCAAAATCACTCTGCATTAAATGATTTTTCTTCAAAAGATGGATTCTGACAGTGATTGGACACTGATGTGGTTTTATCTTTGTGTTTCATTATTATCCCAAAAATGTAACAGGTACTTTTCTCAATTTTGGATCAAGTGAACCTAGTATAACACAGTGTAAGAGAACTATTTGCTCCCATATACTTCTCTCTTCTGTAACTTGGAGCCCACTCGACATCTGCCATTTCCAAACCAAAGCGATTGGATAGAATCATCTGGCACATAGAAGTCTGTATCTTGGAATGAGCTAGATGCAGGTTATTCAGATGAATGAGACAGAAGCAGCTCTTTGCCTGCACTGTGCTGCTCAGGGCCCAGGCTGGCTAACGGCAGAGGTGCTGCCCAGGTTCTAGAAAAGGCCCCACTCCTGTGTGTAACTTGTGTAGACAATGTAACTTGTGAAGACAAAGCTGACCAGATCTCTTTCTTTTCACATGTTAAGGTGAAAAGTAAGGCAAGCAAGAAAGTACCATTTAGAGGCTTCAAAAAAAAAGACATCTGTTTTATTAATAACAAATAATAATAATAATAATAATTTTCTCAGATTTAGGTGGACTCTACTTCACATTTTCACATTTCCAAGCTGAGATTCATTATTTTATTCTTTTTTTTTTATTCTTTTGTTTATTTATTTATTGATAGCATTCAGTTTAGAAGACTGTCAGGACCAGGGACAGTAGCCACAGAGTGCTGGGCTTCCCCTGAAGTGGCTTGAGGATTATGTTAACCTTTGTTTCTGTTCCTGTTTTGTTACTGTTGTATGGAGCTATTTTTTTTGGTATACATTTTGGAATTTAATCCCACATGCTTCTGCCTACCTTCTCAACATCCAGAGGCAAAGGAATGACCACATGCATCGTGGCAGGCAAAAGGAAGAGATTTGAGAGGTTTGGGTGGCTTGAGGCTTAGGTGATGTGAAGCATTTAGCAAGTTGCAAACAGATTCAACCAAGGCCAGTGCAGTCAGAGGTTATACGGTGTGTGCACCTAGAAAAAGTGAGATATCCAGGATGAGCAAGGAGCATTAAGGATGGCTTTTGGTATGGAGCAGTAGAGTTTGGCATAGGTAAACCAAGGACATAAATTTTAGAGAAAACAGAAATTTTACAAACATTATCTTGTCTCATGACCCTTTTTTTGTCGACATACAAACATTAATCTTAAAAGAAATAGATAAGCATGTTTTTAACACACATCTTTGTTCTTTGATACATAAAATTCAATGCAGCAGCTATTTGCAAGTGGAGCTTATAGCTACAGTCTAAAAATTAGAGGGCATCTACAATTTAGATCGATAGTAGTTTATCACTGCATTCTTATGTCATCTTTTCTATCCCCAAATAACACTATTGCTTTTTATTGCTTAACACAATTCACAGACTGAGATATAATTCATTTACTAATTCTATTAAATGAATAAATATGATCATTTCTGAACTAATTGGATTCACCTTCCTGCACTGGTAAATATAAATTTGAAGTCAGTTGTAAAGATTACTTGGTTTGGATAATGTTCTGCGAAAATACTCTTTGCTTATATATTAGCTTTGTACCATCAAACAGTTG
The DNA here is from genome assembly GCA_032353885.1 of Nothura maculosa. NCBI lineage: Eukaryota > Metazoa > Chordata > Aves > Tinamiformes > Tinamidae > Nothura > Nothura maculosa. Next base: position 1,449,098 of record JAUBOD010000279.1, on the reverse strand, counting down.
TTTTTTCATAGAATCCTAATTTCCCAGAGTTATTTACCAGTAGATGACAACAGATCCATAGTAGATTAAAAATGGTATCTTTTTACCAATGCTTATTTTAGACTATTCCCCCTCGAGCTGGAGTTATTAGTGCACCACAAAGCCATGTCCGTCCCTCTGGGGGAAGACCAGCATCTGAGCCTCAGCCCAAACCTGCTGAGCCACCAAGGGGTAAGTTCTATCTCTTCTGGAGGATAAATAATGTGCAAGGGCCAGGTAGGTATAGGTAGGCTGTCACTACCCAGTCTAGAGATTTGAATACTTCAACTGGCTTGCTTATTTCACTAGAAATGAAGGTTCTTCAAGGCAGTTTCTGGTGCTGTAAACCCTTACATGGTAATAGACAGTAGTCAGTGGAGATGTACGTCCACCAATTTCAGCCCATCAAGAGAACTTGATAAGTGGGTTCTCATCTGGGAATATTGGTGTGTCACATCATGGAGGTTGATCACTAGATTATTTCTTCACTGTGGGCACTCCAGAATTATGACACTTGGAAGAATATTTATGTTCTTATATAAGAGTATATCAACTTTTAAAGACACTTTATAAACTAGAGGATAAAGTGTTTTTTCTCAATGTTTTTCTCAGTGTATTAATTTCAAAATATACTTCTTGTAAGAGTGACTTCCAAAATATATTTAAATACAACCCAAGTACATTTAAAAATTACTTGAATGCTATTTCTTTTTTTTAATCCATAGTACTCTGTATGGCATCTATAAGTCATTTTTAATTGTAGATGTGAGGGGATGCTGGGCTTCTGAGAACTAGTTGCCACAAACACTTGCCATCCCTCGGGTCCTTTTTCTACAGTTCTGCCCAACACTTCCACACCTACATATTTTCATTCATCCCCTGTGTAAGGTTTTATTAACAATGAAAAGCACTGAAAATGTACTTGCAGGCTCGCCCTTGCTTCCTGAACCACTAAAGCCCCAGGCTGCTGGACCTTCCCCTCCCACCACGCAGCCCGTGCTGAGGATGCAGGAGCCCCTGATCCCCGTGGTGTCGCATCCACCTCCGACCAGTGCCCCGCACAGCCTGGAGCCTCCTCCCCAGCCGCCTCCTCGCAGCAGATCCGCTCACAGTTTGCCTTCGGAGTCTGCTCCTGCACAGCAGCAAGTGAGTAAAGAAAACAAGCTTGTTTGTGTGCGTGGCTTCTTCAGGCAGATTCCCACAGCTTGCAGTGTGTGCCAGACATACTGGAGATCCCTCTAAAGCAGGCAAGCAGAAGCCAAAAGGAAGCAAGAATTGCATCCAAAGATCAGCAGGCACTGATAAGATGATACTCAGTGCATTTATATTGTCTCTGAATACCTAGTATCCTAGGCTAAATATTAACTGAAGATTATTTATGGCAGACTTAGAACTTACCGACACCTTCTTCCTGCAATTATGTGGTCATTTGGCAACTTTATACAGAAAAATACACAGTCTAAGTAATGTAAGCTCACATTACACAAAGGCATTAACCGAGCTTTGGAGAAACTAGCTAACAGGTCTTTGGTTATCTGACAGGCTTTATAGATCTCATGAGAGATCTCATGGTGCTTTATGCTCATGATAATTCATTGAGGGATGACAATTACTTAATTACTTACTTTACCTAAAAGAAGTGCACTTATCCTCCCCACTCCCCAGGGTCAATTAAAGCATGAAATGTATCAAAATAATCTGAAAATGTAATTTGGTGACATTGATTTTCTGTGCTGTGGGACTGTTTGAAGTGTGGCTTTCAAAAAACACCCACTTCCTTTTTTAGGGAAACATGTTGTTTCTTACTGCTATTTTAAAAAATTCAGAAGTAGATCTTCAGTGTATTTTGTATATACATTGGGTTAAATATCTTTACTAAAGGTGAGGGTTTTACAATATATTGCAGGTTTTACAATATTGATTATCTTCTACATGAGTACAGTGCAAATTCTGAGGCTGATGGATTTGTATCACGTTTATACCAAGAGCGAATTGACTTTTTGGATTTTTTAAAACATGCTCAGTGTGGATATTTGTTACAACATAGGTTTCATGTCAGTGTTTCCGATTTCATCTTCTCTGTATATCCTAAGTGCACTTATTGCCTCTGAGTTAGGCTGGGTTATATTTGGGGTTTTTTTCTTCTTTTTTTCAGACTTTAAATCACTTTTCATTTCTTGATTACCATTTGCAAATAGGAAATTTTCCAAGAAGAGGCCTTTAAGGAAATTTAAAAAATATATTTTGAGAGTTACTGGAATCTAAACCCATCCTTTGATTCAAGGCTTGACTATGATATTTAAGAACCTAAATCTCTCCGTACAAAAATAACTCATGATATACAGTGAAATTGTTCAGGACTCTGTAGATTACCAAGCAATATACTGAAAAAAGCAAAGTAATAACTAATAACTAGGTGATTTTGTTCATTGTAAATTAAGGGGAATTTAGCTTTTTTTAGAGGAATCTTACAGCTTTTTGGGTTGAAACTATTTCTCCAGAGGGTGACTGTACCAACACAGTTCTCAGAGTAGGAGCCACAGTGCTTCTCTGTTTGTGTGTGTTCTGTTCTGTTTCTGTCTTTGAAAGCAAGCACCAGTCATCTGCCCAATGTATGTCGGTATAAAAATAAGAATAAAAATAGCCAGACGTGGATTTTTTTTTTTAATCCTAAAGTTAAATCTTATGAAAACTTTGCAGTAGAATACAACAGAAACTTAAAATTGATTATAGTGTGTTGCGTAGTAAATGTTTTTACTTTGTATTCCTATCCCCCCAAATGTTTTTGCTAGAGCTTAAAATATTTGCACGTGAGGTTGATGTGTTACTTGGATTTTCTTCCTAATTGTCTTTCCTTTGATGTCTGTTTCTCTCCCACAAGCAGGAGCAACCGTCAGGGTAACAGGTATCTGACTCTTTACCAATCTTGTATGTGGTCTCCATCTCCCCAAGCAGAAGGATGTATGAATCTTGTCTTCATACATCTGCAGTCTCATCCACCTCCAAGTCACCTGTCCACATTACTGAATTGACTATCATACCATAGCCTGCTTTTTTTCTTTTCACAATGCAATAAAAATCGATACCATTAACTGTATCTACTAGCACCATAGCCAATATTTTGCTTCATCATCTTTTATGAACCAATTGGAATCTTGCCTATGTCGTTCAGTCATTGATGAATCTACTGATCGAGTCATATTTCGGAGGGGGCAAAAAAAAAAAAGGAATAGGTGTTGGAATTAACATTTTTCCTGAATACAAATGAATCCTGATGCAATTGCAATCTTAAACTTTTTTCAGAATAAATCCCATGTTTCACTCTTCTCAAACAATAGAGAAGTTACTTTTACCCAAAGTAAAATATATCGATTTTTTTAATTTGTTTGTTTTTTACTTAGGAAGCTTTGGAACTTTAGGCTTTGGAAAATTTTAAAACATTTTATTCCAGGATCTTTGGAGACCAAATTTTCCTTGTAGTTCAAGAGCAGTAGGGATTAACAGTTACTTTGGGATTCTGTACTTTCTGATGACTTGATAACTGAAGAAAGGACAACGAAAGCTTGTGCCAGGTTACATTTTCCCCCATATTTTCCCCCATAGTTATTTGATACCTTTCATATTATCATATATTACGTTATATAAATTACATTATTTTCCAAAGCACCTATAATGTACGTAGCATTTTCTCATTTAGTCTCCAGCTGGGATAGAAGCTCTGTGATGCAGTAGCACCAGGGCTGTGTGCACTTGGCAGCGCCAGAACCCATGGCCTGCTTTGCTGGTGCTGCCAACCACAGAAACTGCAACTACACTTAGAAGTGAAAAACACACTGGGATAGATGCATTGGGAACAACTTCCATTGCTATTAGTAGGCCCGACTGTCTTTAAAGCATATTGATAGTAAGTGGCATGTAGAGACGTGTGCTTAACTGTTCACAGGAAACACAGTGAAAAGAATTTTAAAGACTGAAGATAAACTATTATAATATTTCAGTTGATATTTCTACTTAGTGTCACAGTTGAACAGAACATTAGTAGGCAGGTTTCTCATCTCTAAGAAAAAGATAAGGCAGAATATATGGGTGTACTGAAATGGTGCATTAAAATGAGGGATTTGTTTGGGAAATTCAAAAGGGCAGCTATTTTGAGCTAAATGCTTTGCACTAGCTTCATAAGGTGGAAGTTCGCAGCCTCCTCTTAGTCTGAGTATTTGAACAACTGTGGATATTCATCCTCTTTGATCAGTCCTCTTTGCTTTTATATATAAAAGGTGCATTGTTATTGGAATAAATTTCTAAAAACAGGAATGTTTTGTTTTTAAAAGATGAGGAAGTTGCATAGAGAAAACGGTGTCTTCTCCATTTGGTATTATTCTAAACAATGATAACTTGCCATTTAAAAATATATTTTTTAAGAAAAGTCAAATCCTCGAAGCTGATGATAGCACATATTGAGAAATAAAGAAGATATCTACATAAAAATGCCTAAAATGCAAATACTAATAACACTAATTTTTCCTTTCATTGTGATGATTAAAAATTGCTTGTAACATCAGCTTTGTAAAATCTCAGACGGTGAAGCTAGAGCTTTTTACTCTGTATCTGTGCTCGGTTATCAGTTGTTTAGAATGCAGCATAGTTTTCCAGGTTTCTTTAAGATTTTTCAGATATGGTGTATGTGCTTGTAACTAGAACTGAGCTGCATGAAGTAGACTCGAGGAGGACAAGTTGTGTTAAAGACCAGTAAGGTTTTCTTCAGCAAAGAACTTAAGGGCTAATGTTTTCCTGAAGAGAGCCAGTCGTTTTATACGAGCGCGTTGTGCAAGTTGCAACCAAGTTGAACTGACGCTGCAGCTTAAGGCTAAGAGTAGAACAGTGCAAAATGGGGAGTTACTGAGAATCTGAAAAATAAAAACCCAGCCTCACGATTATTAAGCACCTTTTTCTCCTTGCAGATTAAGCCCAACGGAACCTGTGGCCCGAAGCCGGAGACACAGTTCAACAGCGACCCCTTTGAAGCCCTGTCCCTTAAGCTGCTTGTGTCCACGATGCAGACGTGCGCTCCACCACCGCCCGCTCCAACGCGGAGCCCCCCGGAGCCGGCGCCGCTGCCCCCCGCGCCGCAGAGCCGCGCCACTCCCTGGAGCCCTGCGCACCGCATGCCAGCCACGCCGCCGCTCCCCACCTCCAACGCGCCCCCGGAGCGCCCCGCTCCCAATCCCTTCCTGGCTGCGCACAACTCCACAAATCCCTTCGCCCAAACAATTCCTAGTGCTGGAAACCCGTTTAGAACAGAAACCCGGGAATCTGAAGTAGCTTCACACGTCCCAGAAGGACCCGCCGCTTGCAACCCCTTCCCCTCCCTGCGGCCCCCCACTCGTACTGCGAGCAAGCCTGTGTTTCCTGTTGATGTATTTGAAAACGATTTTTGCTTCCAAAGTAGATCTTTCGTGGAAAAGAGTGCCCAGCCCAAAGGGTGGGTGACGTTTGACGACGACGAGGAGAATTTCAATGCAAAGCTAAAGCCATCTAAAAGTGTTCCAGATTTCAAGCAAATCAGTTCCAGGTCAGCTGGATCTCCAGATTTGCAGGGCACTGAACAAAATACTTTTCTCGGCTCAGACTTTACCTTTGGTCATGACTGGAATAAAAGTTCTACAGATTGCTTCTACACATTGCCAGCAAGAAGGCCACCTGCACCTCCTTTGCCATCAAGAATAAGCAGCAACAGGTCCCCTGCCGATCCTTTCGCTTCTTCAGCACCTAAGGTGTCACCAACACAAGATTTTACAGAAAGATAGATGTGTTCAAAAATATAAGAGGTCATGTTTGTTGCTACATTTATCCAGTAGAATAATTGGGCATTTCACAGAATCACAGAATGTTCCAGGTTGGAAGGGACCCCTAGAGATCACCTAGTCCAGCCCCTGCTCCAGCAGGGACACCCAGAGCACGGGGCACAGGGCGGCATCCCAGGTGGGTTGGGAAGATCTCCAGAGAAGGAGACTCCACAACCTCCCTGGGCAGCCTGTGCCAGGGCTCTGACACCCTCACAGTGAAGAAGTTCCCCCTCACATGGAGATGGAACCTCCTGTTTCAGCTTGCACCCATTACCCCTTTTTTGAGATGATTCTGTGTGCATTTGAGAGGATTCTGTGTGCAATAACTGTCGGATGCACTGAAGTCATAAGCAGCCGCTGTGGTTTGTGTATAGATTTTGAATATGTATATATGGTAGAGCACAAAAAAAGAAAGATGAGGTTTATTGAAATCCAGATGTAATAGTATTTGAATGGGTAGAAGAAAAAGAAAAGGAAAAACTACTAATCTCAATAAAACATACCCATTTTGGAAATAGTTTTTGCTTAGGGAGCTCTTTCACTTCTCTTTCCCTTTGAGGAATTCAAAAACCAAGGCTCCCTCCTGGTAGACCTCCCACTCCCTTTTTACTGTTTTGTTAATTGATATTTATAAGTATTTACCAAAGAGCTGCCAAAGTCTATTCAGATTTGAATGTTGACGAGTATTGTTTTAGAAGTTCTTTAATTTATAACAGAGGCTATGGAGATTTGTAAGGTTTATGTTTGAATCTGAGGCACAACCAAAATAGTTTAGCTCCAGAATACAGCTGTGTGTATTAATATATTCAACATTCGATTTTAATTTTCTGTGTCAGTACATTTCAACTTTTAAATATTATTGTGATACACATTCATCAGCACTGATTGAGAATAATTCTTCCATCTCATTCATTTATTCTTTACTGTTTTATATTATTTTTTTCCATAAATTGGAAATAACTGATACAAGTGTTCCCTTGGCCCTAAAAAAACACTCCCCTTGTGCTTTGATATGAAGAGCAGGTCTTAGCAGGTGGGGAGCACTCGCTGCAGTTGTGCTTGTCCCACTCGTTCCTCATGCTAGGAAGGCTTTCTTGTCCCACAGAAAGACCCACGGGAAGGAATCCATGTTCCCCACCCTTGTTCCCCAGGCTCCCCACCACTCCTGGCACCACCAAGGTGCTGCCGCTGCTGCTTTTGTGGCTTTCCTGGGTACACGTTAAACTGAAAGTATCGCATTAGTGCGATACTGATTCACCTTGAGGCAATTCAACTGATTTCCGCGGCTCTATTTACATAGGCTAAATAAAACAGTGTTCTCCTGACTTCTCTTCCCAATTCGCCATCTCTGGGGCAGCGCACGTGCTCCCACCTGCCCCCAACCCGCCCTGCTCCTGCAGCGGTCGGGGCCGAAACACAACATATAAGTGTTAAAGTACACGGAGACTTTCTAAAATCCATGAATCCTATCAAAATATTACTTACAATCCCCTCTTCCCACAACAGCATATGGTTGGCCATGGGCTGCAGAGGGATAGGGAGGTGACTAGTGAGTTTTATCTTGTGCTTTTTTCTGTTCCAGACATTAATCAGTACTTGGGCATTTTAAACAGCAGTGGTACTATAATCTTTGTGCTTCGGTATGTGAATTACCTGGTTTTAAACTGTTGCTGTTGCCATTTATGTGATTGGTGTTTCGGTATATTCGGACATTAGCGGAACAACTTTATTTGGGGAGCTTTTTTGCTAGTGAGATCTAAGTGATAACTATGTTCCTTGTTGAATATTCAATTACAGTGATTAAAAAACACTGACTGTCTAAAATGTACCTGCTGTGGAGCACCTCAGCACTCTGCAGGACTGCGGAAGGGGCCTCCAGAACTGCAGCGTGTCTGTGTGTGCGTGGGTGCAGCGACCCCTGTAACGTGTATGGAGGGGAGCGGGGCCGCCCGCCGCGTTCCAATAAACAGAGCTGCCCCGCGGAGCCGCCTCGCTGCCTCCTTGCGCGCCCACGCCGCGGGCTCCGCGCGGGGCCGTTGCGGCCGTTGGCTCCCCGGGGCGCGTGACACGCGCTGCGCATGCGCGGGGCCCCTCGGCGCCCGCAGCCGGCGCTGCTGCAGCCCCCGCCACGACCCTCAGTGCGCTGTGGGGTACGCTTGAAGCGCACTTCTTTTTCTCTATTTTCTTCCTTTTTCTCTCTTTTCCTCTCTTTTTCTTTCCTTTTTTTTTCCTGTGCACGAATTTATTTCATTTATTAGTTCGCTGATTTATTTCTCTTAGTTATTTCCCCCTTCCTCCTCGTGGACGCCTCAGCCTGCGCACCCCGTGAGCTACGCCTTTAAGAACTCCCCCGCCCCCGATGACGTCAGCGCGACCCTGGGGGCGGTGGGGCCGGAAGCAGAGGGGAGGGCGGTGCCGGTGCCGCGCGGGAGGCGCCGCGGCGGGACCCAGCGGATGCGCGGCGGCTCCCGGGCTGCTCCGGGGCACCGGGGCGGCGGCGGAGGGGCCGGGTGGTACCAGGCGGTACCAGGAGGTATCGGGCGGTACCGGGCGGTACCGGGCACGAGCGGCCCCTGCCGGTATCCAGGGACGCGGAGGCGTTGCCGTGGGGGAGGGGCCGCCGTACCGCGCAGGCGCAGCGCGGGGCCGTCGCTGGGGCTGCGAGCTGCGCAGGCGCGGAGCGGGGCTGTGACCGTTGCGGCCGTTGCCGCCGCTGCTGCGTGACGTCCCGCGCAGGCGCGGCGCGGAGCTGAGGCCGTTGCGGCCGTTGCCGCCGCCATGGTGCGTCTGCACGTGAAGCGCGAAGACCAGAGCCAGTTCCTGCTGGAGGCCGCCGTCAGCGACCGCCTCGCCGACCTGGCGCCGCTCGTGGCGCGTATCTACAACGGGCGGCTCAAGGTGCAGCGCCTCTGCTCAGGTACCGGCCCGCTCCTGCCCCACCGGGCCCAGTGGAGCGCCCGGCCCCGCTCCGTGCCCCCGGGTAGCGACGGAGGAGCCTTCCTGCCCTCGGCTGGAGAGTAGTACTGCACAGAGCCACCCCAAACCTCGCACACAGTCCCACCTCCCTCGTCTTTATAGTATCCCCTAGGTTGTTAGTGGAGGTGAGCCCCGAGGGCTGTGTGGCTGTCCTGAGGTTCAGTGCATGGCGAGAAGTCACCTGCTGCAGGACATCCTGGGCACCATGGCTGTGTAAACATTTCGGGAGGGGAAATGCGACCCTTGTGTGAAACAAATTCAAGTGTTGCCATTGGGTGCTAGGCAGCCGTTGTCAGTGGTGGTACCTGCTGGACATGTCTCATTTGCTATTTCATTGCCCATCAGGAGCTTTCCAAAACTCCATCTCTTGTGTCCCCATGGACCAGGCTTTTGATCTGCCCAGTGGATCGCTCTGGGAATGCGTAACCTGTGTGGCCCTCAGAGGAGGCTCTCCTGAGGGGTGCAGTCCATCTGCACCTCATGTCCTCCAGCCACTCACACATATTCAGGGCACGAGACTAGACCCGGGGCTAATCTGCAAGGAAACACTAGAATATGAACTTTTCTTTATTTCATGCTGGTTGTGATTGACCCCTTGGCTCTGATTTGGTACTGAGGAAGCTGCAGCTAGCCTGGATACACTCTCACCGCACTACATAGTTCATTACTGCATAACAATAAAATGTTTTTCCATTTAGCAAGAAGTTATTGCCTGAAGTCTCTTAGGAAAAGATATACACGGCCAGGCACAGCTGGCTAATTAAGTGCCCCTGAGAAGAGGTTTATGGCCAGCAAGTATCATCTAGGTTTACATTCCATCATTGCTTCATAGGTCACTTTGTTTCACACATTAAGTTGTTTCACATGTTACTGCAATTCACTGATACTATATATCAGTACAGATACATAGTCTTTTCTATTTACATAAATCTTTAAAAACTGAAATTCTGCAATAAATTTTGCCTGCTTCTTTATATGGTAATGTTGTTTGTATATGGTATGTTGTCCTAATGTAGATTTCTAACCATGTGTTCTAAATGCCTTTTAGAGCTGGAGGACCTGGCGGAGCATGGGATTTCCTTGCCTCCTAAGATGCAAGGGCTGACAGATGAACAGATAGAAGAACTGAAATTAAAGGATGAATGGGCAGAAAAATGTGTGCCTAGTGGTGGAAGTGTCTCTAAGAAGGATGTCATGGGACGCAGGAATGGACATGGTAAAATAAGATCACAGATATGTTTTGTTTTTCATGCAAGAAAAATAACATTTGATATTGTGAGGAATAAGATAGCCATAATCCTCAACCTGAGAATTTCCTCTTCTCACAGAAGAGAAAACCAAATAAATGTACAATTCATAGCAGGCCAGTACATTAGCCACTCCATATTTATTTGCTATTATTGTAAAAATGATCCTATAAATAAACAATATTAATGGAATTTATAGACCTGTTAAGTAGTAGCTGTGTAAGAACACATAGATATTCAGCTAACTTATTAGTGAGACTTGAGTATTAACTCAAGTTAAGACTTGAGTATTACTAGAGCCTGGTATAGTGTTGATTTAAAAGCCTAGTAGTTTTTTTTTCCTCTCTCTTCAGCACACAAGCTAGCTTATGCTAGTTAACTTTGTAGCCATAGTATTTGGAAATAAACTCCCCAAAAAAACATGGATCAAAAGGAAGGCAGGCTGTTTCACCCGCATGTATTCTCACCCATTTGTAAATGCAGGCTCAGGTAGCATTTTTCTCCGGAGTCTCAGCACTACCTTCAGTGAACTGGTTGTTCCTCTGTTTCTTTTCCTCATTCCCTGAGACTCCGACTCACTGAACTTCCTCCATCTCTTATATCTGCTGGGGATGTTGCTGCCAAGTGCTGCTGCCGGAGCACTTGGTACCTGTATCAGGCACCACCCCCAGGCCAGAGTTGGGAGTGGAGGGCCAAGGGCACAGGTGAGACCACAACTGTTGTCCTGCTCTCAACATCGTGACCCTACTTGGGGGGCCAGGAGCCCTTTAGACCGGGCTCCAGGGCAGTTCAATTAAGAGGCAGTCTTGGAATAGTTCAGTTACAGTCCTAGCCCGGCATGCATAAACAACTTCATGTGGCTTACCGGGAGAAATGACTCTCCTAGCACAAAACACTGTGTAGTCCAGATTTAAGCCCTCGCCAAACTATTTTAAGAACTTACAATAAGGAGACAATGTGGCAACAAACTATGAGACTAGTAAATTTAGTCCAAGTGTGTCATTTATAATGTAATTGTGTTTAGTTTACTTAAAGTGGACAATAACCTGTTGAGGTTGTTTGCTGTTACGCTATGCCCCGTAATGTTAATGTGTGGAACACACATCTCCTTTTGTAGCTCCAAATGAAAAAATGCAGCAAGTTATAAGAAAGACAATAGAGGAAGCAAAGGCGGTAATCTCTAAGGTGAGTCTTCTGAAGCACTGTGTGGTGTGTGAAACTTCTTAAATAAATGCTATGTAGATGGGCTGTTGGAGGAAAAAATAGACTTTTTTAGTGCCAAGGGTAACAATTTTGAATAATGTCATGAAGCGGTGTAAATAATGTAAATAGTGTGATAAAAATGTGACGATTCTGTTAATCATTTTCCTAATGGCTTCTGGCAAGCTGGTTCAACAAGTTAAAGAATTGGGTATTCAGTTCCAAGCAAATGCTGGCAGGCAAGAGCACACTAAATGATTAAATTGCATTTAATTTTATCCACACATTCTTAATTTACTATTGATGCATTTTTGAAGTGAATGCTTGTCAGGTATTCTAGTGAAAAATTAACTACATTCCGTGGTATTCCTGGAATCAAATGCCTTTTGCCCATTAATGTAGTTTGCATTTTATATATAGTTAATTGAGGAATGTGTTCTCATCTCTTATATTGGCCTTGTTTTTGCAAGCACTTGGATGCCTGCTGGGTTTCAATGACGTTGTGTGCTTAAAGATTAACATGAGAGGGTGCTCTGATGGGTCTGTGGTCTAAACTATTGAAGTCTATCAAATATTCAGGTATTCTGTGTTGTGTGTCCAATATCCTATCAGTTTTTCTGGATAGACTTTTTTCTTCTTCTTCTTCTTCTGTTGGATTGTAACTCACCACCTCTTTTGCCAAATACAGAGAATTTATTATATATAGTTTTATTTAGTGAGGAAAGACTATCCCAAGGATTTGGTCTCCACTTTGCAGGTTTACCTGGTCAAAGCTTATGACTAGATTCCATGCTATTATTTCCTCTACAATATTGCTGCACTGTTGTTTGTGCATTCACTGCAGAAATTGCTGCAGCTCACTGGGGAATGATAAGAAGAGGGAGTTTGCAAAGTGAGTTGGGCAAATGCTGCTGTGTGAGAGCTAGGCAAGTGTTCCTGTTGCTGATTGCCACCCAAGTGAGTGCCTGTGATCCCCTCCCTTTAAGAGTTAGCTTTCAAAGCAAAGGAGGTATTTTTATAGGGAGGAAAAGGGAGGAATGCCTGTATACTAGGAAGAAAAAAAGGATCATCTGAAGGTTAGAAACTTACTTTGATTGCCAGTTAAGTAATTTAATAATGTCCACAAGGAGGCAACATTCTCTTGTTCTCTCTTTCTTTTATAAACCTCACTATTAAAATATCAAATTGCTAAATCCACAATTCTTATAATAATAACAATCCTCTTCCAGATGCACTTTATTTTTTCACTGTTGCATTTTGGCTTGACATGATCTCAAGTGTTTAAACAGATCTTAAAGGTCTGTTTGTGAGCCGCGCTTTAGTCTTTTGCTCGTGTGCTTTATTTTTTTTACCAAAGTCTCAGGTTTGAGGCCTCTCCAGTAGCCCTTGCTTGAATTTGACTGTTTTTGTATCCTGTAGCATGAATCACAAGTACTTGGAGCAAAAGTTTCCCCACCTGTTTTGCACAGTCATACATGCATGTGCTTGAATGTCTGTATTACACATTTTATTCCTACACTTTTTTTTTTTTTTGGTCATTGTAAGAAACTTAAGTAGTTTGAGGGCTTGGATGGAATTTTGATGTATTTAAAAATCAGTCTTCATTGGATGAAATTTGCGCTCACTTTTTTGTGTGTGGCTGGTTGATTTTGTTCAAATATGTGGTGAATTTTTGAACCAACTACAAAGCATTTTTTTCTTCATGTTATTTTAAATGTAACAACTTCTCTGCTTGTATTTCAGAAACAAGTTCAGGCCAATGTGTGCCTTAATATGGAGATGGTGAAAGATGCATTGGACCAGCTCCGAGGGGCTGTGATGATTGTGTATCCAATGGGATTGCCTCCCCATGATCCAGTTAGGATGGAGCTTGAAGATAAAGAAGACTTGTTGGGAACTCACGTATGTTATCTGTGGTTTATATGTGGTGTCTGGGTTAAATTTATGCTGAGCTGTTCTCCATTCTAGCAGTTCAGATTATGTGTTTCCACCTGGATGTTTAATTTTGTTTAACATCTTGGTTAGATTACAAAAGAAAAAAGAGCAAAAGGCATCGATAGCTTATGTAAAAATGAGGTGAATGAAGTTGGTTTCCAATGTTCCATACAAAGGCAGGGGTAATACAGGTACAGCACTGAGAATTTATTGCCTAATGAGTTTCTATTACATCAGGATTGAATGGAACATTAAAATGTTGCCATTCAAGAAAGACTTTTTAAAAAAATTATTTTTAATAACACAAATATTTCTGCCCTCTTTTATCTTGTATTTCTGCCCTCTTTCATATTTGTTTGTCGCAGGCTGGACTTGAAGTTATAAAAGAATCAGAAGCACAATTATGGTGGGCAGCCAAGGAATTGAAAGAAACCAAGTTGCTCTCCGATTATATAGGCAAAAATGAAAAAACAACCATCATTGTCAAGATCCAGAAAGTGAGTGTTGCTGGAAGTTTCCTTTATGCATCATTCACCCTTGGCTATTTAATTCTGCAGGGAAGAATATTGGGAGTAGATGTATAAAGTGAATTAGACTGAGTGTCTCACAACAGTAGACCTATTGTCTACTATTATATTAAAAGTATAATAGTATTTTAATATAATAGAAGTATTTCTATTAGTTTCTTTGCCCATCAGTTCAATACTGTATCGTTGCTTATTCCATAGTACTTTTATGAAGCACAGCAAAAGCGTCTGAATGAAGATTGAAAAATAAACGAACTGCAGCCAGTCGAAACCTTGACCAGCTCTCAGTTGCTTCTCAGTATCCACAGCAACTGAGCAGACCCATTAATTCAATCTGTGCTGTTTTTCTAATTGGCTTCCTGAGTGCTCGGGAGGGCTTTTTTCCCACTCCACCTTCTGGCCTTTAAAGATCAGTTTTAAGGTTTTGTGTACATGAGCTTTGTCAAAGTATTTTCAGGGGTTCATGCTGTCCTTGTGAAAATAAGGGCATCTGAGAGGTGCCTTCGGGAGCATGAGATGCCTCTGAGAGCAGTTCCCTGTAGGCAGGGCTGTTGCAGAGCTGCCTTCCAGCTCGGTGAGAGCTGCTCTGCACTGCAGGCACTAGCGGCCACAGCAGGACTCGCTGGCTGCGAGGGTCTAGAGCAGGACTCCTTGAGCCTGGATGTAGAGGCCCACGTGTGTGTCCCTCACCAGGGCACAGCTGCTTGCTCCTTCCAGTCATGGGGACTGGAAACTGGTGGGACTGCAAACAGCTCCCAAATACAGGCACCCTGGGAAGCTCTCTGCAGTTTAATTGCTTATGGTCCCCCTCAGAGAATGCAGAGCAGACAGTGTTTGCCTGCTGCTGCTTTTCCGGTGATGGATGCCTGCATTCTTTGGTTGGGGAGAGAGTTGAGACCACCTTGAACCCTTTTTGTTCTAGAAAGGATTCATCATCCCTATTTAAACTGTTCTGTTTGCTCTTGCCGACAATAGGTGTCATCAGCTATTTTCTGCTGTGTGCATCATTTCTTCCATGAGGACAGTTGCCTTTGGGGAGGGGAAGAAAACAGCAAAAACCTTCCTTTATTTGTAGTAACTTACACTGTCTTGTGCCTGTCTCCTTCCTGGCTTTACAAAGCCTTATGCCTGCTAGTGCACATATTAGCAGAGAAGTTAAAGATGGATGAGCCCATCATGAGACAGCTGGAGTGATCATAGAGCTGAGAGATTTGCTGTGCCTTTCAGAGCAGAAGTTTAAGTACAACACGCTAGAGTCCTGTATGCTGCCCCTGTTGCTGTCCACACAACTAACAGAACGATTGAGATGCTAAGATGAGAGATTCCCACTTTCATGCAGCATTTTCTTGTCCTGTAGGACAAGTTAGGTTTGCAGTTTTGTTGTCTCGAGAAGGATTTTTCTGTCTCTGCATAGCAGCTTCTCCTGTTCTTGCTTGTGTTACTGCTGCCATCCCCAGTGAAACTTGCTGCTTCCCTTTCAGAAGGGGCAAGGGGCTCCAGGACGTGAGCCTGTCATCAGTCATGAGGAGCAGAAGCAGCTGATGCTCTATTACTACAAAAAGCAGGAGGAGCTGAAGGTAAGGAGCCTTCCTGCTGTGCCTGGCTTGGGCGGCATCCACTGCAGGTTCCTTCATCACCAACTTCTTCACCTGTTCACAGAAACTGGAAGAGGACCAGGACGACTCCTTTCTGAACGCTGAGTGGGCTGATAGCCAGGCTTTGAAAAGGCAATTTCATGGTGTGAAAGACATCAAATGGGGGCCCAGATGAAGCTCTGAAGACACCTTATTCTTTTTGTCTTTAAGCTGCTTGATTGAGGCGCTTGTTTGCAGGAGGAGCTGGGTTAGTGCAGGTAGAGCCTTCTGACTGAAGCTGAGATTCCCCTGCCCTGGCAGATGTCTGTTTCAGGACAAGGTTTTTCAATAACTGTTTACACTTTGGTAACTCGAGCTACACTTGTGTCTGCAAAAAAAGAAATCAACCGTGTTGTAGAGTTCCTTGTTTTTATTAGAAACTTGTAATTTTAATATTGAAATATTAAGCTATTTCCTAATATATCTAATAAATATGCACTAGAATGTTGACTACTCTTCTGAGTGGTATTTATACTTTCCCTACTCTTGTTTTCCCTTCAGGCAGTATGGTCTTTTGAAGTTAATTTTTCATAAGGATCAGTTTTCCCTGGCTAATTCAGTGTGAATTCAGTGTTTTTATCTTCTTGCTTGTATTTAAACATAACTAGATTTAAATCATCATCTTTAAATGAATTACTTCGTTTAAACAACTGTTAAGACTTATTTTGTGCAAATTTTAATGAATATCTTCCTAGGATACCTTTATTCTTTGGGTTTAGTTCCCTTTGACATTGGGGAGCAACCTGCTAAGCTCAGCCAGTGGAACAAGCTCTTGGTGGTGATGCTTTTACAGAGGGACAGAAACCTTTTTACAAAGCGAGCATCACTTGCAGAGGGATTGCAGAGTGGAAACAAGTTTAGTAGGGCAAGATCTTCAACACTGAAGTACTTTTAAGATTGTAATTGGATTGGAAGTATTTTGTTTATAATGAATAGGCATTTTAAACAGAGGGGAAAAAAGCTCCAGTAGACTCGAAGCGGGGGCTGCCTTAGGGTTTTTGAAGGGAGACTTCTCATTTGGGATGTGTTGTGAAACCGCTGCCCCTGCCTTCCCTCCGAGCTGGCAGGCCCTTCTCATTGGCTTCATGTGTGACTATGGACCGAGAGCCTAAACTTCAGAAATAATTCTGCCTGGAGAGTGTTTTCTTTCCTGTTTGGGCAGTGGTTTATATGTATATTTAGTTATATATGTTTCTGTATAAATATGCCTGTGTGTATATACATTAAAAATCAAAAGACTGTACTTGTAGATGAATAGTTTAGGGTTGTTGCAAATTTGTTTTTCTCCCTCTTCTGATGAAGTTGTAGGATATTTATGTGGTTTTGGCAGCCACAAAAAAATGCAGCCTTGTTTATGATCTTCCCAAGTCCGTTGTTTAGAAGCCTGCGGTGCTTCTTATCCAGCAGACAATCTCATGTGGAGGTTCCTACGCTCTCTTCCTCCAGGATCACTTCTGTTTCCTGCATTCCTTGTGACAGCACTTGCCAAATCTCTGCTTTTTTCCCTGCGAGAAGCCGGCTGAGGACAGGGGGCAGTGCCAGGTGTTTGTCCTGCCACCCCTGCCCCTCTCCCTGTGCCGGGAATCAGCTCCTTTGTGGAGCTGGCAGCCCCTCGGCACACGGAGCCTCCTGCCCAGCTGTCCAGCATCGGCCCATCCCTTGGGGACCCCACGCAGGCGGCCCGAGTTACAGGGAGACCTTTCCTCGGCGTGGTTATTTACCATCACTTATGGACTCTGGAACGTGCTCCTAGAGGGGTAGCTCTTTGCCTGCTTCTCTTGGCTTGAAAAGTACCATTCTCTGTGTGTGTGTGTGTGTGTGTGTGTGTGTGTGTGTGTCTTTGTCATAACTGCGTGGAGATTAGTAGCCTTGGCAGGAAGTCACCCAGATGTTTTGGATCAGTTATAATGAACGCCTCAAAGTATCAAGCCGAGTCCCCCTTACAAATAAAGCTTTCCTTTTGAATTAGTATTATTCTGCAGAGTTTGTTCCGCAGGCTCCCAGGCCCGTAAATAACTGAAGTCATTTTTGGCTGTTGGCCACGTAATGTCCTTGGTAGCTCCTGCGCCGGCGGAGGGCACGGAATGGAAGCAGCGTGCGCGGAGGTGCCGCTCTTCCCTGCATTACAACCATGGGACACGTCTGCAGCTGCAAGCAAGGAGCGCGCCGCGGTCCAGCCGCCCCATGGAGCCAGCGGCCGCCCCTGGCAAAGCCATCAAAGGAGCCCGGAGTTTTATTGCGTGTCTGGGGCTTGCTGGGAGTTATTGTTTCTGTGAAAAAGATACGTTTAATTGCCGCCCTATAAAAGACGGAGGCGGGAATTAGGAGCCTTTGATTCTGAGGTTTATCAGGTTGTCGTTTCGTGAAAAGTGAGGAAAAAGTGAGCATCAAAAATAACTGTCAGAGCAGCAGCTGCTGACCCTGATTAACCGCGTTAGCCGAGGAAAAGAAATCCAGAGTATCCATGTTTGGCATCCTCACAGCAATGGGGGCAAATGCAGAGCTGCTGCCTTCGGTTGCTCTGCTGAAGTTGAATTAACTTTTCTGGAAAAAGATGAAAGGGCACCAGAACAAAGCCCAGGCCTCCAGATACTTCGATATCTCCTCTAAAGAAGTTGAGAATGGAGATAGCAAACCTACGTGTGGTGCTTGTAACTTGTGAAGGCACCTTATCTTCCAACCTGTTTATTCCTGGAAGTTTGATAGCTAACATGCCCTTCTGGAGGGGGAAAATGGGTTTCCTATCAAAGGGCACGTTGCAGGGAACGTTGCCACGATGTTTGTTTTGTGGCTGTATCGCCCTTCTGATGAATAGACATTTACACAGCATTGGCAGGGTTGTGGCAGCCTGCGACGTGCTGCAGAGGTGCCGGGGAGAGGCAGGTTGGGCAAACGTTGCACAGCGCTGGCATCTGCAGTCTCTGCTCCCGCCCAGCCCCGATTCCTGCAGGAGCCTGGCAGCTTGGGGGCATCTGTCACTGCCTTGCAGCTCCCGTGGGGCTGGGAAGGACAAGGACCTCCTGCCATGGCCAGCAGCAGGATCTTCCACCCAGGAGATGTTGGTGTCAGGGACCTCCTGTTTCTGTGCCTTCCAGCATGGTAGTCATGGAAAAGACGTTGGCCTGAAGGCTTCAAGGACAGTGTTTCTCTCGGTAGCCATGCTGCATCACTGACTCGCAGCGTGACTGATACTGGAAGCAACCTCTGGAGATCATCTCCTCCAACCCTCTGCACAAGCAGGGGCACCTACAAGGTGTTGCAGAGGATCACATCCAGGTGGGAGAGCATGTCTGGAGAAGGAGGCTCCACAGCCTCGCTGGGCAGCCTATTCCAGGGCTCTGTCACCCTCACCATCATGAAGTTTTTCCTCATATTCAGACAGAATTTTCTGTGCTTCAGTTTATGGCTGTTGCCTCTTGCCCTATCCACCGAATAGCATCCGTCTTCATCCTCTTGACACCCTCCCTTAGGATATTTCCACACATTGGTAACACCCTCTCCCAGCCTTCTTCTCCTTAGGCCGAACAATCCCAGATCACTCAGCCTTTCCTCATAGGAGAGACGTTCCAGTCCCCTGCTCATCTGTGTAGCCCTACCCTGAACTCCCTCCAGTAGCTCTGTGTCCCTCGTGTTCTGGGGAGCCCAGCACTGGACGCAGCACTCCAGGAGTGACCTTGCCAGGGAGGCTGAGTAGGGGGCAGGATCACCTGCCTCGACCTGCTGGCCCTTCTCTGCCTTGGTCGTCTTGGCCACAAGGGCACGTTGCTGCCTCATGATACACTTGTCCACCAGCACCTCCAGGCCCTTCCCCAGAGAGCTGCTGTCCAGCAGGTCAACCCCAGGTCTGTCCTGGTGCCTGGGCTTGTTCCTCCCCTGGGGCAGGTCCCCGCACTCGCCTCTGCTGAACTTCACGGGGCTCCTCTCTGCCCATCTCTGAAGCCTGTCCTGGTCCCTCTGAACGGCAGCGCAGCCCTCCAGGGTCACAGCCACTCCTCCCAGTTTCACATCCTCAGCCACCAGCTGAGAGTGGGCTCTGTCCCTTTATCTGTTGATTATAAAGTTGAACAAGACTGGACCTGTACAGACTACTGGCCTCTAGCTAGACTCAGCACTGCTGCTCTCAACCCCCTGAGCGCCACCTTTCTGCTAATTCTCAGCCCACCTCACTGTCCATTCATCTACCCCACACTTCCTGAGTTTGCCTGTGAAGATGTTATGGGAGACAGTGTCAAAAGCCTTGCTGAACTCAAGGTAGACACCATTACCACTCTCTCTGCATCCACCCAGCCAGTCATTCTGTCATAAGGCTATCAGCTTGGTTAAGCATTATTTCCCCTTGGTGAATGCGTGCTGACGAGCCATGATCACCTTGTCCTCCACTTGCTTAGAGGTGGCATCCGGTATAAGGTATCAATCACTTTTCCAGGGATGGAGGTGAGGCTTGCAGGTCTGTATTTGCTTGGGTCCTCTTCCTTGTCCATTTCGAAGACTGAGTTGACACTGGAATTATTCCTGCCTTTAGGCACCTCAGCCCTCTCCTCCATGACCTATCAAAGGTGATGGAGAATAGCCCAGCAGTAACATCTGTGAGCTCCCTCAGCACTCATAAGTGCATCCCATTTAGGGTCCGTGGATTTGCAAGTGTCAAGTGATGCTCTCTTTCCCAATCCTTCTTGACTAAGGACAATGTTTCCTTTCTTCAAACTTGCTCTCTTGTTTCCAGGCATTGCTGAGCGTTGGCTTCAGCACCAGAAGCCTGTGATCAGACCTTGTGATCATGGGGCTACTTGCAGCTACCAGCAGAAGGCTAATCGACTTCCTCCTCCTGATCATATCGCCTGTAGTAAGCACCCACAACAGTGTCTCCCCTGTTAGCCTGCCCTTTAATCCGTACCCATAAATTCTCGCCTCAGTCTTCATCCACCATCCGCACTTTCCAGCTCCTCTCTCACAAAAAGAGCAACTCCACCACGTCACCTCCCAGGCCTGTCTTTCCCAAAAGGCACGTAGCCATCCACGGCAGCATGCCAGTGATGCAAATTACCCTACCATGGCTCTCTAATTGCAATGAGATCATGGCCCTGCGACCACACACAGATCTCATTCCTCCCGCCTGTTCCCCGTGCTGTGTGTGTTGCTGCACAGGCATCGCATGGAGGTAGCTGAGTGGGCAGGTTTCCCCGCAGGGGTGCAGAGGACCCTCCATAAGCCTGTCGCGTGCACTCTTTCCCAGTCGCATGCACCCTCTGGAGCGATCCCAATTTGAGCCACACTAGGCTGGCTGCCCTGTCTCTATAACTCTCTCCTTCCCCCCGTCTTGCCTAGTTTCAAGCCCTCCTTACCAGGCTGTCCAGTCTATTGGCAGACTCGCATGCCCTGCTTAGGGAGGTGGATCCCATCTCTCCCCATCACTTGCTGAGCTTCAAACAGGGTCCCATGGTTATAGAAACCAAAACCCTGTTCCCAGCCCCATTGGTGCAGCCAGTTGTTAATTTTGGAAAATCCACCTACTCTTTTCTCATCCCTCCCTGTCACTGGCAGGATTGAGGAGAAAACAGCCTGAGCTCCCACATTTTTTACCACAATCCCCAGAGCTCTGAAACCCCCTTTGATGGTTTCCATTTTGCTCCTGGTATCATTAACACCCACATGGAGGAGCAGCAGAGCATGCTAGGCTGAGGCCTGGACAGCCTTGGCTGTCTTCGTATGACATCTCACATCCGAGCCCCTGACAGGCAACAAATCTCTCCGGACAAGGGGTCAGGTGGCGGATTGGGGCCTCCAATGGGTGACAGAAGTGGCGTAGGGCGTCAGCAGACACCCCGAATCTCTGAGCACACACACGTGTGTGTGTGTGTGTGTGTGTGTGTGTGTTTGTGTGTGTGTGTGTGTGTATGCATGTGCTGGGAGGTGCTACGGCACCTTGTGCAGAAACTGCCTGCCAGCCAGGCTCAAGGACTGGGCTCGTCCCCGCACTGCGCTGGAGTAGGTACGTACTGTACACAGCTAAAACCATTCTGCATTTAGGATGAGGAAGTTTGGAGCAAAAATAGGAAATTTGGCACTTCCTTAAGGAAAAAAAAAAGACTAGTATTATTTTATTCCAAGGATTATGTTTATGAGAGCAGCTCTCAATAAAGGCTGAGTGGTAAAGCCAAGTATGGTTACGTATCATTAATGTTGCAGTTGCATGATTTGTAGGGCTCCCCCTACAAGTAACCAGCAGAGAGCTGCAGGTCACGTCACTGTGGGCACCGCTGTGTCAACGCAGTGCTATTTCCTACCAACTAGTCTGTGTTTCTTGCGTGGGCAAGAGTTGGTGCAGTTCAAGGGTTCAATCCGTAATTTTCCATAGTGCAGTGATCACTCAGGATTTTGGAGCACTGTTTCTTCCTGCCTCAAAAATGCCCTGCAGAAAAGGGCATTTAACGTCTTTCCTCACAAGGGTTCTTTTCTTTTTAAAAAAAAATTCCATTTTAAGCTTTTGCTAGGGATGGATGGAACGGTAATGAGCTTGCAATGTGATCAAAAGGCTGCAGTTATTGTAACTCCAAGCCCTGTCTTTCAATTGTGATCAGAGCTAGTGATAGAATCATAAAATAATTTAATTTGCAAGGATGTCTTGAGGTCTTCTGGTCTTTCTACACACAAGGCAGGGCACAGCTCTCAATTAGACCCAACTTCAAAATTAGATCAGGTTGTTCAGTGTCCTGATTTCCAAAAGTAAGCAAATAAACAAAGCCAGTTAACAGTTCTCTTGTCATTGGACATAACAAACTTTTATATGGATTTTTATCTCACCACTGATTGATTGTAGAAGAAAGCCTTGAGCTCCAGGTGAAGCTTTCAAGTCATTTCTCTATCCCGGGCAGAGAAGAAATGGGAATTGCGATGATTTCTCCAAAGGCCCTACCTTAGATCTGGTGTACTCTTAATACTCAGAGAGAAGTGTATTAGTTGTTCAGATGCTAATCACTATGATATACAGATACTTACATATCTCTAAAAATACACGACTGGCTGTTGAGTTCAAAGCCTGTTGCTAACCAACAGATGGGCTCCTGTGGAAGCAGACCTGGAAAATGCTGCATGCTGTTGTGTGCGAGGGCAGCAGACCTGTGCTGCAGGTGTTGGCAGGGTCTCTGTGTTGTTTCTTGCTCCCAAGCTGGAATTCAACCTTCTGGCACCCAAACTTCTGTATTCTTCAATGAAAACAAACAGATCTCACTGCTGCCTCAACAGGGCCTTTGCAAGGCTCCCTGGCATAACCTGATTACTGCAGCAAGGTCTAAAATAGGGGAGTTTAGAACTGGGGAGATGGAATAAATTTGGTGTTAAATCTCAACTTTTTTCAACTTTTTTTTTTCTTTTTCATTCTAAATGTTTGTACACATATGAACAGAGCAGCTTCTGGGAACAAGATGAACCTCAAAGTGATGGCTCTCCTCGTTAGATTTGGAAGGTGTGTACAGAAAGAATGAATTAGCAGCCTGAACTTAAGAGTAGAAACAATTCCCCGCAGGGAACATCTGCTGAGTGAATCTTGACCCATTATGCTGAGTAAAACCTGCCAAGTTACTTCTGATGTCTCTTGACATGGCCTTGTCACCAAGTTTAAAGAGGCATTTAAACAGCGTACATTACTGAGCTCTTTTTTTCTCCCCATAGTTCTCCAGGAGCTGTGAAATTCTGTATATTGGACACAGGTTGTCCAATGGTGCTGCTGAAATGCTTTCACCGCGCAACAGCCACCTGTGCCTGTTTCCAAAAGACAATGCTTCCCTGTTTAACAGCAAATTATCTGTGTGCTTTATAGTCACAGCATCACAGAATGGTTGAGGTTGGAAGGCACCTCTAGAGACCATCCAGTCCAACCCCCTGCTCCAGCAGGGAGACCCAGAGCACGGGGCACAGGGCGGCATCCAGGCGAGTTTGGAAGATCTCCAGAGAAGGAGACTCCACAGCCTCCCTGGGCAGCCTGGGCCAGGGCTTTGGCACCCTCACAGGGAAGAAGTTCCTCCTCACATGGAGATGGAACTATCTGTATTTCAACTTGTACCCATTGCCCCTTGTCCTATCAGTGGCCACCACTGAGAAGAGTTTGGCTCTTTCCTCCCTACATTCTCCCCCAGGTATTTGTACATATTGATGAGATCCCCTCTCAATCGTCTCTTCTCCAGGCTGAACATGGGCTTGGCATGGAAAATAGTGCTTCATTTTTGGGATGCCCATAATGCCACAGGGATGATGTGCAGGACATTACCCATATGGACAGCAACCCCTTGGGTAGATACTCTTCCAAATCCAAGCTGGAAAGCATACAATGAGGTCCTCAGCCATGCAGGCTGTACTCAAGGCTAGACTTGGCCATGTCAGTAAAGGCACGGAGATTGGTGGGCGTCTTAGTACCCAACATGTGGTGTCCACACTGCGGGCTGTGGCTGCTGCCTTGACTCTATGTTTGATGAGCTGGCCCCTTGGCTACAGAGATCCATAGGGAAAGACAGGACAGCAAGCAGGATCGGGCTGCGCTGGGCAGAGGGGATAGCAGGGCGCTGCCGATGGGGCAACAGTGGCTTAGGGAATTTCTGAATTTTATGAAGGGGGAAGGGGATTCTGAATTTTATGAAGATGTCTTCCGAACCCAGGCCTCATGAAGCCTCAGAAGGGGCTATAGATAAGGAATGAGGCTAGACAATACACAGATTTTACCGAGGGAAAACATTAACATCCGGCAAAATTTCCTGGGACAGAGACCTGCCAAAAGCAGATGGGCTGCCGAGGAAACCTGTGGGTCTGTGGCCCATGAGGAGAAAGGAGTTTCAGCCAGGCTCACCGCTTGGGGGGCCTCTCCGAGTGCTGTGGGCCTGCGCAGGGCCCGAACCCAGAGGGAAGGGACTTGGCTTCCTGGCCCGTACGCAGAGCTGCGCTGGTGGCTGCTATGGCTAATGGTAACACACCATTGTTCATTAATCTGATCAGCTGATAGGGGGGATCGTTGGCTTCCACTTGGGTCCTCACTGCCCCACCCCAGCAGGGCAGCCAAGGGAATCTGGCATCTCTCACCCTTAGGTCAGAGGTGAATATTCTGTAGACCAAACCCTCCTCTGCACCATCCTGCAGAGGCTTAGGCAAGGACAACTTCCTATACCAAGTGGGACGAGTCGGTCCCAGTGGGAGCTTTGCTTTCCCCGCGTCTCCGTCGTGCTACGTGTCTCACGTAGCTCTGGCACCACCAGGAGAAGCTTCCCAGGCCGCAGGTGATCTCAGCTTGTCACACGTCCCTGCACTCGGTCTTCCTTCCCCTCGCAGTGCACTTACTGGGGCTGAGATTTTTTCCAGTTGAGCATGGGATTTTGGCTTAGTCATTCCAGCAAGTCCCCTTCCTCTTTTTGAAGTTTTCCCAAGGTTTGCTTTGACTTTGTATCCGTAGGAAATGACAAGTCATATCACTTTTTTTTTTTTTTCTCTTTTAAAGCATTTCATACTACTTTGCCCTACTAGGGCCTGGGGTCTGAGCGGGAAGGCACAGTGAACTCACCAAGTATTGCCAATAGGAAGTGACACTTTTCCTCCTTTTGTTCAGTGATTTCCCTATGGACTGCAGTTAAAATATTGGAGACATTTTATTTAAAGGCAGGAAGGTCTTGTTTTCAGCTTAGATAAATTTCTGATTTTCTATCCGACTGAGCTAAGCCAAACCTAATTAGTCTGAATGAATTTTGAGTTCATTTCAAGAGTTCAAGTTCAGAGTTTGTGAACATAAAAAGTGAATATAGCCTTAAATCAAATGTGGCCTCTAAATACGCCTTAATAGCAGCAAAATAAGCACAGTGAGAAAATATGCCCCTAGTACACATCGACTTCAAAGCCTTTGACAGAAACAGTCCATTTTATCAGCACTTGTGCTTCACAGAGCTCCCTGCATCAGTAGCAGAAGCAATAGCAGCAAATGTGTGAGGCCAAGACCTTCTGAGGGCCGAGATGCTGAACGTCGCCGTGATTGCAGGCTGCATTTTTCCCACATGCCCATTCCTCAGTGGTGCTTATCTGGTGACTGGATTCTTTAAAAAATAAAAGAAGCTGCAAAAAAATACTGTGAAGTACTGTGAAATCTCTCCATATGCTTAGGAGCACCTGACCTCAGGTACACATATATTTTAAACAGCAAGATCACTGCTAAATAAACTCCCGTTTAAATCTTGTATGGGACAGATTGGGGCAGACCTGGAGGGACGGTCAGCTCAATTACGTGCACTCCCAGAGTCACAACATGCCATGACACGGGCTTGCTTTCACCAAACTGCAGAAGAATAGTGTAGGAAGGAAGGTGTGTTGTGAGTGCTCAGTTTTATTTTCCTGCTCATTCTATTAATAATACTCCAATTTCTGTGAAATTTGTAGAGCACCTTCCCATGTAACTTACGAGCTACAGCATCCTAAATAGCTAAACAAGTGCCACATGCTAATGCAGCTGTTTCATCACGTTATGCTTAAATATTTTACTTAAATATTTATTTCTTAAATATGTTAGTATTCCTTTCTCTGCATTCTGGCAATTAACCCCAAGTTACAGGGAAAAAACAATCCATATCATAAATGGAAACTAGGAAAGCTTGCAAAAGCTTCTTCACAGATTGATATATAGACACTCATAAGCTTGAAATTCTCCTTTTATTGCGTATATTTCTTTTCAATTTACAAATAATTATATGTACTGATACAAATGTTCCTTCACAGAAGGTACATTTTTTTAAAAATAAAAAGGGTGAGGACGTCATCCAAAATAAGCCATTTATTGTTCAGTAATATAAAATGTATTCATATTTCTAGGAGGCGTCATATCCAGACCGCTGTTCATCCATATTTCCTGTATGATCTGCTCTCTGCGCTCTATCCGCTCCGCGAGGTCCGCGGCGTCAGTTGAATTATAACCTGAGTAAGAAGGTCTATAAAGTCCCGCTAGCTCGTTCGGAGAGTCTGAGTCGGAGGAATCCTCCTCCTCCTCCTCCTCTTCCTCATTCTCACTGCTCTCGTACGCTCCGCCACTTGCCGGCACTAAGTGATCTTTCTTTCCGAGCAATTTCTGGAAGTCATTAGAGCACGACACACGGATCACCAACGCGCACAGCGTGAGGATTAAACCCACACAAACACTGGACACAAACAGGAGCGCAGCTCTTTCAGGGTGATCTGAAATTAGAAATCCAGTGCTCAAGCACTTTGCAAACTCCGCCAAACTCCAGCTCCAAAGCAGTCTTGTGCAAAGGGCGCTGCATGAGGTACCTGCTGCGCTGGCGGGGTTTGGGGGTGCGGGAGAGGCCCCCTATTTTGCCATGCACAGAAGCCCCTGGGAACCGAGCGCTGCCTCCTCTCTGTCTTTGAATGACCGTGCGAATTGCCCAGCCTCTCAGAGCATCACAGGGTAACAGCACCGCTCCCTTCTTGCCTCAGCAGTTTGCTGGCAGCCTTAGCCACCTACCGGGAAGATCCCGCCTTTTTCCAGCCACGCTGCCAAAGTGGGTCTTACCCGCGCGCACAGAGGGCATGGGAAGGGAATATTTATGCTCCAAGGAGCCACTGCAGCATCTCCAGGCCAGAGTGCAGAGGGGGTGTTTTTAACTCTGCAATGATGACTAGAGTGACCGGAGACACAGAGCTGGGAACGTCCTTTCCTGACAGAGGCAGCAGGTCACAGAGCGGCGCGAGGAGCCGCAGGTGGCATTGCACAGGGCAGCGCTCCCTGCTCATCCCTCATGGAGCAGGGAGCTCTGCTCCGGCGCCTCCTCCACGGCAGCTCGTGCTCGCTCCTCATAGTCGCAGGGAACTCTCCTGCGCTTTCCGAGATCATCACCCATTTATCAGCCAGAACAGAGTTTTTTAGTGTTGCTAAGTCACAGAACCTGCTGTGTCCCATACCAGGGATGGTTTGGGTTGTTTTTTAACTGCTCCTCAAGGCTTCTTCTAAGTATGTAAACCAATGTTTCTAAAAATGGACATCTCTAGCACTGCTCCCAGACCAAGATTTTCAGGAATACTTAATATCCAACAGTGTCCATTTAAAATACTCTTTTTAAATATCTTGGCTGCAGCATCTTTGGATCCTTCAAGATGGAAAATATTCTATAAATACCAGTTATGCCATGACAGTCCCATCCACAAGACTGTGATTATATCGTAATGATACATTTACTATAAATACAAGACACGGGGTTGCAAGTTTCATGAATTCAGTCATGACTTTCTGATCTTCCCTTCTTCCACTTTCTCCACAATGCAACAACCTAACGAACTAAACAAGTTCAGCCTCATTTTCTTACCTCTAATATATGCAAAGGTAGCCAAGGAGCTGCTGACGATGATTCCTTCTTTCTTTGGAAGCCTTGACTCCCTCGGGTCAAGGTCGTCAGTACCTGTGACAACTGAGGCAAAGCAACGTCAGCCACATCACTCTGCCGCAGAACTTGGCAGACCAAGCAATGATTGGCAAATAAAATTGATTTAAAATAGATATTGAAATAAAATAAATAGTAAAATAAAAGAAATAATAGTTAAAATTAGATCAAAAGAATAAAGTATTGAAAATATTCAGCATATTCCATTTTCAGTATTCAAGTGGGGTGGACCCCATCCTGTTCCCCATCCGTTGTGTTGCCCGCCGAGGTGAACAGCAGCAATTTGGGCACTTGGTACCTCATCCCACTCGCATCTCCCTTTGCCCACGCTGTGCTGTGGTAAAATGTCCCCTTTTGGTTAAAGGAGGCCAAGGATGGGGTAAACCATTTCTCTTTCCTAGCTGTCCTTACCGTCGCTCTGTTTCACAGAGGGCTCGCTCTCCGTGACCAGTGGGTTTACGGCCGTAAGGATAAATCTAGGAACTAAACAGAAGAAAGACAAATCGGGTAGCGTTAGCTTTGGAAAACAGAGCCCCGGGTAATTGCCAGGTCTGCTGCAGGCAGCACAAATTTCATATCCTTCTCATACCGGTTTGGGGTGCTGCCTGCTGGGCTACCTTGGCTTACAGACTCAGAGAATCACTGCAGTTGGAAAAGACCTCCAAGATCATCAAATCCAACTGTAAACCCTTCACCAGCATGCCTGTTAAATCAGGTCCCTAAGTGCCTCATCCACATGTTTCCTGAAGGTCACCAGGACGGTCACTCCACCCCTTCCCTAAGTAGCCTATTCAATGCCTCTCCATTCCTTATATGTAGAAATTCTTCCTAATGTCTAACCTGAACCTGGCACAACTTGAGGCCATTTCCTCTTGTCCTTATCAGTAGTTATTTTGGAGAAGAGACCGACCCCCATCTCACCACAATGTCATTTCAGGCAGCAGCAGAGCGGGATGAGGTCTCTCCTGGGCCTCCCCTTCTCCAGGCTAAATAACCTCGGCTCCCTCAGCCGCTCCTGGAAAGGCCTGCACAAGCTGCGTTTGTCCCTCTTTGGACACGCTCCAGCTCCTCAGTGTCCTTCTTGTAGTGGGGGGCCCAAGGCTGAGCGCAGTGTTCGAGGTGCGGCCTCACCAGGGCCAAGTACAGGGGGACAATCACTTCCCTGGGCCTGCTGGCTACCCTGCTCCCAACAAGCTTCTACCAGCCCTGACAGACTCCCCTGAACAGGGACCGTGGTGTCACACGCACATGCCATAGAGTGAAGCAGGTCCCCACTGTGACCGTTGAGGCTTGACTCAGGCGGGCAGGCCCGGCATGGGAGGCGCTGGGATAACGCACTGGTTTCCAGAGAAATGTTTGAAGTCTGGTGTGACGTGCTCGGCAAACCCTCCAAAATACTGGGTGGGGGTGGGCTGGGCACCTTTTCATTTCATTATTTTTTTCCCCTTGGGAAGTTTTCACAGTCTCTCTTAAAAGGATTAAAGAGAGCTAAAAGGAGGAACATCGTGTACATGTTCAGAGTTTGCATATTCTGCATTAGATGAATGGGCCCTTCAGATACTCAGATCTTGGCATCTCCTCTCTGTATTATATGAAGGCAGATTGACTGATTTTTAGGAAAAAAAAAAAGAAATTTCAAGTATGAAGCTCACCTCTATCCCACATACAAATGTTTGCCAATAAACAGTGTTAAAAAAAGGTAAACAGAACAGAGAAGACTCAAGTTTGAGGCTTAGCATAGTTTTACTTTGAAAAATAACTAAAAATAGCACTTCTTCTGAACAGAACTTTTCTTTGTGTGTGGGCTCAAAGTCATAGCTGTTGCCCTTCCTGATGAAGGATTTTTTTAAGGACTTTTTACTCCTGTTTGCAGTACACAGACAGGGGAGACTGAGCGGATTCCGATTTTGGCTTGCACGTCATCATAACTCTTAACTGTGTTGCAATGGCAGATCTTTTTTATTTTTTGGTGGTACACAAGGCATCAAGTGAACAGATTTGCTCATTCCCAGACTGCCTGGGAAAGTACAAAGGTGGCTGTTATGAACAATATCCTTGTGAGGTGAGAGACTTAACCTAACTGGAAGCCACTGAAGCAGGGATATAGGCTGCTGCTTCTAGAACGCCTCATCCTGCCAAGCAGAAAGGGCGCAAGCCCCCGAAGTGTTTCCTGTAGCCTCTCCTTATGCCGCGTGATTCGGGGAGGCACCCAGGCAGGGCAGCCCCGCTGCGGGAGCAGGGAGCCCTCCGTCCTGAGGAGGCTCCCGAATTCCGGCCTCTGCATGAGACAGGGGGCATGAGATGACACGGAGAAGGTCACCTGGGGCTGTGCGAAACCAGCCTCTCCAGCCTCCCGCTACGTTTTCACTAGCAGGAATTAACTCGGAAAAGGAAAATGCAGCCTGGCACTAGCCCTGAAAGGTCACTGACCATAGGGAGTATCATTTTTACACATTCCTGGCTGTGATGGAAATCCTTTTAAGTACAGGATAGCACTCAAAGGATGTGATCTAGTCAGCTGTGTTCCCGTTACTTTGAAGGAAAGCCCTTTTTACCTTAGTTTGCAGGGAAGCATCAGGTTAGCAGGAACCCTCCAATGAAGGGAAATAATGTAAATGTCACTCTGGGATATCCCCAAGCTTTCTGCATGCTCACTTAGATGATCTGCAGAACATTTAGACTTGCAAATCATTGGCTAATGCCTCAAATTGCTCAGCTCAGTAGGATTCAGCAGAAGAATAAGTCTTCAGAATGTGCCAGCAACACATAAGAACACTATTTATTATCTAGTTTTTTCAAAACTACTTCACTAAATAATACAATGCACAACCTCACTGCAAACAAGCAAGTGCTTTGTTTTCCATTATATGGGTGTGCAAGAAAGGACAATCTGTTATAATTACCCTTATTCTAATTAAACAGATTTCCATTAACTTGTTCATAAGGCTATTACAACATAGAGGAAACCACAGAATAATCTTTTGCCTTTGTGTGGAGACAGGTATCCTGTTCTCTTCAACAGTTATTCCCTGCCTGTCCCCTAACAAACACCCAAAACATGCCGAGACTGAAAAACAATCTCTTATGTCAGCAAGGGAAGAGCTTGGCTTCATTTTCCTGGGTTCTTCAGGTAACACAGAATCACAGGATGGTTGAAGTTGGAAGGGACCTCTAGAGATCATCTAGTCCAACCCCTCTGCTCCAGCAGGGACACCCAGAGCATGTGGCACAGGGCGGCATCCAGGCGGGTTGGGAAGATCTCCAGAGAAGGAG
>JAUBOD010000279.1:1389349-1417950 GCA_032353885.1 Nothura maculosa | reverse complement strand
GGCATCCAGGCGGGTTGGGAAGATCTCCAGAGAAGGAGACTCCACAACCTCCCTGGGCAGCCTGTGCCAGGGCTCTGAAACAGCCCTGGAACAAGCCAACAACAACCTGACAAAGAATTCTGAAGTCATTTCTTTCCTGCTTTCATTCATATTATACTTTGCAGTTCCATAACCCTAACGGAAGGGAATTCTGCCTTTCCATGATGCCAACAGGTTAAATGATGCTTATAGCGTATGAAAAGCCCCCACTGTTGTTTGCAGAATGAGCTGTACAGTCCTGCAAGGGATTAATAACCTCAGCCCTTCTCTTCCAGCCAGTGAGAAAGAGCCCATGAGAAAGGCAGCCCCTCTGCAAGGCTCTAGGAAGCCTTGGGTGCCTCACGTGTCAGGACAGGGTCCTGCGCACGCAGCCCCTGTTTTGCTGGCCCATTTCACTGGCCCGTGTCACCCAGGCTGAGGGCAGTTGTTTTTTCCTAGCACTTTTGCCACTAAATTCTCTGGAACTCAATCTCAGCTTGAGAGTATTGCACAAATTATTAACACACATAATCTGCATTTTACTATAAATTGCACTTTTATGGAGAAAAATACCTACTACCTGAGTTTATATTGGGTATAGCTCTGGCTGTGGGATTGTAGACATGGTCACACATTTGGGTTATTTCATTAGGGCTATCTCACAGATTTCCTATGTTAAAAGGAAGGTTAAGGTTGGACAGCCTCTGTGTATGTGTGTGGTGAGGACTGGCTCCATAGGTATCTGCCTTCTGGCATTGAGAGTAAGTGCTGTGAAATGATCGTGCATTTGCTCTTACCACATGCGTAGCTGACGTTAAGGTATTTTTTCACTCCAGGTAGGCATGGACTTCCAAAATCCTGGTTAGTGACCATCATTTTGCATCTCTGCTTCCCGTAACACCTTTTTGATAAAACTTCTAGGGCTGTGTAAGATAAACAGTCTGGAAAAAAGGAACATATACAACAAATATACAACACTGATGGTATCAGGAACACTAGCTGTTACATGCACGACTAGAGATAAAAATCTGCTATCAATTTCAGGTATATGTTTGCCTGGGCAAGAGTTCAGAATTAGATCTTAGGATTTGTTTATGTCAGGAAGTCGGCATGTAATGAAAAGGTGAGCTCACAGCAAGCTCACTGCATGCTGACATTAAGGATGCAGTAAGATTCATCTCTAGCTACAACTGAGGTGCCCAGCGTAAGAAGCAAGTCAGTCATCTATTTTCTCTTCTTGGTGACTTGGGGTGAGAAAAAACAACCCCCAGACAGCTCTTTTATCTCTCCCACTTCACAGTGGGTGTGTAGGTAAAGGAAGATGCAATGAGGGCTGCAGGTATCTCGCTGTCCCAGGGTTATCGGGGTGATTTGAACAGATGCCCCATTTCAGTTGAAGTTTGGTGAGAACATTTGTTGTTTGACACAATAGCCAGGAATAAAGTGAAGTGAATAAAAACAGATATACAGTGTATGAAAACTGGCCTAGCTGAAAAATACACTTGCCTTTTGGTTGCTTAGACTTTTTTTCTTTTTTTTTTTATTGAAAAAGAATGTTTTTCTTTTTACAAAAGAAAAAAAAAACAAACTAAATAAGCAGTATTTTACATCAAAGTTGAAATTATTTGGATAGGAAAATCTGTGTGACAGAAAAACCTTTAAAATCTTCTTTTAAAAAGAAGGAATATTTCTAAATTTTATTAATTTCTCAGTGTCCATACATGCTAAACTCTGGTCCATAAAGCAAAAATACCTGTTAACTCTGGCTATTAAACAGAAAATATGACAAAAACACAAGTTTATAATAAGAAATACTTTGTTTTCTGAACCTGTCTGGTCCCAGTCAGTTTTAGCTCAATAGTTTGAATAGTTTGATGGGTATCTATGAATGAGGAATATTCATTCTAGTGTTCCCAGGTGAGGACTTTCTACAAGTAAAAAACATGTATCTCTTGCCACTAAAATAGTCCTTCTTCCTGTAATAAAATTTAGACAAAGATGGCACCTTGTCATCTTCTTCCAATTGCCTGAGCTCATTCGTGCTACTTCAGAGGCAGGAAAGAGAGTGTACAAAAAGGCTTCTCAAACTAGCCTTGATTGAAAAGAATGTGAAGATTTGAGACGGGTGTTCTTGACAAAGAAGATTTAATATGTGAAAATGGGCAAGATTTCTGATTTTGAGAGTTAATCCTTTGACACCAGCTAAGTACCTGTGAATAAGTCGTATGCATGAGTAGAGACATGAGGAGATAGTGTGCTCATTCCTTGTTGTTTTGGAAAGAAATCACGGGTTGCCTTGAGGTAACACATTTCTGGTTCTGCTTTGGCTCTTTGAAGACCTAGAAACCTAACAAACACCTGTGTGTCCTGGAAGGCTGCTGGGCACCCAGGGTTCCTTGGAAGCTTCAGCATTGTAATTAAATAACTCAGCTGTTAGTGGAGCGCTTCTAGCTGGCAGCTAGTCCCTCTGGCCACCTTAGACCACTAAGAATATATTTGGGGGACATTTTAGGCAGCCAGTAGCTTATTTTGGCAAGTGCAAAAACAATTGAAGTGTATCAGCGGGAACTATCAGATGATTCATATATGAATGGATTGGGAGATGATTCATATATGAATGGATTGGCAAAGCGATTCATGTTTCCTACAACCTTTCCTGCTCTTGGGGCTATGTGATGTCTTGTGTAACAGCAGGCTCTTGCCCTGATGGTTTTCTACAAACTCAGTGGCACGCTGAGTGCATGTTTTATTTTGCCTTTTGCCCATGTTGCTGTGGGAGTTAATAGATCCGTATCATCTAAATACATGTTGGATTTGGCTGCTCTTCGTGAGGAGCCAGTCCTGGGATTGTGTCATTCATGTGCTTGCAGGTTCTTGGCAGCCCAGGTTTGGGGAACTTTCCAAGGCCTGCCTTGTGCCATGGGTGTGTAAGTGTAAACCAAGGCTGGCTTCGTTTGAAGGACAGCACAACTCTTAACCAGAATGAGCTGTAATAACATCAGAAAAAAAAAAAAAAAAAAAAAAAGAAAAAAAGAAAACAAAAAAGCCCAAAACAAACACGGAAAAAAAATCACTCTATTTAACAACTACCCGTGGTCTATCAAGTATTTGACTTTTGGTGAGTAGGTCAAAAACTGTTTTCTTTTTGCTTCTCTCTGGTTTATGCTCTTGCTGGCTGAGCAATGAGTTCAGCAGGGAGGAATTTGGAGTGTTCTGTACTGGAAGTCACTCTTTCAGGAGCTGCAACCTTGTCTGTCTGGTGTCTCACAAGCAGGTGCTACAGAGAAGTTAGCTGCAGGGACACACAAGCTGTAGGGACACCCAGGTTCAGCCCAGCTTGCTTGGGGACAGTAGCAAAGCAGCTGCAGTGCTGCAATGCTCACACCAGAAACAGCTGATCCTCCTTTTGGCCAAATACCTACCCACAGGGTCTACATGAGGAGAAAGTCCAGTCAGGGCTTAATTTTGAGTCAATGATTGAATAGTTCCACTGAGCAGTCCTTAACAAGTCACAAATCAGGGGATGAAAATAAATTCACAATACATCTTCTTCCTGAAGTAACACTTCAATTGAGTTTACGCTTATGGGGCTTGTTAAATTGGTACCATCTGTTTGAAATAAACTGCTCCTTGAACAGCACTTTTTTGGCATGCTGGAAGGCTCGAGTCATCCTCTAGCAGCAGCAGCAGCATAGTCACTTAATTCTTCAAACTTTCCTGCCAAAGTGGCTTGCTACGTACCCATGGTGTTAGTGGCTTTTTTCAAGTGGACCCTTACATGGGTGGCATAGAGATACAGGCGACAGCAACAGGTTTTTAACCTAGTAGTAAACTATCAGATCTGACTGCAGCTATTTAACAGTGCAGAAAGCCCTGTTTCTGGAAGAAAGGCTCTTTCAGCTCTCTAATTAGCTGTGTTCAGGAAAGTTTTGGCAAGCAAATGACATGCCATAAATCATGTAGCCTTTAATGAGGAGCAATTTGTCTTCTGATTCCTTAAAGTTTCTCTCAATTCAGACATGAGGAGCCTTCCTTCCCTTTCTTTCCATCCTACCACCCAAGACCTGCAGGCGATGGAGCAGCCAGAGCCGGCCTGAGCGATGGGTGTCAAGCTCTGGCAGCAGCCTCCTCTCCCACCTGCTGTGACCATTACTGATTGCTGCCCTGTGCCACCTTGCTATGCATGGGGCAGGCCTCAGGACACTGCAGGTATACGGGATGCACCTTAAATGCAGATCCGTATTACATAAAAATGTAACATGCCCATGAAGGGCTCCAGGAGCCACATGAGGAGCTCCTGCTTTTCACTCCAAGCTAGAGCCCAGCTGCACGTTGCTTTCATCCCCAGCTGCTGGCTCAGGGTGCTTTATGTTTTCCTGCGCTGTGCCTATCTGCAAAAGAATAAGGAGCCTGCTTTAAAAATCAAGTGAAAGCAAAGATTTCACACTCCCAAATCAGGAAGACTTGTGCTTTGTGGAGCCCAGATACCAGTTCTGGGGATAAGAACTGACAGGAGGAAACTAAGGAGTTCTGGAGCCCACTAAGGCTGAGAACTCCTAAAGAAAGTTACCATAACAATATGGTAATTTATGCAAGAGTGTGCTACAGAGGGTCCTGCCTATGCCTCAGAAAAAGGGCCATTTTAACTGCTAATTCTTGCAAAAAACCACAAGCATTTATGCTTGATCGTCCTCTATGAAGAATGTTTCTGATATCTTTATATTCAAGGGCTGAGCCCCGTCATTAAACAAGGCAGGATGAGATGCTTTTTGTTGGAAGAGGCCCTTTGGTAGAAGTGACTATAGTATCAAGGCTTTCTGAAAAACGGCACCCTTTCCCTCCCACTCACAGTGCAGCTGCAGTTCCCGTGCGTGTTGTGAGCCCCTTGCAGTCTGCATGAGATTAGCCCATTATTGGGGGTTGTTTAGAGGTGGGTCCGTGTTCACAATTCAGTCTGTGAGTACTTGGTGCAAAGCCCTCCCAGCCTTTCTCTTCTTCTGGGTGCACAGAGACTATGGGATCTTTCTGCCAGCACAAATACAGGAGACAAGAGACAAATGGAGTTCTGCACTTGGTGACAGCAGGAAATAAAGTCTCCCTGCTCAATGCTTTTGGCTTTGCTTTTTGCAGCTGAGGTCTATACATACACAGACGAGTTAAAGGAGTTTCTTATTTTATTTTAAATTGAAGTGCCAAGAGTACTTTTCCAAACAACCCATAATCTAAGTAAAAAAAAACTTAAGAAAACATAAGAAAAATCTAAACTGATATTAAGGAAACATTAATGGACAAAGTGGTGCATGTCTGAACTTGCAGATAACTTCAAATAGTTGGTCAGAAGTGTGTGACCTTCCCCGCTGACCTCAACAGAACATTAACTGGTCTCCAAAAATGAAGTGTGTTTTCCTCCTCCTTCCAAATACTCCTTTCTCATCCTGTCACTACTTCAGTTCTTCTCTTTTGGAGCCAATTTGCCTTGGCAAGAACTCTTGGAATTGAGGCATGCAAGGACTCCTGGCAGCACCTCACAGGGTGCAAAACATTTACTAAATTTCCCACTTTGCTCAGGTGACACGGTCAAGGAACTTCTCAGACTTGATGTCTGGGCATAGATGGAGTTGACTCAAGGCTCACTGGTGGTGGAAGCAAAATTGAACGATTTTGTCCGTATCTTTGCATCCACTCTAAGGTGAGTGCACCTTTGCACCTACTCTAAGGTAATAGCTCCCTGTGGACTATCCTCCCACCCTCAAAGTGAGCAGACACCACAGGCAAAAGCCATAAAGGAAGATAAGAACCTTCCCCATGTCCCCTGGCCAGTACCACTAAGGAAGAGCGGCCCTGCACGGCCTGCACTGGTGCTGTCCCTCTGTGTGGCCCTGCTGCCTCCTGCCCCAGGAGCAGGGCCCGTCCTGCCCCTCGGCAGTGGCCCTGGAGACAAGGTCCCGTGCTGCGACACCAACAACACTCCCTACGGCAGCCCTGCCTCCTGCACAGCTGACAACAGCCTCGTGTTGCAGATCAGCCTCTTAATGAGATACTGGCACATAGACGATTCTGAGGAACTGAAGAATAAAACCTACTGGTCCTGGGCTAGTGATACCTGTAACCTAAAAAGGACTTAATTCTCCCCAGCAGCTCTGAACTAGCAGTTCTTGCCTTCTCCCCTCACAGAGGACACTGGGCTCAGGGTTTCTGTTCATCCAATAAGGGCTCCTTGAAGGGCCTGTATTTCAGTCTAGTGTTTCCTGTTTTCCATGCTTTACATGGTTTGTGATTTATGTCACCTAAAAGCCTATAGCTAGCGTGACTCTAATAACTTTAGTGGATAAATATTTCCAGATCTACTGTAGTCATTCCTTTACATCAGTCACCTCTGCTCTCAGCAGAGCTACACACAGGACCAGTTGTCCATGCACACAAGCAGGAGTATACATTTCTTTGTATAAAAGAGAAGCCAAAAGCTTTTAAATCACTATTAATGAATAAGAGATATAGACCTGCTGGACCCTTCATAATATTGATACTAAAAAAAATCATATCACAAGATACTGTTATATAACAAAATCTTGGTACCTTTCTGGCTTGCAAGGCATCCAGAGGATTTTGAAAATCTCTCTCTCTTTCCTTTCTTGCTCCTTCTCCCACGAGAAAGAGGAGACAGAATCCAGCTCCAGGGTAGTTCTGATTTCTCACCCCTCTCTTGCTGTCCTTTGAGTGTGGGACCCTCCTTCCCAGTACGTCCCTCTCTACTACCAGTTCCCATTTAAAGGAGACCTGAAGTTAGGCATTTCAGGGCTCTGCTGATCATTAATGCTTGGGGAGGTGCATGGCTGACCAGATGGTGCACATCCTGGTAAAATTTCTGGGAATTACATTCTAGTAGTCTAGCTTGCATGTTTCAGTTAGAGGTTGGCTACTACCAAGCCTTCTTTCAAGTGCTTTCATGTATTAACATAAGTAATTTATGATTTGAGGAGTGTTTGTTGACCTGAATCTTCCTTGCATTCCCTATAGTAACCTGTGTCTTGGCAAGGTCCTTTGTTTTCTTTTAGCCAATAAATCTCCTGCTTCCTCATGTACAAGTTACTACAAATGTAAAAGAGAAAACAGTACATCAGAAAAGACAGTAACTTACATGGGAACAAACGGTTGCAGACTCCTGCTTTGCTGGAGATGTACTGGACACTTTTTCGCAGTATTAATGCAACAAGGAAATTGCTTTCTATAATTTCTGTACCTTTTTAACTGTGCTGGTAAACAGCTGCAGAAGCCTCTGCTTGGGGTGCTTGAATTCCATGCAAATAAACTAGTGAGCTCCAAGAAAATCTCTTACTTATGCTAGGAAATTAATTTAAAAAAAAAAGAAAGAAAAAAACCCCAACTTTTCTGAAAGACAGATTATCCTAAAATGCCAGGACATGATTTCATGTACTATCCTTGAAAGTTGGTAACTGTGTCTGCTTTAAAAAATGAATGATCTGGAGGAGAAGTTGGAAAGCAAGACCGGGGGCAGGTAAAGATACCATTTTTCCATTTTATGATGAAAGTGAAAAACAAAGAAGAAAATGCTTTATATTGATTTAAGAGAAAACATTGTATGTTTGGACAAATCCTACTTTCTCTCAAACAATATAGAATCATGTAAGTTGTTCAAAATGCAGCTTTTGGTTTCTGGTCATTTTTAACCAAAGCAAAAGAGCTTTGGAAGCAAAGGTGAAAGTTATATACATATAAAAAAGTACCAGGTCTGGGACTGAAGTAGAGTTTTTATATTCACTGTGCTAAATGTTAGAGAGCTTCTCGTGCTAGGAGTTCAAATTTTTACCTATATTCAAATCCGCTCTGTGTCTGAAACAGAATAGGGATATGAATGCACATCTTCCATACCTCATCCTGCACAAGCCTTCCTTGGTGGCACTGTCTCTTGCTACAGCTATTTCATTGCCTAGTATAAAAGAGAAGACTTTAATCATTGGATTACAGACCAGCTTCCCTGCCTCATGGTCAAAGGCTTTATCCAGCATGATCCCATTGCTCCGGTTCTTCCGCTGTAGCAGAAATGGCACTTAGATTACAATATTAAAGTGGCTCAGAGCACTGGTTTGAAGAGGAGGCAGCCATGCTAAATGCTGAGCAGAGGCCAGGATCCTTTGAATGCTGAGATCCCATGGAAGTGCAGCTCCAAGGAGCTGATTTGACAGCGTGTTCACAGAAAAGGGATAATTCAGAATACATCTGTCTCAGTCTGAAGCTGCTGTTTGTCATGAATTGCTTATCAGTTGTATTACTGCATAATATATACATGGTATATACATGGTAACATCACCAAAACCTTGAGAAGTATCTATTAATTCTATACCCCATTCTATACCCCAGTATTCTCCTAGCCATACTATATCCAGCACTGGAGGCTTGCTCTACAAGCCACTGGAGCCTATAGACAAATTCTCCCCTGGAGAGTATTAAAACAACTCCTCATATCTTAGTCATTCAGCTAAAGAAATTGAAAACTTTGTATGTCATAAGGCTGACATACAAAGATGTGGATGGAAACAACAATGGATCTGAGCTGCAGTAGATTTAGGTTTTGTGCAAATACACTCGCACATGTGTACTCTGACTCTGCAGTGAAGAGCATCTGTAGTAAGTTTCTAAATTGTCTCAAATCCTTAAAATAATCTTGACACTCAAATTACCACTACGATTACAGGGTGAAAGGTACACAGGTACTTAAAAATATTTTGCACTCACTGGCATTTGTATGTACTTAAATAACTGTATAAATAAGATTTAAGCTCCAAGTGGCTAGATCTGGACTCTCCTGCATTTGACTAAGTACTAAGTTTACTGCAGTGCCTGGATATATACTCCTAAACCACACAGGTCCTATTGAAAATAGAGCTCATTGCAGGCAGTCACGGGCCCCACACAGAAAAAGCCCAACTACTTTCATCAAGTAATGGGAAATCTATATAAGGGTCTACCTTTTATAGATCTACCTTGTGTTTGTCTCCAGACTTAATGTTGTCTCCTATTACCACAGATTGCATTACAGAACAAGAGAGCAGCCACTGCCAGGCTGTTGCTCAAGAAGGTGCACATATATTGGTGGCCATAGCAGAGAGTATGTTGCTGTTCCAGGTTATCCATTAAGAGGAGTTTGCTGCCTTTTGATCTGTGAACTATAAGCACTGATATTTCAGGCAGTTGAGCGATTTCAAGAAGTAAGTAAAGTGCGAGAAATTAATACGGTGGTAGCCTTTCTGGACCTGACTTCTGAGCTGGCTGTGCTCTCCTTTTAGTCTTGCACTAAGGTCATCACCGGGAAGGATGTTTGAGTGGTTCAGAAATCTGCTAAAATGTTTCTGCCACACAACAAATAAGAGAGTTCTTCAAAGTCTGTGCAAAGGGTTTCATCAGATAGGGTCAAACACAGACCTGTCAATGTCCAGGCTGGATTAGCAATCCAAATCCATCACAAAATAATGAAAAATGCTATCTTTAGTTCTCTCACAAAATCTCATGGAGGAGTTGGAGACCATGGGATCACTGCACATGAGCTTCAGCTTATAACATGCTACCTTAAAAGCTGAAGTATTAAAGAACTTGAAGAGCTCTGAAAGAAAGGAAAATTACTTAAAATGTAAATGAAACTAGGACCCAAATCCCTGGATCCAAATCCCTGATGGAATAAATCAGGGCAATCCATGATTTTACCAAAAAAAAAAGGCATATTCACATGAAGACTCTTTTACCTTCTTTTTGGTATTAGTATTTTAAATAGATTCTTGTACAAGAACAGAATACAATTTTCAGACAATACATTTTTAATAATATCTATAAAACTAAATAGAAACATTGGCTTGCAGACAAATGGCTTTTAAGACTACTTATTGATCTCTTCTTGATGTTCAGTGTTGCTCCTTACAGATTCCTCTTGTAGTGTGATTCTCAGCAGTGAGCCCTAGTTCAGCTTTGTGGGGATGCGCATGCATCAAGGGATGTGAACAGCATGTGCACCTGCTGCTGGCCTTCCTCAGGGCATCAGAACTTACCTCCACATCTTCAGGCTCAGCACTGAACACGTTCATACAAATATCAGGCACCTTCACAACCTCACGCTAGTATCAGTGCAGATACTTAGTGATAAGAAGGGAGTCGTCAGTCCTCAGCGATGCATAAGTGGAGACTATAAGCTGAAGTCAACGACTGCCTACTGATGTAGACCATGCAACTAGTTATAATGTTTCATGTTCTGTTACCCATTTGAAAAGGGAACGCTCTTTGCCTGAAAGTGTTTATAGTCTGACCAAAGTGCTATCATCATTATTACTATTACTTCTACTACTATTCATGCTATTATTGCTATTCCTACTCTTATTTGCTTTCAGATGCCTTGTGATGCACTTGAACTAGTAAGGAGCAGTGCCAGGGAGTGTTCCTCACCCTATAAGTCCCCGCTCCGTGCTGCTAAGCACAGTACCTGCCCCTTTTGGGCCTGGGCCACTAGCATCTTCCCAGTGCCTCCCCATCACAGTTCCAGGAGAGGATAGCAGCCCCAGAGGCCCTTTGCAGGCAGGCGCTCTGCTCTGCAGGGCAGTTTAATGCTACACACACAGGCCATTTCCTGCCTGCTGGACTTGGTGCCGGAGAAAAGTCCCAGGCACATTTAATTTACTAGTGTAATGTAGTCTTGGAGTCTGGACATATAGCAGTGTCTAAAGTGATGGATCCTGACCTGAGGACTTTGTCCTTACAAAATCAATTTAAGGCAAGAAAAAGCCAGCAGAAATAGAGATTAGAGCAGACAAGGTGTTGTGACGCACTTGTTGCCTAATAGTTGTCAGAAGTTGGAGGAAGAAGAAAGGCAAAGAGTTGATATTTAGCACAAGCTGCTTAAATTTAAGATAGCCAACAGGACTGTTTTTTTTCTTTTTTCTTTTTTTTTTTTACAATTAATTATAGTAAGAACAGATTAACTACAGCAAAGGTTATTACTTTGTAATATTTCTTACCCTATTTTTCTCCCTCATACCAGGCAATCTGAGTCTTAAAAACAACCTCTCTTCTGTTTCAGCCACTGGCACTTCCCAAGTGACACTGCTCTCGTGTCTGAAGTTTTCTCCCTGTCTTTGTTTCCCCCTGCTCTGTGCAATCTCTCCAAGAAAGTCGCCCCAGGAGCGCACAGACCTACCAAACGGGGGGACGTGCTCCACCGCCGTCGAGCAGACGTTCTCTTCATGTGCCCATCTGCCGTAGGTGGCCGAATAGATGATAAGGAACTTGGACTCCTGACAATGGAGTTTCAGTTCCTGGTTTTCACATGCTGATTTGGTTTTGTATTCAGCTACAATAGAAGCAAACAACAATACGGTAGCATGAGGTGACTTACTCAGCTGGACTGCTACAGCAAATGTCAGAAAATAGCTTTTCTGTAAGTTCTGCTGGGAGTGAAATGTGGCCCAACCAGGGACAAAGCCAAGAGCAAAGTGGAGTGTTTCCTCCAGCTAAATGGTTCCCTTATGACCATCCAAAGCCTCCAGACCCTTTTAAAAATGGATTAAAAAATTAACTTTTGCCAGCCTCCCTCCCCGTGGAACAGCCTCTCTGCTTCCTGCCTCATCTCCCGGCCAGCTCTCCCCAGCCGCTGGCTCCGAGGAGCCCCGTGCTTCCCTCTGGTCCCTACCAGGACAACACTGCTTTCTGCACCTCTTTTAAACCGCTGTGGGAGCTGCCGTGGCCATGGGGCTGGCTGGGGAAGGGGACAGCACAGGGGCTCGGCGAGACGCCCTGAGCCACAGCGGGGTCTGGGGAGCATCCGTGCTGCTCTCCCAGGGCCAGGGGGCTTTCCTGGGTGGGCCAGGCCTGCCAAGTGCTGCCCTGGGAATGGGGAGCCTGAGCAGAGGTGGCAGGGTCCTGACGCGGAGCTGGGAACCTCAGCGGGACGAGGTCTTAGGGGCAGGGGCCCCTCTCCCTTATGCCACCTAGGGCAAACACCCGTAATGCAACGAGGGCCAGGGAGAGGAGTTTACCCTGCTCCGCTTCACGTCTTTCAGCAATGGGAAAACAGGAAAAGGAGGCTCCTGAGCTGAGCAGGGACAAAGGGAAATCTTATTGTGCGCTGGTGTTGCTGTGAGCAGAGCGTGCGTGCCGGTGCTAAAGGGGCCAGAGAAAGGAGAAGCTCTATGTGCACCACGAAGAAAACATAACTAGTTCATCCAGGACAGAACAAATACAAAAATGCACAAGGCAGGGATTCAAGCACAAGGCAGGGTGCAGGCACAAGGCAGGGATGCACGCACAAGGCAGGGATTCAAGCACAAGGCAGGGATTCAAGCACAAGGCAGGGTGTGAGCCCAAAACCAGGCCTCCGCAGGACGAGGCTGTCCGGAGCAACTAGCACAAACACAAACTCTCTACATGGCGGGGAAAACAACGGGATTCAGGGAATCGCCACAGTGTCTGCTCAAAGGCAAGGGGATTCTAGTGGAGATGTGAAGCTGCACTCCAGTGGTTTCCTGAGTGAGGATGGTTTCTGCACTTAGCCCTAGCAATCTTAGTAACAAACTCAGGAATATGAATTCCTGTCACATGGGACCGTGTCATTTGCGCTGGAATTGGCCATCTCCCTCAACTGTGAGGCAGCACTTGCTGACAAATACACTTTTTACCAACTCTGGCAGAATTCACATCACACAATATTATATATTGAAAATAGCTCATTCACAGTGGGGAAAAATATTAAGTGGCTTAAGAAAGCAACAAAGAGGATCATAACCCTCTATTGATTAGTAAAGAGAGCTCTCTGAGCACAGAGATGCAGCTATGTTATGCAAACACATGCACTATTAGCAGTGCAGTAACTGTAACCTGGAAAAAAAAGGTGAACTGTAAAATAATACAGATCATTAACACCTTCAGTTTTAGACATATTTTTATTTTTCTGAAGATTCGTCCAGTAATTCTCTCAGGGAATCATGTGCTAGTGCTTTGCCAAAGGAGAGAACCATTGCAGTGTTTCTGCTTTTACTTCATTACTCTGCATAAATAGGCTCTGCATTTTGCTGTGCCACTCCGGTTCCTATTCCACCAATGCTGTCAATCTTAATGCTCTGATTAAAGAAAATACCTTTTGTGCTTTCTCCTTCAGCTGTGGGATGGTATTTCGGAGTTGGCTTGCGAACCTACCCATAAATCATCATTCAAATATTTTCTTTGGGACCCATTTCTGGCGCATGGGGGATGAGCTGCCAAAGCAAGCTGAGTGCCTGGGCAACTGCAGCTTGTTCTCAAGTATAATAGCAGCAGCCGCAACAACAAAACATTAAAAACCACCAGTAAATGAAACTTTCTTGTGACTGTCTAACCTTTCTAAAAACTCTTCTTGCATTTCCAAAGTGCTTTATCTTTGAGTCAGGATGTGTCTATTTATATATCAGTGTCACTTGCCTGTATACAATGCAGGTAGTGCCTTAATAAAAATAGCCAGGCGTGTGTATCCCCTGGTGGTTATTCTAGAAATATGAGACAGGGACACAGGCTTGGAAAGATTCTAAGGTTTGGTTCTACCCTGTTAGGCATTTTTGCATATTCCTTATTAAGGCATAATCACATTCATCATTTGAATCTTTAGTGCAAGCATCTTTTTTTTTTTTTTTGCATTTACCTCTGTTTTACATTTGCCCTTATTCTACCTTACCTCTATAAATGTACTTTTCAAAACATTCTTTTTCTTTCCTAGCCTGATGTCTGCCATC
Organism: Nothura maculosa; assembly: GCA_032353885.1. NCBI lineage: Eukaryota > Metazoa > Chordata > Aves > Tinamiformes > Tinamidae > Nothura > Nothura maculosa. The sequence goes on along the minus strand of JAUBOD010000279.1, from coordinate 1,404,172 downwards.
TGAGTCTGACAGATTACACTGGTCATTAAATGGGCAGCAAGCACACTGGAGCTGCAAGCACAATGGAGAGCAAAGGTAAACCAGAAAAGAAAACAATTTGCCATTAATCTCAGAGCCTCAAAACTTCACATGGATTTATGCAAAGCCTTGTGCAGCAGCATTCTCACCAAAACAAACAAGGAAACACACAAAAACACCCTCACCTCGTGTGGATTACTTACTAGGTTTGCATTTAAAGGAGACAAGGAGGAATTTGGTGGTTCCTGGACATAGATCAGGTCCAAAAACCCGACTATTGACAAGGAGTTGGCAGGATCTCAGGTTCTGGCATTCGTCCAGTACTTTCTAGAACAATGGGCAAAAAGGAGAGTCTTGAAAACAAGATATGAAGCTACACAGCAATGAGTACACTTCATCATACTTCGTTCTACACATGACAGGAATCACCCTTTCACTTTTTTTTTTGGCCACAAAAACATAGGTAACAGTTGCACCACAGGACTGAGGCCACATCTCTCCTGGCCTTCGAGCACTAGATAAGATTATGAATGCACATACAGAGCAGCAGTATCCATGGCAAGGGAGGATTTTATCAATGCGCCGAGTTTTGCTGCTTTCCCCTCTGTCACCAACGAGGGAGTCAAATCTCACCATGTGGCCACCACGTCAGGGGAGCTTTGGATGCAGTGCAGAGTCCAAAATACGTGGGAGCACCCTCAGCCTTGGCTATGCCGAAAGCGCACGCACATCTTCCTGCTGATACTCACGGGTCACCTGAAGGGTGGTGACTGACCACACAAGAGGTGACTTTGTAACCGTTTCATCTCACTTCAGTTTACTAGGCCCTGCAATACTTCAGTTTGAACAGTGTAGAGACGGCTTCCTATATACTCTTTTTGAATAACTTGCATTGAGCTCAGGATTCTTGATGATTTGATCACTGCGGACCGTGATACGGAGTGGCTTGTCTGTGGGTCAGCCAGCACATCAGTGCAGTAACCGTATGATACCATTCTCTGATAGTTTGGGCTATCCCCATAAAATCCATGGGAAAATTTTCTCATCAGAAGGGGTCTCAGTCATGCCAAGATGCCTAATCAGAAATTTATCACTGTTTCCAGACTCAGAAAGTTGGCAGGGGTAGAATCTCCTCTCTTATGCCTAGAGGCCCTCCTTCCCGAGCAGGAATGATACACACTGGCAGCACACTGCATTGATCCTCTCATCTTTTTTCTCACCCTCTATGGAAGAAGAGAACTTGCATCCACCTCTTTTTGAGGATTCAATGATATTAAAGACTTTAAAAGGGCAGAAGAAGCACAGCAGAATTAATTTGACTGGTCAATTCTTCTTTTAAATTGTTGCAGGCCAAACAAATAATTCCTCCTTAATTTGGGATCGTTCTAGAGCAGGGCAGGGAAATAAAGTTGCATGATGAGTAAATGTGGAGAGTCGTCCCGTACTGAATCACCTTCTACTTGCACCTGAGCTCAACTATCTCCTGTGCATCCTCTTGTACCTTCCCTTGCTTAATGTGAAGAGCAATCACATTTCCTACGGTGATGCAGTGCAAAAACACGCGGCCACGACAGCCAACAATGAGGGTCGTGCCAAGACAGCCCCGGGCTGCTATTGCCTTGGCCTGGGGTGAACTTTGCTGCGAGCCCTTCAACAAGAGGGCACTGAATAAAGCGCCCTCCTGCCTGCAGCACAGCATCATGCCTGATGATGCAGATGGCAGATACACTTCCAGAGGGCAGGGGAGGAGGCGGATGAGATCACTGGAGCTCTTTGCTAAGCAATCAGTTTACAGGATCTGCCTCTTCTCCTTGGCAGAATCAGAAATCCCTGAGAGGAGGTGCCTTCCTCTCTCTCATGTTTGTGTCCTTGTCAAACAGCTCTCAACGTCTTTGATCAGTCACAGGGCCGCAGTGTGGATGATGGTTTATGCAACAGTCATCCCATGCTGTGTTTATTACACCCAGAGGAAAAAAACTGGCCATGGAGACTTCACAAAGGTATTCAAGACTACAATCCCAAAATAATCATTGTGTCACGCCACTGTAGTCAGTAAAATGACATCAAGGATGCATCTGGCCCACAGTTTTAAATGGAGAGCTCTATTTTTGCACGGCCCACAAGTTGTGTCTGGAAGGTCTGTGGAAGCTTCAGGGCAACATGTGCAAGCCACACTTACAAAACTGCCCTACACTGTTTCTGGAGAAGGGCTATTACATCCAAAACCCTTTGTTACTTAGTGGGAAGAACAGGGATACCCCGTGGGCAAGAGCAGTGTGCCAGCTTCAAACACTTATGTTTCAAGGAAGCAAAGTTTCTCTAAAGCATTTACAACAGCTTCACTGACACAACGTGTTGAGATTCCATGGACCTCCCATTCTTGCAATGATTTGTTGAACTGAGCTTTAGATTGGGCCTTTTTGGTACGATGAAACAAGCTTTTGACAATACTGTAAGGCAGACCTCCTAGAACTTGTTAAGGAGCCTCCACTGCAGAAAACAGTAATTTATGAGGTGTATGGCCCAGGAACCAACCATAACATATTAATAAATATGGCCTGAACTAACGGAAAAGTGGCTGCAGAGGTGCTAAAAATCTCTTGTTTGATGGTCAAGAGATGCATTGAACAAGCCATAACCATGCTACAACACCAGGCATGCAGTGCACTTGTAACCCAGTCCGGTGAAGCAAGATGTCTCTCCTGGGATACAGAGGACCTTTGGTCTGCTCCAGCACAACCCAGTCCTGAGAATGGGGTTTCCAAAGGAAGGCTTATTAGAACAGAAGGAAAACTACAGAGTTGTTGACAAGCCCATGGAATATCGAATGTGATCAATACCTCCTGCTCATCAGATGAACTCTTTCTCCTACTTTGCATGAAAAATAGACAGAAATACGATGTCATTCCATTCAACATTGTGAACATTCACAGTTTTCATACAGTCTAGCTCACCACATGGAAACCTTCAAAAACATTTTGCACAAAGAACCTTTACAACACGTGATACCTGCAGAGAGGTGGGCGCCACACAGGTTTTGGGTTCTGTCATCCTGCTTTCGGGCTGCTGGGTGCTACACATATGGTAATCTTGCCCATAAAATGCTGACTGGATGCTTATCGTTGAGTGCCGAGGACAGTGCAGACTCAAACGCTCCCCGTCGCAGGCATAGGCCGTGTGATTTTGCAGAAGTTTGGTTAGGTAACCTAGAAAATATTTAGCTGTGTTACAGCTAGCACAGGAAATGATAAGCCCATTAGGTAATATGCAAGCCACAATCAGTGTCTGGAAAGGGCACCGCAGTCAAGGTTGGGCGTGTGGCCGGCTGCCACACCGCGCGGGGCTGCGAGTGGGACAGCCCTTACGTCAGCCCTGGGAAACGGGAGGGCGGGCAGCGTGACCCAGGCAAGCGGCGCTGAGTCACAGCTGGGCCACATTTAACTCTGCCTCCTCCTGCCTTTCCCTCTGCTAGTCTGCATAGGATTCTGGCAGCGAGATGCAGGGAGTCACTGCAACTGAGAATAACTGAATGCAGAGAGTTTGTGCATGTGCATTGGGGACACTTTGCAACCTCTACCCCTCCATCACACCTGGTTGAAATCTGCCTTGAAGCGGAGAATATTTGTGAGTGAACTGGAGGGAGAGATGTGTGGGATGAGAGAGATAAGGCACAGGTCAATATCAGTGTACAAGTGAAACAAGATCCTTTCATTTCCTATACTTAACCCACAGAAATAAGGCATAAAACTACCTTTCCTCACAAGTTTTATGACAACTGAATTTAACGCAATCAAAGCAAATCTTTTTTCCCTACTTATTTTGCTATTATTCATTTGTCTACAAACCTATTTTAATAGCTTTCCTTCATTCATATATATATACCCATTAAATTCTACAGAGTTCTCTCTAAAATCAATATCCAACTTCTAGAATAGCAGGGTCATCCACATTCAAGGCAAAAATAAAACAACAAAACAACCTTCCAGAACCAACGTATTCAGAACAGATTATTCAGTAAGTACCAAGAGCATCTGCTGGTTTGTTATGCAAAAAGATTTGTAGACACCTTAAGACTGAGGAAATGATCACATAAGTATCTTTTTAATTAGCAGAAATTTAATTTTCTTATCTTTGTCTCTTTTCCAAACGTGTAAATGGTTTAATAACAGATAAAACAGATAAAAGCTACTGCTTCCTCCTCAGAAGCCTTGCTTTGCCTTTATCCTTACTCCACTGGGGTTACAACAGGATTATTGCTATTATGTATAATAGGAAAAAATAATCTTTCCTTTTTGTTTTGGTGAATGACTACATCAGAAACAGAATGATGATTATTTCGTAGCACTTCTCTTAGCAAATATGGGGGTGAGGGGGAAGAAAATGTTCCCTCATGTCATTAAGTTTTCAGATTTTTTGCCCTTTTCCAACCTTTCACCAAAGAACATTTTTTCAAAGCAAAAAATGCCTTGAATTAAAAATCCAAGTGTATCCCCCATGCCATATGTATTTCCTATGTGACTGAAATCACAAATAAAGGAGCCTCCCTGCCACATCCACTCTTCCATGGGCCTGCTCCTGGAAGGTGATGGGTATGGCCATAAAAACAGGCTGGAACCCCAATTGCCCCCAGCACCTTTGCCACAGGCTGATCCTGTAAAGGGCCTCGGGGCATTAACTGGGGCCGCTGCCTTTCCCACTGTCCGCGGAGCATAAAGGGCCACAGTGTAAGGGAGTAACCAGCCCAACGCGAGTCGTGGGCACTCAACACCTTGAAAGATTTCACCTGATATTTGTAATCATTTCAATTCTTGGGGTTTTAAGTTACTTGGAACCCAGAGCGCCGTATACAAAACAGCACAGTATTCCCCAAAGAGTATCTGCTATGTTGTGATTTGGATGAGTTCCCTGGCATCTTAACTGCTACTTTGATCCTGCAAATTCCTAATCCAGTATCTAAGCACCTTTCTCTAACAATTGCAACTATTCAATCCTTTAAAAAATGCTTAAAGGAAAAAAAAAAAAGAAAAACTTGCTGTGGTTTTGTAGAAGCAATATGGTTCACTTGTAAAAAGAGCATTAGATGGCCTGCTGAAAATAAGACATCAAGCTCTCCGGCCTTCCTGATAGGTTTTAAAGTGACACTGCAGTTCCTGAAATCCTTGCATATTTGAGGACAATAAAGGACCAAAATAGCCTGGGAATGGGCTGCTAGGCGTGATAAGCGAAGCGGTGACGTGCGCATTCGGGGCCTGCTCACCCCACGGGGCAGCCCGTGTCCCGCTGCCTTTCTCTCTCAGTGCGTCTGCCCAGTGCTCCGCGCAGGGCGGTGCCGACCCCCTAACTAACGTTTCTGGGCTGAGGGAGCTGCCTGGGCTCCACGGGCCTGTCAATCCTGCTGAAGGGGCTTCCTTCCCGGCATTCCTTCCCCTGGAGCAAGGACACCAGCTCATCCCAAACAGGCAGCCGGGCAGGCAGCCGGGCTGTAGCACCTTTGGGCATGGGCCCAGCACATGGGCCGTGCCAGGGGCACTGCAGGGCACTGATTGTCATTCAGATCTCTCCCGTTTGGTTGTTCTTTAATTAAATATTATGATAATTGCAAATCTCAAGGAAAAATCTTTTAAAAATAACTATAAAATCAAATCTGGAACTGCTTGATTGAAAGACTGGGCTGCCTTGCTGTGCTGCACCACAGCACTAAGTACCGGTTTCCCTATAGAATTCCTTAGGGGCTGAGGGTGTCAAACGTAGCAGTGGCTTCTTTCTCTTTGCTTGCAGGGTTCTGGGGTGGCAGCGGAGGCTGGCCAGGGCAGGAGCCTTTCCCAGCTTTATTCTGCCCTTGCAGAATTTCAATTTTCACAAACAACGGACGTGTTTCTTCTTTAAAACAATTTGCAACTTGAAAGGAAATGACAGCTGTTGTACAATTTGACTAATGTAGGAAAACTTGGCAATGCTGCAGTGTCCCAACAGCATCTCTGCATCGCTGTGTGAAAGGGCCACGAGGAGCTTTCCCATTTATCCAAGGCCACATTCAGAGGTGCTGTATGCGGTGCTCTGCATACACAATCACCTCAAAGGCCTTGGCCTGGCTCAGAAGTTAAGCCTGAAGCATATGGCAAGAAACAGAATTCATTGATTTGAAGGCCAGAAGGTGTCATCCCACCCAACTGCCTGCGCAACCCAGACTACTCGTTCATTGTAACCAGCTACTGAGCTTCAAAATACCAGTGGAAAATCCAGGCGTAATCCTTTCTTCCAGAATTAGCCAAATTAGTCACAGTACCAACTGTGCTGTCAAAGGACTTCAGCTAAAAAACACAGCGCCCGCAACAGGCACAAAACATGGAGATGGAGCAGCTGGACCAAGCGCTGAGCCCTTCTGACCCCTCCTCATTGCACAGGAGCCCTGATGAACTGCACCGACAGCGGCAGGCAAATAAGTGGCCTAGGAGAGTTAAGGTTGCAGGTAACTTTGGAGGTAAAAAGCTGAAGTTATACTCTGTATCTACTCCCGATTTTATCACCTGGAATGACAACACGAATGGTAGCAGTTGTCATGAATCTGATTTTTTTTTTCCTTTCAAAAAAATGGAAAAATTGGAACTTTGAATGTTGCTTTTAATTTTGTTTTTGGTTCCCACCCACCCCCCACAACAAAGCAAGAAATAAAAGAACACCAAAAGGTCTGGAAGCTTTCAGCCAAGAAATGTGCTGCGTCTTCAGCGTACAAGACAATACGAAGCACTAGAATTCCTTGCATTCATTCCTTATGGTGCAGGAGAGTGGTCTAAGGCCTTAAAGCCCCTCTTGTGTTGTCAGAGCCACATTAAAGCAATGTGTTTATTCTGTCCAACTCCACCTAACTAGCCCAGATTCACCCTATGCAAGCACCAACCATAGGAAGAGTGTGAGCTGTTAGTCTAACGCCTAGCATATAGCAAAAGCAGTCTCGGTGCTGACAGACATAATGTCTTTTGGGCAAAACAGCAGCTTTGCAAAGAATATTTTTTGGGCTTGAAGCAGCACACAGCCCACAGGGATTCTCAGAATCAAGACTCTATACATGCATTTAAATATTTCAGTAACTGCACATAGTTCAACCTAGCTTAACTAACACAGCAATCTGTTCTTTTAAGAGATAGGAATCCCCTTTAGATCAAAACAGATTGAAATGCCACCGCACTGTTGTGAGAGTCCCCAATAGCTAATGCACTTGCTAAATCGACATCAGCTCCTGCAGTTTTTCCCAGCCTTGTGCCAGTGGGCATTAAAAATACAAGCAAGACTGACAAGTTGGAAAGAAGAGATTTCATGCAGTGCTAAGTGAACCACCGATAAGCTCTGTGACAAACACTGTAAGAAGGATCAATGTGGTCAATTTGGGACCCAAATGCCGTCTTTCTCCAGTGTTCTGTGAAGGAACTGTAGAAGAAAAATTACTCAGCAAAGACACATGAAGATGTCTCCTTGCCTAATGTATGCTTTATTTGAATAATTGTCACCTTGACCCAGCTTCCTTTCATTGCTTGGCCTTTCAGATTGGCCTTCTGCACAACTCAATGAATGCTTGCTCTCCGTGCCGGTGATTGCCATCCTACTAATTTGAGCCTTGGCTCTGCCCTATGGGCTGTAAACATTTCTAGTGTTAAAAATAAAAAGCTGAAGGTAAAAAGCTTTGGGGATACCATGTCAGTCAAGGCAGGCACTAGTGATAAGCTCTCAAGGTCTCCCATTAATTATTCTAGCAACATGTGTGTGTTCCTAAGGAGTCCTTCTAGTTTAACTTTTTCCTCACCTCATGGCTCACAAGCATTTTACTCATCTTGAATGTCAATACCTGCTAAATCTGAGAGTCAAATTAAGCAAGAGCTCGGTCTTACTCAAGCCAGAATCAGGCACCCAGGTGAGCCAGAAAACAACTCAGCCTATGGACTCTATCAAAAGCTGCCATGGGAGCACATGGCAAGAGAAGGGCTCATCCTGTGAATAACAGCACGTGTGAGAAGCCAAGCCATGAGCTCTTCTAGAAAAGCAAAGAGAAAAGACAGACCTCCTTTGACCTAGTGGTGTAATAGTCACCAAATGGACTTGGTTTCTTCACCATCTAACCTCTTCTTACCCGTTCCTGTAAACTTGGACTGCAGTTTCTTTTTTTTTTGGTACAGTGGGAAAATGAGTTATTCCAACAGTCAGACCACAAGACCAGCTGCCTATTCTCCTATTCTCTCTCCCATACCCTCCCTTGACTGTTCTCTGTTTCCTTCAAATCAGCAGTTTCTTATTCCCCTGTGCTTCTTCGGGGAGAGATGCTTTTCTTTTATCCCCATAAGTTTCTCAGGAAATCAGAAAGATGCTTATGCATTTTTTTTCCTCATTTTGTCTCTCTTTTTTTCTCTGTTCACTCCTGTTATGTGCTCATACATGCTTCAATATCTACACACCAAATCAAGAGGAAGGGGTAGCGTACAACATTTGGTAGGCCGGGGTAAAAGTGTGCAGGAGTTCCTTAGCAATGAAGTACATTTTAGGAAGGAGCAAAGTATTGCTGATCCCTGGAGACTGCAGCCTGTAGAAAATCCTGTGCTACAGTCAGCTGCACTTCCTTCAGCCATTCCAGGAACCCTCATGGAGAAATGATTGTCCTATGATTTAACATGCAACTATTTCAATTGAAAGGGAAGATTTTCTCCTTCCTATAATGTAATGCTGCCAAGAAGTACAATCGTGTTTGGGGAGACTCTGGGGCTGTTTTCTGCCTTTGCCAAAAAAAAATTTTTAAAAAAAGAAAATCTTTTGACTGGAGACAGGGTAGCCTCTTCTAGCACCATTAAGAAGGAGCAACAAGAGAAAGGCTCAGCAGGTGGCAGTTTCATCTTCAGGCAGAATGAGTGAATCATTATGCCCGAGAGACAGCAAAGTTATGATCTTTCTTCCCAAAGACTGAGAGTAGGAGGACTCTGGAGACAAGGGGAAAATATTTCTCTGAAAGTTGGATTTATGAACTTGAACTTCCATGTAAACTGCAGAGGATCTCTTTGCCAGCCCCTCAGAAAATACACAATTTGGGCTTAATTTTGCAAACAGACTGTGAGTCAAACTCTACATTTTATGCATTCCCATTTACATCTGACACTCAAAAGAAAAAAAAAGATTTCAGGGAATAAGATAAATCAGAAAAGGGGGAAATTGGGAAATTGCCTTTTGTATCTTTGAGTCTACCTCAAAGCATCACTGATCTGCAGCATTAACTTATAATAGAGCAGATCCAAGCCAGAAAAGCAAAAAAAAAACCCTGACCTCCTAATTTGATGATTTTCTTTATAATGCCATTTCTTCTTTCCCTGCCCAGTTTTAGCTTGAAGAAATGAAAGGTCCCAAAGTTGTAAATGATTCTGAAGACTTAATGCTTGTCTGCCCAACCAAGAATAAGAGCAATGAAGGAAAACGGACAGATATTTGTGGATTTTTTGAGACCCTCATACAAAGCCCACTGAAAACCTTGGGAATCTTTCCAGTAACCTCCATAGGCTTTCAATCAGACTCTACTTTATGTTTGAAAATTAATTCTAAAATAGGACCCAAACAGTACTGGTATTTAATTTGTTGCCAAAAACCACACAATAGACCTTTGAAATAAAACTCCGAAAATGCCTAGAAATTCAGATGAAATGACTCACCAATGCTGAACAAATAAGGCACAACCATGCCTCCTTCTGCTCCTCGGCCCCCTTGGAGACAATACAATATTTTCTCTGTGTTTGGTAAGAAATCAAAATATTTCAATTGTACTTGTCAATTATAGTTGCAAGATGGCAGAAGTCTCACAGTTGTGGCTGGTTAGACAGTGTCGTCTCTGTCTGGGGAACATTCCCGTCAAAACATGACATTTATTTGGAATGGGCCTCTAACTACTTTCTCTCATAAAGGTGAGATGCCCCGGAAGCTCCAAATGGCATCAGGGCAGATACAGTGAGAAGACAGGAGGGGCTAATCCTTGTTATTTATTTTGAACCAAAACCAGTTTGTGATGTGTGAGGTGCTGGCAATCCGCACAGTTGTGAAGGCAAGGAGCTCCTGCCCCAAAGGCCTAAGACAGACTCAAACATGTTGGCCTCTGAGCAATACAGCCCTGGATGTCAGGATTCCTATGAGCTTAGGTGTCCCAGCTGGATCCTCTCTAGAACACGGTGAGGAGGAAGCATCAAATTAAGTCGTTAGATTAAGTTGCTTTTAAGACAGCTCTTGGGGCAGGCTCTTTTCATGGGGGTGCTGCCAGGTCCTAGCTGCTTGCTCTCATGAGATGCATAGGAACTTAGCAGAACCAAGGCCCTTTCCCCTCTAGCAGGGATGACTGAAATTGCATTCAACAGTTAGCATGTACTCATCATGCTATTATTCATCATTTAATTGTTATTCATCAAATTATTAAGGAAAAATCACATGTAAGAATGAAATTTCATAATCTGCACTTTAGGAAAGCAGACAGAACAGCAGAGATGGGTCTGAACAATATCACTTAAACTGAAATATCACTTTTGACATACTTCTTTACTCCACAGAACAAATCTCAGAATAAAACTCAGCTTTGAGAGACTTTAAAGTAGACTGTGAGGTTTGGTTCCCACATAACTGAAATGCAACAGGTTTCTAAAAATGAAATGTTTTTCTTTAAACAAAGCAAGCAGGATTTGCATTTGACATTTACAAGCCGGTATCAAGGAAATGCATCATTGACATCACTTTTAGCACCTCTTTAAATATCCCATTTGAAGGACAAACTCCACTCGCCACAATGAGTCAACAGAATCGACTCAGGAAAATTTATACAGGATTTTATGTGACCAACACAAAGCCAACAAAAAACTCCTTGCATCCTTGTGGTTGGTCATGATTGATCCTGCCACGTTATAATAAACATAGCATTTGTTCCAAGCATTTGCTTGATTTCCTGTTGCCTCAGGAAATCTGGAATGGTAATGCCACAACACTTAATGGAAACTTTTAATGCAAAAAGGCCACAAGATCAGATTATATTTCTTGGATAAATTGGTTTGCTTTTTCATTATATCCCTTTGTTCTTTATTCTTGGGTCAGAAGACCAAGCCTATGGAGTTAAAACATTGTCTAATTCTGCCCAAATTGTTCTGGAAAAAGAACACACTGTGGCCCACTCTTTCTGCTCATATACACAGAGTCATTCTCCAGCCCAGTTATGCAATCACACAGTTACTTCACTTTGGGTCTTCCCTTACCGACTTATTTCCTGAAGGCTGTCCTGAAAATCTGGTTGGGACCATGGTAAAGACAGGGAGAAAGACAGATGAACTGAGCAAAGGAGGCCACTTCAAACACTAGACCCAAGCTGAAGGCAGGTATGGAGAGGAAGAGAAGGAAAGGAGGTGAAATACTTCCAAGTGGATATAAGTATTCACTTATACTGCAGGTGACAAGGAATGTGTTCCCAAAAGGGCAAGAGGGGCAGGAGGATGAAATGAGGGAGTGGTGACTGCTGCTTTTGGGAAGGGACACCCTTCTGAACAACAACTGCCACCAGCTCTTCCTGCACACCAACCTGTTCCTGGGCAATGACAGCCTTTTTACGGTATCAGCACAAAGTTTGCTGGTCAGAAAGTAAAAATCCTTTTTTGTCTCTATTGCGAAAGAATCCTTGAATGCAGAGGAGCTGTGAAAGAATTGCATCTTGACAGCCTTGGCCTTCATTTCTCAAAAAAAAAAAAAAAAAAAAAGTGCCTTCAATTTTGATACTCTCCTGGCAGCTCAGAGTAATTGGGATTTTGGCTGTCAGAGTGAACAAAACCAACAGTAGCCCTCAGTCCCCCAGACTGGGACCTCACTGAAATGTGCAAGTTCCAAGTGATCACTGATAAAACCAACACAAGGGCAGAGCTTTGTCAAGCAGGAGCACAACTGTGAACATGTCTAGCAATTCTGGTGGAAAACGATTGCAGAGGTCCTCTGAAGAACGGGCTGAGAGAGAAAGAAAGATCTCCAACTGTGAGACTGTGAGACTACACTGATCTGCATGATGATGAGAACTGTGCATTAGATCCTTCACTCTTATTTCAAACCTCCAACTTTCAATTTTGAACCTGGAAATATATGCATTGTTTTCCCCTTTAAAAAAATAAATCAAATTGAAGACAGCAGACCTTAAGTCAAACCTCTACTCTCATGGCCTATTACAACTGATATATATGTTCTTTGCTGTCACCAAACTGCTAGAGAAGAATAGATTGCATTAATCTTTAAGTGTCTTCCATATCAGCATTATTTTACCTCAAATCTCTCCTATTACTAAAAGGAGAAACTAAGTACAGAATCTTCTTCACACAGCTATAAGATTTAGAGCTCTGCAGCTGGAGTCTTGTCTCAGAACATTTTTTTTCCTAGAACAATATTATTACTCACATAAAATGCTATTGCAAAATAAAGAAATGTCGCCAAAAAAAAGCACCTTTCCCATATTTGAAAGCAGGACTGAGAAACATGAGAATAAGAACCTGCAGCTATATATCCTAAATGTGCAAGAGAAATAGCAAGAGCATAATGATAGCTGACCTGTGATAATCAAATGGATAGATTCCACTTACAGGCAGAGCTGCCAACCTGCCCCTTAGGAAAAGGCAGGGATACATCCTGTACAGGTCTCACTGCTTCTGCTCTGTGAAGCGATCCAATAAAAATACTACAGTTTACAGGAAAATAAATACAACTCAAACATTAAAAAAAAATAAATAAAGGAACAAAAGGAATAAAAAGAACAATCCATCACCAACTACTTATACTACTTCCTGCTCCCTACTTGAAAACCAGCACGCAAATCCAAACAGGAGTGACCGCTGCTCTATGAGAAGCACTCAGGTCTTGTGACTGGGAGACGGACGCTGGGCAGGTTGCAATCGGTAGCACCATTTAGTATGTTTGTATTGAGAGCAACAGAAAATATACGTGAAGAGTTGTCACAAGGATGGTTTCTCAGCAGGCTGGGAGGTGCTTTGGAGAAGGCTGTGAGAACAGGAGATGGAGGAGGAGGAGAGAGGGAAAAGGGAGAGAGTGCAACAGTTTGGGCTGCTGAGGTAGAGATCTGATGCTGGAAACACACAGAGCAGAAAAAGCAATGACCCAGGAAAGTATGCACCTGATAATCTGAGTATAAAAGCCCACAATCTGTCAGGAGAAGTTTCGGACGCTTTCCTTCCAACGCTGCCTGCACTCCTAAACCCTCAGTCCCCGACAGAGCACGTTGACAGTCCCCATCTCCGCTCCCCTTGCTGCGACACTACTTTGTAAGGAAACGTCCAGCCGAGCGCGACCGGAGCCTCTTCCGAACAGGGAAGGTGCCCGCAGTCGGCAAAGCGGGGACCCAGCTCCCTATCTGTCCCCTCCCGGTGACCAAGCCGAAGGAGCCGCGGGCGCCTTGGCAGCTGCAGCGAGCTGTCCCTTTAAACGGGGCAGAGTTGTTTTCATGTAAACGCAACGAAGCTTATGAAAATCAAGGCGCTGTTCCCGCCGAGGGAGGGAGCAGAGAAGGAAATTCAGCAGCTCCAGGAGCTCGGGGCTTGGCGCTGCAGAGCCTGTTGTGATCCTTTAACAGGTATCACTTTTAAAGGGAGGCAGGGCGGCATTGCAGGGTGTCAGCTTTCCTCGGACAGCTCCGTTCCCGCCGCACCTGCCCCGCGCTTCCCCGCTCCCGAAAACGCTAAAAACTTCTCGGCTACTTCTCTGGGAACCTTCCTTAAAAGGCTCCAGGAACATTTTGGTCTTCTCTGTCACTTTGGAGTGCACTCCCATGCTGAAAACAAAAAAGAATAGGACCAGAATCTGCTAAGGCCTTGAAACTTTCCCAGTTTGGATTGGCATCAATTTTGCAATCTTATCTGCTTTTCTACATTTTACTTACTGAATTGTCTGCAAGACATTTTAAAGCTCATCTCTGAGGTGAGATGCAGAACTTGTCTTTGGTGTTTCCAGCTATTTGGAAAGTTCACTGAGCAATTAAAAAGTCAGTATATCTGTACTTTAAAAATTATCTTGGATTTCCTTACATAATAACTTCATTTTAAATGTGAACTGACTTCTGTGTGATGAACTTTCCCAGATAAACTTGAAGGACAGTTTTTAACTCAGGGGCTATCTGAAAAGTAAAAACTGAACTTTCTTATATTTTCTTGTGGAGAATTGCCACGTAATTCCAAAATGACTACCTACCAACTGGGAGTTAAGCCAAAAAAAACCCAAAGCATGAGATAAGAAACATTTAAAAGCCTTTTACACGCGAAAGGAATCTAATAGGAGAAACATAGTTTATCTGCATATATAATTCTGCTCTTCACATTTGACGGCTGACTTGTTTAGAAATGCTGAGATTTACGAAGCTTGACCCCGTACCAAAACCACAAGCTCTATCTTCCAACTGCTGAGAAAACGCATCTAGTCTCCATAGAGCCTCTGCTTAATATGTACTGTATTAATAGGCATAATAACATATTTGCATTGGCAACCATAGACCAACTTTACACCGGGGCACTCGAATGGCTCTTGGGTAAATTTAAAGGTTAAGGTAAATGTTAAGAGTCCCTCGAAGGCCGTTGGGCGCACTCGCCCCCCTCTCCCCCGGCTCCCGGCGGCCGTTACGCGGCCGTTGGGTGCGCGCGATCCCCCCGCGACCGCTCCGGCGGCCGTTGGGCGGCCGTTAGGTGCGTGCGAACCCCAGCGACCGCTCCCGGCGGCCGTTGGGCGGCCGTTACGCGGCCGTTGGGCGCGCGGCGGCCGCCGTCGGTG
>JAUBOD010000279.1:1361439-1374689 GCA_032353885.1 Nothura maculosa | reverse complement strand
AACTTGCTCATCATACAATTATAGTGGACATGTTACTTTGAAAATTGAAAGGGTTAGAGTCTGTATTCTTAGTTTCTTTTCTGTCCTTGTGCAGAAGGACTGTCCAGGCCTCTGCCCCTCAGCCCTTAGACTATTTATTTATTTATTTATTCTTTTGGGTGCATGAGTCAAAAACAATTGAATTGCTTTTGCATCTTTTATGGAGATGTTTCATGAGAATGTTGTGCCAATAGTATGTTATTCCCATGTGCCTCCAGAAAATGGAGTCAATCTGACAAAGAAGAGGATCTAGAAAGTCAGGTCTTATGTATATTTGATTATTTATTTGCTGAAGTTATTGCCGGACTTCTGTGAGTTCGTTGATTTAAAATCTACTAGTGGTGTTTCTCAGCTTGTGCATTTTGACCCCTTGCTGAGGCCTATGTACTAAAGAGTACAGAAAGGATCCAGAAGTACTTGAAGCTCTGCTTGCTGGCAGCAATTAATTTCTTCCATGATGAGGTAGTGAGAATAGGCAATCGTTGACTTCTGTTGTTTATGCTGCTCTGGGAGCTGCTGATTTCCTTTCATATGCTGTCAGCACAGTGCTTTTCGTTATCCTGGCCTAGACAAGCTGAAGTGCTCCAATTCTGGGATGCACAGGGGTGCCACAAGGCACTGCGTACAGCTGGGGGTTAGACCTCCAAAACATTCAAAAACTGTGTCATGAAACGATTGTGAGCCCTTCAAGGAAGGATGGTCATTGACTTCAAGTTTAGCAGATTGGGCCTGAAATATGTTTTAAGTTACAGGTTCTGATTTAGTAAGTGTTAATGTCTTAATTGGCAAATTAGGTAGTTACAGTGAGAGTAGGTTTGGCAGCATCACTTGTTCAGCATGGTAGTTACAGACACCTTATCCTTCTGAACTCCCATTGCAGCCTTTTGGTTCGTCTTTAAATATAACAGCAAGGTAAATAATATGACATTGAAGAGAAATAGGTATGAATTCTCTGAAGCATTTTAGTGTGAAAATAGCTTTCACATCTTCACATAACATTTGAAATGTGTTCTTAGATTTCATTCCAGATATTCTCCGTTCTGGAATAAAGGAAGACAAAATATCTACTGTCAATCTTCTACTTTCCACACTGAAAACGAAGGTACAAAATGCCTTTGAAATGGCCTTGTCTATTTTCTCTGCTGCTGGGAACAGCTTTGCTGTAATTTCTCATGAAATATACAGCTTTTAAAGATGTTGGCACTGTGGAGCTGTTGAAGTTTGTCAATGTTTCCATTACTGATATTATGCATTTGCTTGTGGTTGAAAGCTTGGTTGTAATACTGTTTCGGGACTGAGGCTGTAATGTTTTTCTAATGCCCTCTCTTAAATCATTGCCTAGTACTTGGATACTAATGTCCGTTTGTTCTAACGTGCGGTGCCCAACGCGTTCCTATTGTTGTGACTGCACCAATTCTGAGCCTGAAAGTCGAAAAGACTGAGACTGCTTCTGTAACAAAAAGTCTGAGGTTTGCTGAGATCCTGCAGCGCACGTGCTCTGTGCTGAACTGGAGACCTCCCAGAGTAGTTAGCCCTGAACTAGGTAGTGAAACATACAGCTACTAGCACAAGCAAGAGAATTTTGTGTGCTTTTAGTATGGGCCCTCTTGCTTGAAGTGAGTTTCCTGGAGTACT
Organism: Nothura maculosa; assembly: GCA_032353885.1. Lineage (NCBI taxonomy): Eukaryota > Metazoa > Chordata > Aves > Tinamiformes > Tinamidae > Nothura > Nothura maculosa. Next base: position 1,373,015 of record JAUBOD010000279.1, on the reverse strand, counting down.
TGCTGTTGAAGGGTGTGCAGTACTGTTCTCCAATCAGTTTTAGCAAGGCTTCCTTGGTGTCCACATGCTCTGGTCCTGTTCAGGTTTGTTTATGGTTAGAACTGTCAGCCTTCTGTTGAAGGAGTCAACGCAGTCAAAGGTATTTCCTAATGGGGTGAAAGAAAGAGAAAGTTTTATGATAAAAATGAAAGACAAGTATTCATAAAAATGAAGACAGGAGAAACAACGCTGGTAGATTTGCTTTGCTTTTCAATGCGTACTTTTGCAATGTTACTGTTGTGTACATGCTGTTTTCCTGGTTATACTGATTTTTGTGTTGAGACTAGTAATTTTTGATCATGAGTCTTAAAAAATAGATTTTATGAAACATATATTCTAAGGATTTCATTTGTTACTTTTTCAAATTCTTTTGACCTGCAAATTAAAGAGCACTTCATATGTTCACATTCTGCTAAACCAAACTAATTTTTCAAAAAAAAATAGATATATCATTGCAGTTGTGAGGAGTTTTTGTCCCTTGGACTTTCCATATCTATTTAGAGTTTCTGGATGTCACAGAAACACCAGTTCCACCTGTTTGATGGTTCATTTAGTTACCAGCTTTATCAGCTCACTCTGTTGGATCATGTTTCCCTTTCCTTCAGACTTCATATTTAGCAAGTTCCACCCTCTCTACCAGCAGGTTCCAGGATACCTATCTGAAATTTCTGTGGTTCTGTTAGGTTAAACATGCTGTGTGCTCCCAGCCCTAAGCTGGGGGGTCTCTGTTGTTCAGCACGTGCCAAGTTTGCAGAAACTGGTTCCAAGTCACATGGCTGCAACTGGATCAAGAGGGAGGATGTCCATAGGGCTTGATGAAAAGACAGGTAGAAATGTCAGTCTGCTGTAGTGAGAAGAGGGAACTGTGTGTGCAAGAAGAGCTGAGTGTGGTGCTGCTTTACCCTGTCTGTTTTGTGATGACCTGCAATAATTAGAATGCCCTCCGTGAAGCTGGCCTCCACGTGGTGTTTGTCCCGTTGCTTTCAGGTGGTTCAGAATAAAAATATCACCAAGACTCAGAAGGTGCGGTTTTTTACTGCCGAAGTGTTGAATCATATAGCTTCTCTTTACCGTTGGAACGGCATTACTGATGTCAGCACTGAGGGCTTCAAGGTCTGGTAACTTGTTTCTTCATAATTCCAAGTCCTTTTCTTGTTTCTTGTGTGGTGTTTTTTTTTTTGTTTGTTTGTTTTGTTTTTTTTTTTTTCCTTTTTTTCTGTAACACACAGGTTTTGAAACAGCTTCTCTGAGCCTGGAGAAATTGGGGAGCTCAAAAAGAAAGCTCTTGTAAAGATTACTTAAAAAGAATCCCTGATTTTCTGCTGCTTCTTGCAGGATAGGAGTTGTTTCACCTCCCTGACTGCTTGAACTGTAGTGCTGATCTGTTAAGGAGAGATGAGGGTCTTGCTGGGAGTGCCATAATCTGCTCTCTGGACACATTTGTCTCTCAATGGAAGAATATATGGGAGCAGTGTTCTTCCCACTGGGGCTCTCTTCTCTCCTCTAGACTGATTTGCTATGAGATATTCCCAAGATAGTGGCTGGCATTTTAAGTTTGCTCATTCAGGGAGGTTTTCAGTGTTTCTGAGGGATGTTCTTGATTCTGTTGGTCCATGAAATGGCATTCCCAATGTCATCAGTGAGGCAACGAGCAGAACCTCATTGCTGGAGTGTGTTACTCCTGCATTGTTTGTGCTAAAGACATTCTGGCACCTACTCTTCATACATACATTGCTTTTGTTTTATTCTGTTTTAGTCCTGTAATCCTTATTCTTCCCCTTTGATTGTGTCAACATCTGCCTGCTTGTAGCCTGATGCAAGGAAGTGGAAGTTCTTCCTGTACTTCCATATACGTTTCAATTGGGTGCAGTTTTAAATTCTTGTCATTTCATGTAGTCCTTGCGGGCTGTATTGTTCGTAGTTTCCCAACAAAACTTGTCAAGGACTTTTCATTCATAGCACTGTTAAATTGTGATGAATGTAGAAGGTGAACATAGCCTCAATTTATTTTTTTCTTCCTCCATTTTTGCTTGATAGAGATTTTTGTCCCTTCCATTTTGTGTATCGTGACGGTGATGACATTCATGCCCCATATCCTTCTGAGGAAGTGCTAGCATATTGAGTGCATTGTTAGCTATCCATTTTTGGTGCTGTGTATTTCAGATGTGGTTTCTGATACTGTTCTCTGAGGCCCCAGGATGGCCTTGCCTCAGTTTGTGTAAATGATGCATCACTGCTGTTCTTCAGCTTCACTTTTCTCTGCTTTGAGCTAGCTGAGTTCTTACCAAAAAGCCCTAGATCACTAATGTCTGTTTGATAGTATATTCATACCTGAATTGGGGTGAGAGTTGCTTTTTTTTGAAGCAGAGAGTAGTGTAGTATTTGCTGTGCTTCATAAAGAAACTGAGATGTGTGTTAATCTGAACAAAAGTCACTCTATCTTCTAACGTTTCTTACAGAAGTAGTTATGTAAAATTCAGTGAAAAGTGAAATTGATGTAAGATTTTCTTTTGTGATTTTGAAGATTGTATGTCTTTCTGATTCCTTTGGGATTTTATAGGTATCTGGAGATTCTGAAGAGGTGGGAAAGGTTATGGTACGAGAACTTGTTCATAACTTCTTAATGGACCTGTGCTGCTCTCTGAAACATGGTATAAATTTCTATGATTCAAGTCTTGGAACTTCTGGCAGGTAAGTCTCCAGTCAGCTGTGCTAGGTTTGTGCTAGAAACCAAAGAAATCTTTCTAGTAATCCTACAGTTTCCTTTGGCTTACCAGTGATAATGTGTGTGCACTCAGGTTGTGATAGGTGAAATTTTAACCCTAAATTAACTCTAATTTTAAGTTAGAGAAGGAATTCTCTAAGGCGATCTTTGTCATGCAGCTGATGAAGTGTAGGACATCAGGTTGTAGCAGCAGCTGCTAGTGCTGAGTGGGGCTAGAGCAGAAGGTTTCTTGCTTTGAGCGGAATAGTAACTGATACTGTTCTGGCATTGGCAGTGTTGTCACTTTGTTTAGGGACATACAGACCAACCCTTAAAAAATGAGACTGAAAGACCACAGAAAATACTTCCCAGTTTGGTAAGAAGTTGTAATGCTCTGTTTCAGTTTTGTGAAGCTTGTTTTAGAGTATTTTTTGAACATTGTGGCAACGTTCCCTTGTAATTATCATTTGTCATGCAGGGAAAACCTGCAGCTAAATTGAGTTATTACTCTGCTCAGCATAAACTCAAGAAATGATGGCAGAAGTGGTGTGAGAGGTCTTGGCTTTACAGGGGAAACTTAAACTTTTGCATTGCACTGTTGATTTGGAGTTGCAGGGTTAACATCACATGTGAAGTATCCAAGCAGAGGTTTGAAAGTGTGTTTCTTATCTTCTGCAGAGGAGGAAATGTGGTGCTTCTGCGCTTTCTGCTTGGTTTAAAAACTGCAACAGAAGATGAGAAGGTTGCTGAGCTTGTGGTGAATATTTTAAAAGTATGCCCAGATTTACTCAACAGGTACTTTAAGGACACGCAGTATTCCTTTGTTCCTAGACTGAAATCAGCTTGGATGGACAATATCAGGTTACTAAAAAAGGTAAGAGTGTGAATGGTGCACAGAAATTCTGATGTTTTTTCTCCCCACACCAGAACTGAAGTGATTTTAGTTAAACATTAGTGCAGAATTGCACAAAATCCTAATAGGTGTGATGGTAAATCAAACATTCCTGGCCTTGAGAATAGCTGCTAAGCAAAGGAACTTGGTAGTAGACAGGGAAGCCTGTCTTTAATTGCAGTTGTTTTATGAAGAATAATTACAATGTGCTGTGTAAAACTCACTACCTTTGCATGCTGTCCAGTACATGAGCCCAGACAGGTGATGGGATTGCCCTGTTGAATGTGAACTGTCTTTGTGTTCCTGATCTTAGTTCAGGTCTGGCTAGTGACAAGTAACAGGAGTTCCTTGGTTGCAAGGCAGCTGCTTCAGTGTCTGAAGACACATTGTGTTCTCAGTTGTAAATGCACGCTGCTGTTTTAGAGAGTTTATTGAAATTACTAAAAGGCAGGCAGGCCCACCATCTCAAATAAATCATGGTCTTAAAAACACATCAGTCCTGCAGTAGAGAAGTTAGATGATTGAGGTATAAGTGAGTTAAACAGTTAAACACTTAATGCTTCCGAAATAGCAATGCCAATGGCTGTAGATGTGTTGGGAAAGAAGCTGCAGAATGCTCTTCAGTGTTGAAGATAGTAAGTAGAGGAGGAGAGGAGGGAGGAAATGCCATCCTATTTTCTTTGAGTGCTAAGAAAAATGAGGTGTGGCTCAGAGTCGCAACTGCTTAAAATGTGGAGACATAGGGAAGGGCATTTGGTAAAAAGCTGCTCTCGGAGCAGGAGACCCCATCAGCATTTAGCTGACACAGGAACGAAGGAATTGGCATAAGAAGCAGTGGGAAACCCGTTAATCATTTCCTTTTCAAGATGAAGCACCATGGAAGCTCAGCTAGAAAATTGAATAGGAATTTGGGGGATGCTCTGTAGCACTGCTGCATAAAAACTGGCATTCGGTGCTGTTGCTGCTACTTGAAGAGAAATAGAAGCTCTTGTGTAAATTGCTTCACAGAATAAGCTGTTATCTGCAGAATTATGTCAGTGTTGATTGAGCTGTTATTTTTGTTTCAGATCTATGAGGCTCAACCAGAGATTTCCAATTCTTTTAAGACTGCGGAATTTATTCCTCTTCCAAAGCTGCTTTCTATGGTGATGGTAACAACTGTCCCTGCAGTGTGCAATAAAATAATGTTCACCCAAGGACTAAATGTAAGAGCAGTTTACAGTATTTCACTGGATTTTTTTTATCCTCATTAATACTACATGATTTAAGTGTCCAATCATCCAATAAATTTCTTAAATTGTTTAATTGCACATGTTTCATATTGTCTGTCCCAGTGTAAAGCTGGTAGAGGGAGGCACTGAAACATGAATTAAATCCTGTTGATAATGCTTCCAACAGCCGTTCAAAAACCCCAGTTTTGCCAGTACTCACAAGCAGTTTGGAATGGAAATCAGAAACCTACAGATTCTTTCCTGCAAGCCAAGCTTTAGAAAGTAAATAATTTATTTGTAAATTTTGTAAAATATTCAGAATATGGATTCTATATAAAGCATAAGAGGCACTGAAGCATTGTTAATTTAACCTCCTTCTCTTAGCTACCCAGCAAAGTAGTGAAGCACTGCATCCTGTCCCTTATATCCATGATTCTGAGAAGAGCCTTGAAGAATATTGAGTACTGTCTGAATGAAGAGGTTTGGCAAAAATCAGAGATCTACACGCTGGCAATGATGCAGGAATTCATACAACTCTACAGAGAAGCCATCAGCAAGGTAAGAAGTAACAAGAAAGGCTGGGTGTGGAATGAGTCATTCTGGGGCAGGTAACTGTTCTGTACTGCCCTTTCTGCACAGGTGGTTGCAGCTGGGGAACCAGGAGATAAAACACATTTTGGTGGGTGGGGGACTCGTAAGACATGTACTGCCACTGTTGTGGTAGCAGACCACATTTTCTAATAAAGCTGGTCAATGGCAATGCTAGTGACTTTTTGTTGGGAGGTCAATGTGTAATCTTGGCAGGTACTGTGCTGCAAATGTAACTATTATATTTCAAGAGCAGTTTGAGGAGGAAAACACCTAGTTTAAATAACTAGCTAGCAGAGTTCATAAGCTACTAGACGAGCTGAAAATTGGGTTGAAAATATATCGTGAAGATGGAGAAAAAATTTAAACATTTAGCAGGTAACTTGGTCAATAAAATCCCCTTTCCAGTATTATGTTCCACAGATCAAACTACTTGATTTTAGAGGTTATTGAGATTGCTTACAAGCTCAATCGCCAACTTTCTGAAGAGCAGCAAAACCTGTCATGGGTTTGTTGAATCAGAGTAGCTTGTAAAGTACTCCTTTTGCTTCTAGCTCTTACCCGACATGAACAATATAGTGGCTGTCTGGCAGTCCCTTCTGAAGCAGGAGAAGGAACATCATGATGAACAAGAGGAGAAGAAGGAAAGCGCCACCTCTACTGCAAAGACTGAGGTAGCAGAAGTTGCAGAAGTTGCAGATCCACATGGTAGGCAAAGCAGGTTGGGTCATCCCTTCTCGTCCGTGTGCGAATGGATGTCATGAAACTGTCCTGTAGAAGGCAGAGCTTAGCTAGCAGCCTGAAATGCTGTAGTTACTGATTGAATATAGACTTACAGCATCATGCCCTTCACGTGGCATACTCTACACTGGGATATTCTGGAGCACAAGGATCAACAGAGTGTGGCCTTCTGTGTGGGCATGACTTCATGCAGCAAAATAAGATGTCAACACTGACACCCTAAGGATCATGATTGGTAGCAGCACGCCTGCTGAGACCACTGAAATAGTTTATGTCAAACAAACTGCTACTTTAGTTTCTCTGCACTAGGGGTAGTAACATGGTATCAGTTATTTGGAATATGACAGCTAGAGTTTTTTTTTTTATGGAATTTGAGACTCTGGCATAGTTGATACATGGCATTCATCCAGCTCTTCATGGCTCCTGGAGGCAGACCTCATTAGCAGAAGAAACATAAGTGTAAAAAAAGTTGCCCATCACTCATAAATTTTGCTTCCTTTCATTAGTGACTGGATAACAAGTAGCTTTTATGTGTCCTCTTGTCAGGAACTAGAAGAATATTTAGCTGTTGAAATGGTTTTTCCTTACAAATAAGTGGCTGCCTTAGCTGGGGTTGGTGCTTCTCTTGTGCAGATTTTTTGGCTTCCTTCACCCAGGAGTTCATGTTTGGAAAGTGTTATTTTGAATATGGGAAGGGACAGAAATAAACTTTTAACTGATGTAATGAATTAGTAGTATATATATCTTTTATTAATAATTATTGTACTGTCTCTTGTACTTGTCACAATCAAACCTACCCGACATTGACTAAGAATACAGCCCTCTAAAACCAGAATCCTGCCAATTTCTTCACTTTTTTTTTCTCGTGTTGTTCAGCCTTAAATTGAACAGCAGTGGGACTGATTGGAATCTTCTAATGGATGTCAAAATATTGAAAGTGCCTCTCTATATGTAAGCTCTTTATAATCAAATTTGAAATGGCAGCTGTCAATTCAAGGAGTGAACAAGCTGATTTAGTTTAGAAAGTATTCAGTCAGTAATACTGACTGACATAGGGATCCCCCAATGATTTTTTTTGTGTTAGGAAGATAACCGATCAGTTCATAGGCAAGTCAGGACACACAGTAGTTCTCATGTTGAACAGCATGCAGCATTAATGGACAGATGTCTCGCTGTGTTTTCTTGGTGTAAAGCCACGTGTGTTAACACTCTGGTTTTGTGCTTAGGTGCAGATGATGCCGAAACGCTCTTTCTGAAAGCCGCGCTGCTGCAGGTCATATGCCTTTATCAGAAGGTCGTGCCCCACTTGGTGGCACGCAGCAACTTTGATTTCAGCAAGCTGCTTAAAGGTATGTTATGGCTGTTGCTGTTATCGTCACGACTTTTGCAGACTGTTTGTAAAGCCCCCAGGAGAATGGGAACGTTCACTGCTCTTTCTTATTTACTGCATAGACAAGGAACAGTTTCCAAAAAGTAACCTATTTTAGTTTCTTCATTGGATTGCCATTTATTATTGCTTCTTGTGCAGTGCTCTGGGACACTGTGCTCTCAAATCTATAGCTGCTCTGCTCCTTGTTGTAAGACAAAGCTTGCAATACAGTCTTCTTCTAGGCACGTGATGATATTCGCATAAAATTTTTTCCTCTGTGGAGATTTAATTCTAATGTTTCTGAAAACATATATCCATCTCTCATTGAGAATTTGGGTGCAAAATGTATGTAGGACTGTCTAAATAATCCATTATAAGCAAGTTAATGCATAGAATCATAGAATGGTTGAGGTTGGAAGGCATCTTTAAATATCACCTAGTCCAACCCTGCTTCTCAAACAAGGTTGCTGAGAGCACATTGCACAGGACTGTGTCCAGGTGGCTTTTGAACCCTGCCCAGGACGGAGACTCCAAAGTCTCTCTGGACAACCTGTTCCAATGCTCAGTCATTCTGACAGGAAAGAAGTTTCTCCTCATGTTCCAATGGAGCTTCCTGTGTTTCAGTGTGTGCTCGTTGCTTCTCATCCTGTCTCTAGGCACTGTGGCAGAGAGCTGGCCCCAAGGGCAACTTGTCATCCACCAGGACCCCCAGCTCCTTCTCCACAGAGCTGCTCTGCAGCAGGTCACCCCTAGCCTGCCTTGGTGCCTGCAGTTATTCCTGTAAGCTGCAGGGCTCTGCACTTAGGATCATGGAGCTTGATGAGATTCCCCTCCCTCTGCCCATCTCTCCAGCCTGTTAAGGTCCCTCTGAATGTCACCAGCCCTTTGGTGTCACTTCTGTATCATCAGGAGACTTGCTGAGGGTGCATTGTGTCTCTTCATCTGGGTCAAACTTTCCAAACTCTTCTTAATTTCAGTGGTACAGATGTATTCTTTTAACTGGATGCTTCATAGAAGGTTTGGATTGGGGGGAAAGTAACCAGCTAATTCATCAGTCTCCCCTGGAGAAATCTCAACATAAAAGTATTTTTTCCATTTGCTACCCTGTTGAGTTTTTGGCTCATCTGTTTTACTTTTATCATGATTGTTTGTTTTCAGTGTATGGAGAGAATAGCAGTATCCTGCATGGTGTTTCTTTATCTGAATCTTTATCAGGAAGCTCATTAGCAGTGTTGCTGTATTTTGCCATCTAATGTCACAAGGGGGAATTCCTCTTTGTGCAGATGTAGTAAATAGATACATTTTGTACTCATTTGATGCAGTGAGGATTGTGAGCCACGATTTATGGGCTGTAGGCAAGATTTTGCAGTACTGTTTGTACAGGAATACAACCATTTATAGCTGAGACTGGAAGTGAAAGCCAAATGCTCTTTGGGCAGAGTTGCTTCCACGGGCCTGTCGGCCACCAGTGTCTGTGTTGTGGGATGCACAAGAATGGACATTGGGTAAATTACCTAAACTAAAGTCTGCTAGTGAAAGAAGAGCTTTTAAGTGAGCTATGAATAAACAGCCTCATACCTACTTTTTTTTTAACTCCCTTTCAAAGCATATTTAGTTGGCCTGAGTACTTGGTGACTCACCCTCTCTATCCCGTTATTTCTGGTATTGAACTGCCTTTATTTTTCTGAAATGGACAAAAGGCAGGACACCTCTTCATGAGGTGAAAGACTCTTTGTTACAATATGAAACTGTGAAGTAGAATAGGATAGAAAAGGAAGTGTCATTCTCTCAAGAAGTTAATAAAGCAAGCTGGGATATTAATTTTGGTGAAAGGAATATGGCAGAACATGATGGTGAAAATGATGAAATTTTCTTCTTTCAGCTGTGGCTTTGAGAGTTCTGTCATTCCTTTCATTCCCTTTCCCGGCTCAAAAAGCGCACTCAAAGGCAGCATTTTTTTAAAACTTTTTTTTACTTTACTAAACAGTGTATGTTTAAATAGCTAGTACAATTTTATCAACTGATCTGTTGGTAGAGTTCATGTGGCTTAAAAGTTTATAAATTGCCTGATTGTCTCACACTGATGTTTTGACTCCTTACGGGGTTTGTGCTTCTGACATCCTCGTGAAGAAATACCCAAACTGATTATATTGCTTTCCAACCTAAGGTATCGTCACTGAAAAGGGCCTCCGAGAGGAGATCCCTCCTGTCCTGCAGTACCATATCCTGAAGGTGGCCTTGGAACTGCCTGCAAATAAATTTGCCTGGTTCAGAGTACAGGTAAGAGTATCCAAGGCAAATTTGTGTTTCTTTGGCCTCTTGTCCTTGGATCTTTATATCTGTCCTTGAATGGTTTTAAGCTAGTCTTGATTCGAATGCTTCAGCGGGAGCTGAACCTTTTGTAATGCCAGTAGAAATTGTAGCCTTAACATCAGTGAAGAATTGTTTCTGAGCTGAAAAGGGTTTTGCACGAGGACAGAATTTCTTGCCTCCCCTGAAAAGGACTAGGAAAAGTCCCTTTAGCTCTTCTCATCCTTGGAGAGGGGCTAGAATGAGATCTTGCTGATTTCTGTTTGATTGGAAAATGGCATAGCTGGGGGAAAACAGAGAAAAACACATGGGCTTGTGACAGTGACTCTGCCTAGCAGGAGATTTTCTGTTCTGTCCTGACCAGTCAGCCCTGGAGGAGAAGTGAGGAGCACTATTGAAGTATACTCTTGTGTACTAAAAAGGGCACAGACACATAGGTTTTAGCAGAAGAGATAAAAGCCAAATCTGGCCGAGCTGAGAGTTAGGCTTGTTAGGTATCAAATGCAAGTCACTGAGAAAAACAGGATAAATGGCTTAAGGAGTGTCATTTGGGCTTTGGAAAATGTTCAGCATTCCTGTGACCCTGCAATTTGCACTGTTCTCTTCTTCTTTGGGGGTCAATTTCAATATCTTCAAGAAATACAAAATGACAGGTCTATAAGGTAGAATGGATGAGTGTGAAGGAAGGTGATTTTATTTTGCACCCTCAGGTTACTTGGTATTTCTGCTGTTCCTCACTTCTTCCTCATTCCAAAAGTTATTGCAATGATCTGAGTGGCTCACAGGATGCAAAAGGAACATGAATCATCCCACTCAGTTCTGGCTTTGATATTTCAGGGTAGGTTTATTAAATACTCTCCCTTTGTTAGATATCTGTCTCAATGCAATATAGTACTGTGCTGTCTTATTGCACCAGGCTTCTTTTAATATATTGTTCTTTTTAGGATGCCTCTGAGACAGAGAAGGTGTCTGGTGAAAAATCGGTATTCTACTTATTGATGAAAATGTTTGTTACAAGTAACCGCTCTCATCTGAAAATATCAACCAAAAAACTGATCATTAAGGTAAGCTTTTGATCTGAAATACCAAACTGTTCACTATGTTCCATTCATCTGAAATTTCAGGATTCTAAAAATTTCCATTAGGGCATCTTCCTTGCTGCTTTGGAAAGGAAGGTGTGTGGCCTGCAAAGCCTTTGCTTTGCAGCGTTTTCCATGATTGTTCTTGGAAATTGCTCTAGACTACCTACCATGAGCTAAACACCTTGTGAAAATAACTACTGTCAACTGAATTTACTGCAATTGTTGATGAGAAGGAACAGTGAGAAAAATAGCTTTTTAATGATTCCTGTTTGCTAGGATCAATTAAATGTTGTGATGCGGTAATAAGCTGCTGTAGTTCGTGTTGATATTGATCAAGCAAAGATTAGTTGTGACTACTATGTTTTTGTTTTTATCCTGATATATAATCTGTACTTTATTGCTTCATCCTTTCTGAGGCCTCATACATAGCTAGTTTGCTGTGTCCCTGCAAAATAGTCCAGTTTGTTTATAGTCTTAGCTCTGAAACGGGCAGTACCTTAGTCTTCAATCAATGAAAATCCCCTTGTGTGCATTTAAGTAAGAGTTATTTGTCTTTTCAGAAGTGCTAATCACTGCAGAACTCATGAAGGGCGAAGGAGGCTTTATAAACCTGTATAAACCAGGGCACCTTTTTGATACT
>JAUBOD010000279.1:1314248-1325077 GCA_032353885.1 Nothura maculosa | reverse complement strand
CTTTTCTTTTCTTTTCTTTTCTTTTCTTTTCTTTTCTTTTCTTTTCTTTTCTTTTCTTTTCTTTTCTTTTCTTTTTTAATATTATGTTTGGCAGGCAAGTAATTGTCAGAAGATTTTAGAGAATCCCACAGCAGTCTCAGTCATGGCTGTCAGGAATGCACAGCTTCTAGTCAGGACATGGGAATCTCCATTTGGGAGGTCTAGGAAGGAACATTGCTGGCTCCCGTGGCAGAAAGTTTTAGCTTTCAGCAGGAACTGCCTTCAGCCACTAACCCTGGAATCAACCACTTCTTTGTTGTGATAATGAGTATGAAGTAATTGGCCCTGCTCCTCAAAACATTTTTTTCTTTCTTTCAGTAGCAATTTCATAAGAGTGACCAAGGGGTCAGCACTTGGATTCCTTGCTGCAACCTTCTTGCAGGAATCAGCCCTCTCCTCCTGACCTTTCTCATCGGATTGGCAGCAAATCACTTTGCAGGACAGAGAATATTGAGTAGCAATCAGATCATGGCTTCAGGTCTGGGCAAGTTCTCAGAGTTTAGGAATTATGCTGCAGCATATGCACATCCAGATGTGGCATATGGCATTCAGGGGAGTTTGATGCCAGCTTCTTGTCTATATGGATATAAAGCTAAAGCTAGCCCTGGCACAGGCTGCCCAGGGAGGTTGTGGAGTCTCCTTCTCCGGAGATCTTCCCAACCCGCCTGGATGTCGCCCTGTGCCCCGTGCTCTGGGTGTCCCTGCTGGAGCAGGGGGTTGGACTAGATGGTTTCTAGAGGTCCCCTCCAATCTTAACCATTCTCTGAGTCTGATGGCAAAAAACCATCAGCCTCTACCAGGGTACATGTCATGGTCTTGCCCAAATCTTGATGCGCACAGTGGAGGAGATGTCATCACTGTGTGTTATACAAGGCCAAGCAGTACGCCCTTCAAGAGCCCTACAGTGACCCAACCGGCCACAGAGCCAGCCGATGCATGGAGAGCAGGAATGCTGGATAGCCAGCTGCGGAGCAGCCGAAGGAAGCAGCACTCTGGTTTCAGTGGCAGAGGAGCAGGCTGGAGCGGCACGCGCTGCCCTGCGGGCCCGGAGCTGAGCTCGACACAGAGCTCGACACAGGAACGGCAGCGAAGGTAAAAGTTCCCCCGCTCTGACCCGTGACGTGTTTTAAATGTTTGATAGGTGAAGATGTTGGAATTACGATGAAAAAGGAGAATTCAAAAGAGAAATTAGGTGAAGTCCATGCCACTGGTAATGAAAGGATTGTATAAAGAGAAGATACTGGGGAATGCGGTGGGAGTGAACCAGAATTTCTTTCAGGCAACCCACCTTGTTTTATTTTTCAGAGTGGGAGAAGTCAAATTAGCACAGAAAGATAAAAAATAAATGGAACTCAATAAAAAAAGAGCCATTTTAAGGGCTTAGTAGTCTTTTCAATTCTAAAATTTCTTTCTAACAGCATGTTTCAAGGCTAGTATAATGACAGGCATAATGATTTCAAACCCACTTTGCATTAGCAGTTCCTGGGCTTTTCACAAAACATCTTGAGATTTGCCTTGGTCACCACAGCTCTTTCTTTAGATGGAAGAGGTTGGACATAATATTGGGAATGAATATGGATATTTTAAGGCAAGGATTCCACTCCCAGAAACGTGATAGAGAAATAGAAAAAGCTAACATTTAATCTTGTGAAGTCTTTCACACATTGAGATTTTTCTGCCCATAGGCTTCTCCTGCCAGGTCTTTATGCACAGTGAATTAAGAGCAACTTGCCTCTGCTGCTCTGTAATTGTATGTCCTTTTTCATGCATTTCTGGCATTATTAGCTTGCCTCCTGCTTTGTGGTATATTTAGGCAAGTTGCTTTTTATTGTTGTTGTTACCCTTTGTTAGCATGCCAGAGGGCTTAGGGTGCCAACAAATAAGACTATTAGTGCTCCCTTTTCCTGCCATGTTAGTCTCATTTGCCTCTGCTTGTTCATGACCTAATCTTGAACCTCTGCCTAATTTGTGGAGCTGATTTCTCTGCATCCTGCTCAGACTAGAAGCAGCGGGCAAATCCATCCTTGTTTGCACAAAAGTTATTTGCCAAAGAAACTAGCAGCAAACAAAGTAAACTGAATGTAGAAAGCTGCAAACAGAAACCTGTCCTTAACAAAGTTCAAAATCACAGGCTGGATTCGGCGTACGAGCCCATTCAGCAGGTGGGTGCTCTGTGCCGTGGGCACCGGGTGCACCCACTGCAGCTGCAAGACAGGGCCTGGCATCTCGTGGGAAACTGGGGACATCCCTGTCACAGCGAGGTATTGATGCACCGGCCTGTTCAGTCACGGAGATTTCAGATGGAAACAGCCGCCCAAATACACCGTGTGCTCCTCATCTCTGCCCGGGAGGGCGCTCCACTGTAAAAACGGCTGGGTGACACTACCATGTCAGTCTGGGATTTCTGGGATCCCATCCATGTGATATAGATATTGAGGCATCGAGTAGCAAAGATTTTGTCATAACCAATTTAATATACAATTCTAAATCATTCCACTTATTTATTACCCTCACTTAAAATAGATGATCTGCATGTGAGTAGCATCAGTTTCCCATCATTGCATCTTAAAGTGGATGATACTTTACCCTTTGAGTGTTTTAATGGGACTCTTCAATTGAATAGCAGGGATCTAAAGCTGAAAATAGTTCATAATGAGAATTTTTGAATCACTCCTCCTTGAGAATCAAACTGATTTGTTTTTCTTGCTGCAGAATGTGTTTCCCTTTTTTTCTCAGTTTCTTCTAACTCCCTTTTAAGGTGGGCCTCCTCGGGTAAGTATAGTATTTTTGGAGTGGTCTAAGAATGCCACACATGCCACCTTTGTAATCTCACTAGCAAGCCTCCTCTTAAATTGATCAAGGACCTCTGGGAGCTCTGGGAGCTCATGTTCCTCTTTCCCACCACCCCCGTAATTCCCCTTTCCTTCTTAAAAGGGATTTACAAGCTGTACTCCCCCATAACATCCTAGTTCCGTAACACACAACCCCGAAAGCTGCCGGAATGAGAAGGCAAGTTGTTTGCCTCCAGCCTACCTGGGGATTGCTCTGACAGCCCCTGTGCTTTGCTCTTTCCCCACCTTCCCGTGATGGGCAAATCGCAGCAGTGATGGATTTATGTTTTATCCAGCTGATTGATACAGGCAGTGGACTGAGAGGCATTCCAACAGTATTGTGTCTGCGTGCTCTTGTGAATGCTCTGTGTAATCACTGGATCCACTCAAGCAGGAAATGACCAGCCCCATGCAGACCATTTTAAAATGCTGCTCTATACTTACTTTCTCCCTGGCGGTACTTACTTGATTGGTGTCGATCCGGAGCGGGACATATAAAGCAAAATAAGGAAGAGAAACATCACAAATGCAGCAAGCCCAACCCAAAAGGCTATGACGATAGTATCTGTGAGCACAACACAATAATTCTGTTACTGGTAACACAGGAAACATAAAACACACTCGTATATCTAGTGATTTCAAAGAACTATGTCATTGAATTGATTCAATTTAACTAAACTCTTGAGGGGGAGGAATCTGAGCAGCAAGTTGTTAAACAGGCTCATAGCAGCTCATGGTAACATGCATGGCCAGGGTTGCATGAGAGTTTGGAACAAGGAAATCCAGCAGGTGGGTCTGTGACTGGCACCATGTGTGCATTAAAAGGGGGATATAGTGCATTTAGGAGGGTTTTCAACTGTAGTTAACACAGCTCCTTTCACAAAGCCACAGGGCACTGGGTGAGCAGTGCAGTGCTAGGACTAAATGTTACTGCTCAGGCTAGCAGCCAGATCCCGCTCTCAGGTGAGTAACTACAACCACCCATGGACTCTTGGCAGGATCTGATGATGCTTTTAAGGAGGAAAATCTGCTCTTGAAGCATTCCTTTTCCCGCCCCAGTCACTCCAACACTCCTGCTCCCCAGGATGTAGGTACAGGGCATGCTGTCCAGCTAAAGCCTTGAAAAGACTGGGTGCCGGGCAGGATGTAGGCTGAGAAACACCCGGGATTCATAACCAGATACTCACTTGGACTGAGGTGAAAAAGAAGGGTCAATGACTCCAGAGGCAAATATTGACTAAGAGAAAATAAATCTTCTATCTCAAAGGACAAAAAATCACCAGTGTTCTTTGAAACATGTCCAATATGTTTGATTAGGTGTTTCTTTGTGAAGAAGTTCAGAACGTGTTGTCATCAGAGCCACAAAGAGATGAAGGGGAATTACTCTAGTTCCTTTTAAACCTAAAACTAGAACTGACCCAGTGGGAGTCTTATCAGGAAGCTGTTTTGGATGGGCTCCTGAGCAATGGAACGTGCAAAGTGACTGCTGGAAAATCAGCTTATTTTATTCTGCCTCTGCTAAATTAAGTTTTACTGAGCTTTGGTGCAGAGGATGATAAATTAGCATGAGAGCCACTTTCTGACACATCCATCACAGAATTATTATGGGAAAAAGGGACTGGCGGCTATTGGCCAGTCCTGAGTCCTCAAGGAAGGATCAGAGGACTTCTGTAAGGAAAAAAAAAAGGATATTTATGATCCAAGGATAATCTGAAAAGCTCCAAGTTTTGAAGTGCTCAAAGCCTCACAGATAGGGTGAAAGAGTCTGCATTTATATATACATATTTCCTATCAAGGCCATTTTGGTTTATATTTTAAGAGGAGCTTTAATATAATTCATAGGATTCACAGAAGCTAATCAAAACTGCTCTACATCTCAGGAGGAGTCTGAGCTCTTCAGGGATAAACAGAAACTCCTTGGCTATTTTTAAGGTCTTACAAATAATATGTATATATTTTATATTTTAACTGAGAAAACGTATTTTAACAATCTCTATAAAAAAACCTTCTATTGCTGAATTTTATAGACACATTTTGTGTGTGTGTGTGCACACTTGTACATGTGTTTTATTAAACTGCCTATTAGTTTCTGGGCCAACCTTGTTATTATTTTTATACAGAATGGATGGAGCTGCACAATGCTGTTAATGCAAAGCAAGTCTGTAACTTGGTAGTCAGATTTAGATTCATCTTCATGATAAGAACAGAGTCCTATAACATTTCAGAGACAGGCCACATAACAGAAAGAAAGTGCAGAGATTTGTGTCTTCTAACATTAAACAAAACAAAACAAATCAGCAAGAAGCTGAATTCGGGGGGCTTCAATTCCATCACAGGTTTTTCTGTGTGATTAATCTGGGCCGAGCCAGCAATGCACCAAAGCAAAAGCTGAAGCCCTTTTGCCCTCACCCTGCAAAGACTCTCTGCAATGTCAAGTTTTAGCACTGGAGACAACAAACATTTTGCCAAACCCGGAATGTTTGGGGCTATCTAAGCCCCCATCTGAGGGAAATTATCACATTTCATCTTCAGTACACCCAGGGCAAGGACTTGCTGAGCCGACTTTGTTTACATTGCTCCAAGCCCAAGGAGACAATAACAGTGCCTTTGGAAAGTATGGGAATATACATTTTATGTAAATACAGGAAAATCTAAAAAGTAAATCATTTGCCTGACTAATCTTTGTATTTAAAGCAAGCAAACAAATTAACTAGCTGTAGAATTAATTCCCTTGGTGTTTTCCTTCTAACTTGAAATCTCTGCTCTCTCCATCTTTGGAGAAGAAAGAATAAATGTACTAAGATGATGCAGCCTCCATTCCTCCTTGATTGCTGACATGGAAAAATGTCTATTTTTATATGAAGAACAACAAAAAGTTTAATTTTCCTGATTATCAGAAAACCAAGCCCAATATTTTTAGCTGAGAACTGAATATTACCAATGTGCTTTTTCCTAAGGACATAAATCAGGGAGCAGAACTCTGTTTTAAGAAGCTGCCTAGAAATACATTACATGAGCTGCAGCTCAGGGGAATGCAGATTGCCATAACGTTACCCTGCTGAGGGGAAAACCAGCGTGCATCCTGAACCCTGCTCTTGCATCTTTGTAGTTGCTCTTTGCCTGGCACATGAGCAGCTGAAGCACAGAAGCTGCTTCCTGCAGATCTGCTTCCCAAAGCTGAGCCTAAAGGCAGTTTCTTTGTCTAACAGAGGATGTTCTCACCCCACAGGCCTTTTGCGGGCAAAGGTCTTTGCTCTTCCTCCTCTATTCAGCTGCCCACAGCAAGGAACTGGTGGATATTTTGTACCTTGGAGGCTCCTGCTCCTTTGCGAGCGGATAAACAAGCTGAAGTTGCTGGAGAAGCAAATCAGATGTGTAAACACAAAGTGTGATCATGTAAGTCACCTCTTTGGAATTGGAATTTAAAAAGGTCTGAAAGAAGGCAGACCTCTTCTTCTTTAGGGAGGAACTAGAGAAGAAATATTGAAAAAAAATCTATAGGAGAGTGGTTTATTCTGCTCTCTTAGGGAAACGAGGCTTATGAGGTCACTTTGTGTGCATGTGCTCACGTGCATGTGGGAATTTCCTGCATGAAACTAGTAGCAAATCTCAATTAAATTTAACAGAGAGGGAACATAATCTCACTGCAATATTATTTCTACAAATAGAAAAAAAAAAAAAAGGCAGCAGAGTAGAAATATCCTATAATCCTCATAAATGGCCATGGAAGGAAACTCTTTACCACAAACTCCACCCCTGATGGATATGAGGGAAGGCAAATGTCAGAAAGACGCTATTAATGGGAAAAAAGGTCAGGTTCCTGAGCGGGGCTTGCGCAAAGCCAGGTGATTTAATGTGGCGGTTCAGGGTTCCCCTCGTGAGCTTTGGGGCATCCTTAAAACTGAAGACCACCAGAGAAGCAGTGCAAAGCTACTCCAAACCTGCCTGTTCCCAATAGGCTGCTCTAGGCAGAATTTGGGAGCAGGATTTTACACGTGGAAGAGGGGGGATATTACACTGCCTTTTCTGCAGCATGGTACCAGGGGCTCCCAAGCTTGCAGGCCACGTAGAAACGGGATGCCCAAGTACCTGGGCTTACACGAGCCCTTGTGACACGAGCTGCCATTTTATCTTATCAAAACCACAAAGCAACTCGCTTTCCCTGATGAGTAAGCACAAAAGCCACAGCTCGTTGTGTAAAACCAGGCACGCAAGGGAGTCAGCAGTCGTGCATGCTGCTAACACCGCTGCCTTTGGGGAATGTTATTTCATATCCCCTGAAAATATACTTCCAGGATCAGCAGTCTGCTCCCATGACCATAATGCAGTTTGGAGGTAATGTATGTGATTAGGTTGTCTTACACTTCAGGAGCACTAAATCATAGCTTTTCTCATAGGCTATTTTTTGTTGTAGTACGAAAATCAATAGGATTATTTACAGATGGATGCCAAATAAAAGCCCAAAGGAAGAAAAGTAATAGTATATGTTTTCATTCTGCTATTCCTAACTGGTGAAAGCATGGAGTTATTCCTTTATCAAAGCCTTAACTGTGTTTAACTCAGTTCTGGTGCAAGCCTTGCATTCCCAGAGGAAAACACTGTAGTCTGTAGATCAGAGCTGTTTATTCTGTCTTCTCCTCCAATGGCAGCATGTAGATAACCAGCCCCACAAACCACTGATTTGTGTGTCAGTAGATTTCCCCTTAGCAAATGGCTAAAAAGAAACCCGTCCTCTAAGCAGGAGTTCATGTCAGCAGTCTGAAATACCGCAAGATAAACCGAAGAGCTTCAGCATTTGCAGAAATTGCTACTCAAACTTGGGCTAAGGCAGCTTGGAAGGCAGACGCTCATCCACACAAACCACATCCATACAAACCAGCATGGCATCCATTACAAAGAAAACAAACCCAGAGAGAATACAGAATGCTTCCCTGGGGTAGATCAGCACCTACCACTCTGCAATACTTACATTTATTAACCTTCAACTTCCTTCCATCTACTGGAATTGGGTCTATGTAGTCCCAGTAATATTCGTAAGACCAGAAATACTCGGAAGAGTTTGTTCTGTTAGCCATTTCGGAAGGGCATTTTAGAGCAGCTCAGGACTCCGACTACTTTGTTTCATCGGACTTCAGCGCCCTCAGAAAGAGGTTGCATAACTGATGCCTGCTGTAAATCACCCTGCAGCTCAAGGACTGCCTTGGTCATTAAAAAAAAAAAAAAAACAAAAACCAGCAGAAATGAGCATCAACAGGAGCATTTAGATGCAATCCTCTATTTCCCAGTAGGCAATTAAACTATTCCTCAGCATATTTAAACTGAGATTGATTTAGAGTAAAGTAAGGGTGGTGTGGACATGTGCCAGCTGCGTCCCAGCCTCTGAGAAACTAGCAGCAAAGAAGCCTACTCGGGACCTGCAGAAAGCAGCCGGGCTAAGTTATGTGTTGCCAGTAACAAAAAATAAAACAAACAAACAAAAAGAATTGGTAACATTCCCCAGAAATAAGGCTCATAGTGAAGCATGCATAGGTTTTGCCTTTTACTTTTTCATTCGGCTGCTCCTCCCCAAAGCAATGGATGAAAAAGCAGCTTCCGAGTCAAGGTGCGGGCACGACAGCACTGAGCTGCCCAGTGCCTTTGTCCTGCAGCACTGCAAGTACCTCGGCAAGGGCACCCACACAAAATTTCTCGGTTTTAAAGAGCAACAGATTTTTATTGCAGCCCTAAAACCTACAGGACGTTTCCCAGGGCTAGAACGTATCTCTGCTGCTCACCCTGGCCAGTCCCTGCACTGGAGGGGGGACACCGGGGCATCACTCTTGGAGCAACGCCAAGAGCCAGTTAAAACCAGGCGCCTCCAAAACCCGCGCCGACCTTTTATTTCCCTTAGCCCTTCCCTCAGGAGCGCTTCCAGGCGCCTCCTCACGCGCCTCTCAACACGCGCGAAGCCCAAGCACAGGAGGACAACCCACTCCCGACACCAGCAATGGCGGCGGGGGCGCCGCGACCGTTAACGGCGCCAACGGCCACGGGGCGCGGGGCGGGGCGGCGCGGCTGCTTCCGGCGCGCGCCGCTCGAAGGCGCCATGGCGGGCGCGCTGTTCGTGCCGCGGGGCGCCGCGGCTGGGCCTGACTCGTCGCTGTCGCTGCTGGAGGCGGCGCATGACGGCAGCCTGGGTGCCGAGGCGGACGAGGAGCTGCTGCCCATGGTGTTCCTGTGCGCCGGCTGCAAGCGGCCCGTGGGCGACACGCTCAGCTGGGCGGCCAACGACGAGGAGGGCGGCTGCATCCTGCTGCGCAGTGAGTGTCCCCCTGCGCCGCCGCCGCCGCGGGCGCCCGCCGCCGCGCTGAGCCCTCTGCCCCCGCAGGTGCCTCCGCCAGCGTCGCCGTGGACAAGGAGCAGAAGGTCTCCAAGCGGCCCGGCGAGTGCGGATGGTGAGGCCGGCTGCGGGGCGGCCCTGCGGCGTGGGCGGGTTTACCTGCTGACCGGAATAGGGGACCGTGAGCGGCTCTGCTGGGGTGATGGGTTTACCTGTGGGCTGGGGGATCCAGAGCGGCTCTGCATGGGGCCCAGAGCAGCCCTGCTGGGGTGGCTGGGTTACCTGTGGGCCAGATGGGCCTGGAGCAGCCCCCTTGCGGTGCGGGGTTTACCTGTTGTCCCAGCCGGCATCATCTCCCCGAGGACCTGCCCTAGCCCAGCTCAGGCTAGGGCATAATTATTCATAGGCACGTTGGGGAATTTGAAAGTAAACCCTGAAAATCATAAGTAGATGATCCTACTATCTCTGAAAAAGGTGTTGGGAGAACCATCCCTCACACTTCTCTCCCTGCCCCCAGATCAATGTGGCGTGTCTTTCTTGCAGCATGGTGGAGATGCTGACTTGTGCTGGCTGCTCGCTGGTGCTGGGCAGCATCTACAGGTGCACGCCGAAGCATCTCGACTACAAGAGGGACATGTTCTGCTTCAGTATTGAAGCTATAGAAAGGTAAAGGTAGCTGGAGGGTGTGGGGGGCCTTTGTTTTGCTTCAGATTGGTTTCCGTGGCTGTTGTTTAAATGGACACGACTTTTGGTATTTATGGAATATCTAGAGGTGCTCATCTCTTCTTCCAGGACAGTTTTCTGTGTTACTGTTGCTAGCATCACAGTGCTAAAATTAAAGATACTTCTGTTTCTATATCATCTGAGCAGTAATGATGACAGCTATTTCTCCCAGCTAGTGCAGCAGTGTTGGAATAACTTTTCACTTTATCCTGTAGCATCAGAATTCCTCCTGACTATTGTTGGAGACCAACTGTTATACAGTGATGGAGTCTTAGTAGTTCTGTGCTTAAAATTTCATCATTTCATCTTATAGTTTTTTTGTGAGATCACTAAGTATAGATTCTTGTTGCTTAGTCAGCTACTCTGGTAGCTTATTATTCTGCCATTATTCTCCACAGTGAGGTTATAATTACATTTCTGTGTTTGTCTTCAGAGTGCCAAGTGCACAATCTAAACTCTAGCATGTCAGTTACATTCTAGGATCCTCAGAAAAGCAGGCCCGTATTGATGAGGAGCCCATAACGCTCGAGAGCCGAGCTGTCTTGGAAGAGGCCCTGGAAAGGGTAAGATTGCATCTAGCCTTGCTCACTGTGTACGTGAGGTCTGAAATCTTCATATCCATAAATAGTTTCTTCAAAGCAAGCTATAGTGTGTCAGGCTCTGCATTTTTACTGTGCATTGTGACACTTCGTGCTGTTAGTATTGTGCATTAGCCAAGTTTTTCAGCAACTTGTTATAATTGTAATAGCTATTTTTTTCTGTTTAATACAACTAGATTCCCATCTCTTTCTGTCTATAGTATTCAGAATGGCTTGCCTCCTGTAGCTTTGCTTCTCCAGATTTTTTTAATTCACTTTGAAATCTATTTTTGTAGAGGCCTATCTTGCATGCAAACTGACTTCCTGTGATGGTGTTTT
>JAUBOD010000279.1:1284319-1305426 GCA_032353885.1 Nothura maculosa | reverse complement strand
CGCCGGAGCGGGAAGGTTGGACTAGATGATCTCTAGAGGTCCCTTCCAACCTTGTAGATTCTGTGATTCTGTGATTGCTATTGATTTTGACCCAAAACTAGGGCACTCTTTGCCTCATGTTTTTATGACCAGTAAAGTTCAGTGAAAATGGTATTAGGCCATGCACAGGGATCTCTCTTGTAAACGTTGCCTCCTTTTGTGCTTCCCCTGCTCCATGTCTAGGGATATTAGGTTTGGCCTGGCCTCTCCTCTGCTCTCCACGTATTTTGTGGACCCTCAGCAGATAGGTGAGCAAAGACATCCCATCTGCCAAGAGCTGTGGCCTCCTCAGGCCTTGTCACTAACATCCGTTTTGATGGGGTTGTCTCTTTCCCTGGCATTAGGTCTCACCATGTGTAGGGAGATGGATGTGGTTTGAGCTAGCTCTGATTTGTGGGGACATCACTCTTGTTTTGCTCCACTGTCACCTCTGTGGGTGTTCATTTCCTTTTGCCTAGACTTGGAGAATTTGCTTGACCATGCTGTGGTCCAAATTTCTTGTACATCCATTTGGAAACACTAGCTACTGGGTAGGGTGGTAGGGTGTGGGGAGTTTCCCTGGGTCTTCTCTTAACCTTAAAGAGGTCTGGTACACTGAGAGGTGGCAGTGATGGCATCTTTTGAGTCCAACTGAAACTTCTACCCTTCAAGAACTACTCTCCCACAAAGGAGTAGTTTGAGGCAGGGAGAAAACTGTCCAAATTGACCTCATAATAGCTGAGGACACAGTATGAGAGAAGAGCAGTCTCTGTAGGAACACACAAGAGAGGAAATGTTGCATCTTCTGGAATCAGTGAGGCACTGAACACCTATAGATTTGTGTGGGGCCAGCGCTTTGCCTTCAGCACCTCACCGTGCATTGGTGTGAAGCTGTCACTGCCTCAGGACTGCACAAGATATTTCCTGCCGTGCAAGATTTTATTCACTGCTAATCCAAAAGGTATCTCCTAGTTTCTGATGCTTCTTTTGATTCTCAAATATATTTAAGAATAGTTTTAGCAGGGACCTAATAATTCTTGTAGGTCATCGCTTGTTTTGCTCTTTTAAGGGTTGTATTGGTACAAAATGTTTGGTTTTTTTTTTAGCAGAGGGGCGGTTCAAATCCTTCACCTTCAATATATATTTTTTGTCCTACTTTGCTTGGAGGAAGTGAATGTTATCTTTCAAAACAAAGACAATACAATGGTAAGTCTGTCAGTAAATGGCTTCCCATGTTTTGGGAGCTTGGACACCGTAGTTGGCTGCTGTATCTGGAGGGAGAAGAGAGGTTGTAATTTTCTGAGAATTATCTAATCTCTGGAAACTGATCACAGAGCCAGATACCACTGCACCCTGTAGTTTGAGGAAGTTATACCACAGTTGTATGTGTTTCTTCTTGTGCTTCCTTCCTCAATTGCATGAATGTACAAATAGCAAAAAGCCACTGGGGGATGCTGGTGGCTACTGCGTT
Organism: Nothura maculosa; assembly: GCA_032353885.1. Taxonomy (NCBI): domain Eukaryota; kingdom Metazoa; phylum Chordata; class Aves; order Tinamiformes; family Tinamidae; genus Nothura; species Nothura maculosa. The sequence goes on along the minus strand of JAUBOD010000279.1, from coordinate 1,303,937 downwards.
TGTGTATTGGTATGAAATCACTACACTTTTTAGAAAGTCTCATCTTTCTTCCTTTTTTTTCTCCCCTTCAGCTGATGCCTACCCTTTCCTCTGCAATCACACAATCTTTTCTCAGTCTTTCCTCTTCCTTTGTTTCATTTACTACTCCCCTCCAGCTGACTGTCATTGCTCAGGTGAATAAAACCCTGACGCCAGCTGGGGCATCCTGAGGCTATTTTACCACCGATGATGATATTCATACCAAACAAAATACACACTCAAGTAGAGTAATTGCTTGAAAAGGAGTTTTTCCACATGGGAGTCATGAAAATGCTTCAAACCTCGCAGGGACTCTGGTGAAGCCATTATCTTTTTTTTCTGGATTTCTGTCTTGCAAAAATTACATTTGATGGAGAAAAAATAAAGATGGCCTAAATTTTTATTTAATACAGACCTGAGAAACATTCTTTTTTTACAGAGAGTAGGCTTCCTGTGTGGTTAGATCTGCTGAATTGTGACTGAAGGGCAAAATCACTAAAGCATTGAAAGGGTCATTAAAACTCACAGGATGTTCAGAAGCTCTTCTTGGAAGGATGGAAGCTTGCATGCCCTCCAGCAGAGATGCTGCCTGCCTTTATTTGCATTAGCAGTATGACCTTTAATAAGTCTGCCCTCACCTGCTGTCCCTAATGCACCCAAGTCCTCGTGAGCTGCACTCCAACAGCATCGCCCTGCCTGTAGATGAATGGTGCTGGGTTGTGTCAGCCGAAAGACCTGCTCCGTTAGAGCACATGGATGACTTCCCCCCTTATTTTGACATCTCCCCTCCTTGTTTTAACAGCAAAAGAGTCAAGCTGTGAAAGCCCGATCTGTTGTGAGGCTGCTTTGAGCCTCAGGATGCTGTATTGGAAAAGTGATTTTGAGAGGCTGAAGAGGGAGTTCTACTGTGGGGGTGGAGAAGAGCTAGCCCCTCAGGCCTCCTTTGCTGCATTCATCTATTTCTAAATGAAAAAGTGCCAGCTGCCACTTCTAGTCACGAAGCACAGGATGGGAGCAGTACCTCTGGCACTCCGCTTTCACCTGCAACATCTCTTGTGGGTGGGGAGGGTGCTATTGCCAAAAGCAACTTTCAACAGCATGGAATAATGCAGTGCATTCAGTTACTTTTCTCTGCTTTGCTGTATTTAGCTTAAATTGTGTTTTGCCCACTTTAACCTAAATGAATAAGTCTTGCTTTCCATTCAGACTCATTCTAATTTTTATTTAGTCTGAGAACTTAGGACAGTGCTGTTTTGAAACTAGGTGCTATTGCCCGTAATGGCAGCAGAAAGAGGATCAAACACTGAATCTGTTACTGCAGTGAACTTGGAGATGCTTCCTAATTTGCCCATTTATCAGTATTGGTTGCCAGCACAGCAATAACTCCCTTCCTTCCTTCCTTCCCGGAGAAGAAGAAAGAAATGAGGACAATTACAGTTTGAACTGGATATATTTTGCAAATCAGCTGGCATCTCACAGCAAAATAATAGTGAATTTGTGCTCTGCTTTGTGCAATAACAAATCGTAAAGAAGAACTATTGTAACACCTAGGAACCCAAAGAAATATGCAGTGCTCACTGCCATGTGTCAGTCAGCAGGGAGATGACTCCAAGTTATTTTTTCCTCTGGGATTTTTTATGTCACAGCTGTCATGTTTTATCAGGCTGTTGGAATTTCTCCAAGTTGCACGAAAGATGGCCTCCCTTGGATGTTTTCTTAGCAGAAGGGAACACAATGAAAACATATAGCTTTCAGTCAGATGTTCTGGGAGGTTAGTTCCCTATCAGGATGGAACAAGAAGGCAATTTCCTCCCAAGTCGTTCTATCCAAGCTTGTCTGCCATGCTCCAAGAAGCTCCCTTTGGAAGTGTAACGAGGGAAGGATGGTTGTTTCGTGGAGTGCACCTCCCCAAACACTGCAGTGGTGCATAGGAAAGTGGGGTGCAAGTGTCCAGCCACATTGGTTTGTATCATACACGTTTGCATTTGAGTGTGTTGTGCATGCATTGTACCAGTTCTTGTGAGTGATTTTTTTATTTTATCCTGTGGAGATGGGCTTTTCTGTCCATCTGACAATCTGTCCCTGTAGTAGCTTCTTTAATAGACTCTTTGGTCAAGTTTGACAAAAGAATTACAGTCTTTAAGGTAACTGAGGGCTATAAACTGTGAAATTCAGCAGTGGGTTGGGGAATCGATATGCAATTCTTTTCCTATTAAGGAAAAGGTAGGTAGAAATAAACCATTATATGTTGTACACATATCTCTTTGGAAGAACTATAGCTTGTGACTACTCTCACCTGATAAGCGTGCAACAGAGGACCTGGAGCTAGAGTATTATGATTTTGACAAAGGCAGAATGGTAGAAAGTATTTCACCATGAGAAATCCTTTAGCTTTCAGACTCCATGTTTGGTTTTGGGATGAGAGTCCTAAAATCTAACTGATTATCTTGAATAGATGTACCCCTCTTTCTGCTGCAGGTGGGACATAACAAGACCTTACTGTCTCTGGCAGTTCAGTTTTATTCTACCCAGATTCTATTTTCAGAAGAGAAGAGAAGGATGTTTTTGTTTGAGGTACTTGTGCAGCTTTATGGCTTCAGAGCAATTAGTCAGGTTCAGGTGACAGTAATAGTCATTCCTTTGCCTCTCTGCCCTCCAAAGGATTTCTACTATGTTGCAAAGGTAAGTGGTGGCCTTCAAAGACTGGGAATCAAAGACTTTGATTGAACATGTCAGAGAGATACTGTAGCACCAGACCTAAACAGAAGGGAAGAGGAGACCGAATGAGCTGAAGTCTCTGACCATCCAATTAAAATCAAGGAAAACTTTATAGTGATGGTGGCAGACCACAGTCCTTTATTGATGAGATAGCAATGAGATGGTTGTGATCTGGGCTGCAGGCAGTGGTGAGGCAGACCAGGCAAGGATAAAGCTGGGCAATGCTTACTACCTCATCATCTCCTTTGAAATGCCAGCTAATGGAATGAGTGGCCTCTGATTCTAGTAAAAGAACAGACCACCATAGTTTTGCATGAGCCTTGGCTGGCCCAGGTGCACAGATGTGTCACCAACTTCCTCAAAGCAAGAAACCCTCTCACTTCCTACTTAAAAAGATGACAGCCACAGACATGGCTAGAAAGGAGAAAAAAAAATGGCTCTGTTCCTAAGAAACCAAAAGGGCAGTTGAGCTATAATCTATTTCCAGATAAATTGCCAGGTTGCGATGCTGACCTGTCCAAATCAGTCCTTGGTCCCTCCTTGGGAAGCAGGGATACTACTTTACTTCATGAGAGAACAGAATTGTAGCTCTGGAGTGCTCCCAAGATGCTCTGGTGGTAAACCCTCTAGGAATTTCCACAGGACAAATTTATTATTGTCATTACCAGAAGCATTCCCAAAGCAAGCAGTGCTGCAATGCCTAAAATAAATCCCTCATGCTCCTAACTTCCCCCATTCAAGCCCAAAGTCTTTTGTCCAGTGCAACACATCACTTATCTGCCTGGCAAAGCAGTCTAAAGATTTTTATAAATCAATCTGGTTTAGAGACTGTATTTTTGGATGCCGTCTTGGGTTTGTACTAAATAAAGCATGTATTAGTGTTAAGAAATAGTTCTTGAAGCATCGCTTGATCTCATTTCTTCTTGATTCTGTAGCTGCTCAGCCTTGTGCAGTGCAAGCCATCCCTCTTAACAAAGCACAGTTAATATCCTCTTGAAAGAGGGAGCAGGAGGAAAGGTCATCAGTTTTAAAATTTCTTATCTATTTTTTAGAAAAAAAATGGAGTTCCTGCTAGCTTACAGCAGTTAGTTTAATCAATAAGCAACAGGCATCTGGAAAGATTTAGAAGCCCCATCAAGGTAATGGGAGTGGAAAGATGCGCTTAGCGCTGCTGTGCAAACAGAAGACTTCATCACAGAGCTTGGGAGAACTTCCCTGACCCCATTTGTCTGCTTTGATCAAATAGAAGCTCCTGGTTTTTGTATGCAGCCATGAGGACTCCATCTGCTTGAAGCAGTCAGTCTGCATTTTGTACATACACCCTTGAGTGCAAACACACTTGCACGGACCCAGTCACATACATCCACAAATGGGTACTCACAAACACCTGCAGATGCTTTTCCTTCCCTAGCATTAACATTGACTCTATATAAGCATGACTTACTATATCTTAACCCATACTGGAAAAGGAAGGAGGTTAGTTAGCTCTAGCTGGAGACAGTCATGCTATGGATGGGACAGGAGAGACCAGGAGGGATGACACCTTGCTGGAGCCTGCGCCTTTTGGTGGAGGGCAGCTGCTGAGCTTGCTCATGCCTTGTCATGAAGCTGCACTCAGGCACTGGACTAACGTGCTTCCAGCCTGGCGTGTGTTAAGCACTAAAAAGGAGAAGATATAAAAATGGAATCTTTCTGGAGGGGCAAACTCTGAGTGGTATGAAAGAAGAACCTAGTCCATCTGCTTTATCCTGAAATAAACTTAAAAATTTTGACCCTAATGGTGGGAAGATAAGGCTAATCTTGGCAAGTCTATCTTGAATTAAAGATAACACACCTTTTTTTCCATTTGCCTGATCCATATGGCCCAATTATAATGAATTAAAAGGCACAACATTTGGCAAAGAAAAAGAAAACTGTCGTTAGCTTCAGCTGTATCCTTTCTAGATCTCCTGAAACTATGCTGCTGAGTCCCATAACTGCTGTCCCTTGTGACACACAGAGGGCTAATATTTTTAGTATAATTTAAACAAAAGACCTCTCTTGGTTTTATTCATTTGATAACTTAAACCTAAATAATTCAATTTACTTCCTCCATGAGGAAACAAAACCAAATTTATTGTACAAGTAACAAAGCTATTTCCTGAATATTAAATAAAACCTGAAGGGATTATCATATAGTCTTGGCTAAGAAGCATAGGCCCTAGGTTAATGAAAGACAAATTAGCATCCCATAGGACTGAGGAGAAATGAATTGGGAGCAAAAGCCAAACATTTTGGCTTGTATAGGTTTGTTATCGAAAAGATGTTCCACGTGTCTATAACAAACAAGGTAGAGATGAGGTCTGCGGCCCTTTCATGTATGAGCTGTCTCAGGAAGTTGTTGGGACTAGTCTTGAAAGCAAAGACATCCCGACCTGGGGGAAATAACTGGAATGGCTATTGCAGCATTGGGTTTCCCATATTAACAGTCCTGGAATAACCTCTTTTGGCAGGGACTCAATTACTGAATAAATGTGTTAATTCTTTGACAGTAGTATCTGTTCTGCCATAGCTGTTTGTGTCAGTTGCTCCATGGAGCCACCGCAGCCTTGGCTGTGTGAGTCATGTGCTACTGAAGAGTGGGGCTGGGGTCCTAGGATCAAAAGTTTTAACACTGAAGAGGGCAGAGGAAATTTTATACAAATCTTTTGAGGGTTACTTTCATAGTGATGGAGGTTACTGCTTGTTTGTTTTTTATTTTATCCACAAATGTTCAGCAGTCCATCTTTATTTTTTTCACTTTGTTTTGTTTTGTTTTCTAAATATTTTCAGATGCCTTTTCAGGGTACTTTCTGCTTTTCAGGTTTGTACTTCTCAAGTGTGCACACAACTTTGGCTCCACTCGCATCTCATGCTCTTGCAGTATCATTTTTACAGGCCACAAAACATCTCTAAGTTACAAAAACTTCTGGAGGAAAAGACCTGTGCAAATGAGGCTACCTCCTGTCTCTTCAGGATACAAGAGATAGATAAGTCACTGACTTCCTTGTTGGCAGGTTTAGGCCTGATTTCAATTATTAAGCAAACAAAAGCTTGAGGAGATGTGGGAAAAATGATCCTGAGCCTGAAGTTTTGCAAAATAATATTTAATGCTCAAATGCATTATAATTTTGGTGCATTATAAATTTGGTACATATAGATGGATGTAAATACAAGGCAGAAAAACTGCACAATTAAATATCATCATTATAGAATCAGAAAATCATTATGACTGGAAAATACCTTCAAGATCATCAAGTCCAGTGGTAAACTCATCACCACCATGCCCATCAAATTATGCCCTCCAGTACCTCATCTACATGTTTATTGAGGGTCACGAGGACAGTGACTCCACCACTTACCTGGGCAACCAATGTCTCCAATGTCTTCCAATGTCTTCCAATGTCTTCCAATGTCTTCCAATGTCTCCCCATTCCTCATATGTAGAAATTCTTCCTAATGTCTAACCTGAACCTGATGCAACTTGAGGCCATTTCCTCTTGTGCTATCAGCAGTTATTTTGGAGAAGAGACCAACCCCCATATCACCACAACCTCCTTTCAGGCAGCAGTAGAGTGCGATGAGGTCTCTCCTGGGCCTCCTCTTCTCCAGGCTACATAACCCTGGTTCCCTCGGGCTCCTCGTAGGGCCTGGGCTCCAGCCCCTGCACCAGATGCATTGCCCTGCTTTGGACACACTCCAGTACCTCAGTGCCCTTTTGTAGTGAGTGGCTCAAAACTGAACACAGTATCTGAGGTGCAGCCTCACTAGTGCTAAGCACAGGTGGATCAGCGCTTCTCTAGACCTGCTACCTACACTGTCTACTTGTCTACTACTATCAGCAGAGGATTCTATAGCATTTGGTTGTAATATGAAGGTCCTTGAGAAATTGTAACTTAAACAAATCCTTAAGTTAACAAAAATAATACCAGACCTTATGATTGCATATCTGGGCATAATTCCATTAACTTTGATACATATTTCTATCAATCAACTGGAGTTTTTTTTATTTGTTTGCTTTTTATTTTGTTGTTGATTTTCTTTTTTTTCCACGTGGAACAAATAAATCTATACAAAAATAATAAGTATTTTGAGGGCACATTCTCTAGGAGGTGATGGATAAAACCCCTTTGCAATCTTAGCTACAAGAAATGAATCAGAAAAATACTGTGGACAGAAGGGTCATTGAAAGGCTGCCCACTTGACAAACCTCTCTGCAGCAGGATCTGTTTTGTTTTCAGTTCATGCCTAAGGGCTGAAAATCAAACACAAATGTCAAAGGTTCATGTAGCTCTTTGGTTTGCTTTTTTTTTGTTTGTTTGTTTCTCAAGTGCTAAAAAAAGAAAAGACAAAAAGAAAGAATCCATAGTCATTGCAAAGTGCTCTGTGAGTATCTATAACTCTTTTTGGTCAAATATTTTTTCCTCCAGACATCTGAGGCTTTTCTCCCTAGTAATATTCCATTAGCATATAATTAAGGTGCCAGATCTGTTACATTTTCCTGTATGCTTGATGGGTTGAGTTTTGAGGTTTCTTGCAAGTTTTTTTCCCCATGCTAGGGTCAAACAGTTAGCCAGTCATTCCTTTCCTCCCTCTATTTATATGTCGCATAAAGAAACAGGATGTAGCGAAAATTTCTTGTGGTATACCAGAAGGAAAAGATTCCATTTCTCTTAGGAGACAATTTGAAACAGGCCCTCACAGCAACACTTCATTTCTGGTTTTCTGGAGGAAAACCTCCCTGAGTCCTCGGCACAGCGCACAGCAGCAGAGGAACTCGTCATCCACCGCGAGAAGCCTCACTGGAAATGGCTTCACAAGGACACCCCTAGATTTCTCATGTTATCGGGAGGTTTGTTTCTCTTGTGGCCCTAATTGTAATAGGAATAAATAGACAGGTAACAACAAAATAAATAAAAAAGGCCCAGAGGCTCAGGGTCCGCATCCATGGGGTGCTTGGATGTGGCATATGGGATGATGCACAGTGATCCAGCTGGGAAAGAAATGTCAAGGTCTTCCCTGGGGGTAGGAGCTAATTGGGCCTGAGCCACAGCCCCTCTCCCACCTCACATACAGCACAGAGAAAATCAAGCCTGCTCTGAGACCCAAATGCCTTTTCATGGGTGAGGAGGAGACACTCCCATGAATCTGGTTGATGCTTTCAGATTTCCAGCCTCCCTATCCTTTTGAAAGCTTAGTGGTAGTCATTAGTCTCCACCCTAGAGGGAGGATGCTTTTTTGTGGTAAGGACCAGGAGCAGAGGAAGAAGGAGTAAAAAAACACAACTAACTAATTGGTGATCACAGGAGATGACTGTGTGTTTCCTAACATTGGCTTCTTCATATGCACACCATGCCAACCATGCCAAATGCTACTACATGACATAAGAAGGTTGTTCAGCGGCAATACAACTGCTAGGGGACTTAAACCTTTCATATAGCTTCTTATGGGAACATAATGATGGTGTTTCCACTAGGTCAAGTTCTGGTTGAACTTTCCCTGGAAGAGACCGTTTTATGACCAAACACAGCATCTAAGCAAGAAGAGTCAACAGAGCAAGCAGAACAGAGTGCCATCTTGCAGGTGATCTCAGCAGAGGGCCACTGTGTTTTGCTCTTTAAAAAAAAACAAAAAACAACAAAACAAAACAAAACCAGGAAGTAAAACTCTCACAATCTAAGGAAACATTTTCGCAAATTAATTATCATCTGCCTCCTGAATGACATGGAAATGGACTGCAGTTTTCGAGATGAGGAGCTGTTTCAAATATCTTTCTTGAGATGTCTCTACTAGTCAGAACATTTCCATTTAAACAACTGCAGGAGGAAACAGCAATGTGAGTCTCCTGCATTGGTGCAGTCAGCACCAGAATGGTCATATTGTCTTCTCATAGACTTCTTAGTCTTGAACAGGTGAGGAGAAAAACAGTTAAAGCATGGACATGAAAATGTAAAAGTCTAACAGCTGGTGGAAGCACCTCTTCCTCCCACAGAAGCACCTCAGGGCATGCAAAAATGGAAATGACAGGTGCTCAGCTAAAGCAACTGCAGCCCTCTGGTTGGGTGACTTGCATGCACCGGTCCCAAGGCAGCTCAGGATGTATACCTGTGCAGTGCAGTAACCCACACGTGTAGGATTAGCCTGTATACCATCTGCTGCCTGAAAAACTGCCCCCTTTCTCATCACAGTCCATGTGCCAAAGGAAAAAGGCAATTGGCATGAGAGCCAGTGTTCCCAGCTCTATGCCAGTTGAACACTCTCTAGGTTGGCCAGTATCCAGTTCCCTTGTGCTCCTTTAATATTTCCTTTGGTTGAACTGCTTTGGGATCTGCCCTAACACCTTGGTTGAGTCCATGTACCTGGTTCTGGGGAGTAGTAAGCAGCACAGCAGCAGGCATGCTATAGCAGTATCACCGTTTTGCTACAAAGCACCTGGCTTTTGGCCCTAGATCCCTGGGCTGCTCCAGCTTTTCCTTCTTCACAGTTCCAGATGCCCTCTAATCACTTCTGTACTATAGTCATCTTTCCTATGTGCTCATTAACCCCCATTAATTCACAAAATTGGAGCACAATGCCCAAGGGTTGTCATTTTCCTGTGATAGCTGCCCTAAAAATTATACACAAGTATAAGCCTAGCATTTTATGAGTTAAAGATATGAGAGTAAAACTGCCTTTCAGATCCATCCATTTAAAATAATTATGGGTTCATTTAGAAAATCATACCATGGAGCACTGTGGATTGATGAGAGCAGTCACACTGGCTTGAACTTGTTGACTTGACCTTCTAGTCAGACACCAAAGAACTTGCTCTGAAGTAGCTACTCATTGACCTCATCAAGAAAAATGATTTTTCCCTTGCAAATGTGTATGCATTTGTCTGTGCAGCCCTTGATGGAAGATTGATAACATTTGCCTACTTGCAAGTCTGATGAGAGTATTCAGCAAGAAACTGATGCACGTAGAATAGCCCAGATATAACCCCAAATAGTACTGGGTAATTCAGTTCAAATGCCTTTAGTAATGTCTATGTCACAAATATCCATCTCAAAAATGTTACACTGTGAGTCTTGCAAAAAAAGGAGGAGAGTAAGAAGGTTTAGACTCCTTATGTGGAAATGATCCATTTGTAACAGTTCTAGTTTTTAGCAATTACATTCATAAAGAAAATCCTGAAAGGATTTTGACTCACAAAAATACACTTTAAAATCTGCCAGGGAAGCTTATCTCAGACTGCAAATAGCCCCTTGATGAGCCCTAGGGCCTAATCTTTGCATCTCAACATGGGGGTTAACTCTGAAACCAAGTGGTGAAATTATACAAATCAGCAATTCTAACTATTTACTTGCTGAACATTTTAGTGGGAACATCCAAAGCATAGACTCATTCCAAGCAGTCTTATTCCTTCACAGTTAAAAAGCCCTTGTTCCCTCCCTTCAGCTGCCCAAAACATTCAGCTTCCCTCCTTGTGATTTTGAGCTTTCCCCATGATACTCAGCAGCACTTTGAATACGGAGTGTGATGCAGGAATGTTCAATTAACGCAATTAAGTAGGACACAGCATCATGTTTCACTCTAATCGTTTCCCTCGCCCAACAAAGCCTTGGCCCATTTTCAGTGCGTCTGGAGCCGCCATGGACTTTCTGGTCTGCCGCTCCCCAGAATTTAGGTCACTCTCGCCGTGTCCCGCTTCTGTGTGAAACAAGCTGTTTGCCTCCCTCGCGGCAGGGCGCCCACATTGGGAATGCCACTGGCGGCTCCAGCCGCACTTGCTCCCTGCGGCTCTGGTGCCCACCGTGTTGGGGCCAAGGCACCTTGTTGGTGGCTGCGCCCAACTGAGAGTGGAGTTTATTGCTTGTTGCGGAGTAGAAATTAAACTCGAAAGCAGTGGCACACTTGCCCTGATTCCCTGAAGGAGATGCTGACTCAGCCTCCCTGTTAACCACCAAGAAGCAGATATTTTGTGATGCTTTGCTCTGTCGTAGATTAACATGGTGTTAGATTACATACCATAGACTTGTGTCTCCTGCAGCCCACCTGCTAGCTTGTGTACCTTCATGCATCCTTGTCAAGCTCTTGCTTGAGACTGCCCAAGAGGCCATGCAAGATGGACAGCTAGAAATGGCTCTATAGGTTGTGAACCCCAGTTCCTGCTTTGGGAAGTACCCAAATCAGGTAGTTTAGGCTGGGACACAAGTCATGCAATGCTTAAGTGCATGGTCAATGAACCTCATACATCAGGCGTGTGGTCGAGGGCAGCATGGTGGCCACAATCCAGTAAGACACTACCTGAGTAAATTCTCCCAAGCGGATATTCCTACTAAAATCTGAATCTTGGCCCTTTGATGTTTTTCTGGTTGGTAGGATAGAATATTTGCAAAGAGGAATCTGATCCATGCCAAAACAACACTTGTGATAACAGATTATCACAAGTGCTTCAACTAGATAGAAAGCAGGATCTCTAAACTTTGGATTTTTTTTCTATTGGCATTGACTCAAATCAGATGAAATTGCCCCAAACACAGAGTATATGCAAATGTAAGTCTTTCCAGCAGCAAACAGTCGTCTGAGACGGTGCCCGTGGACCCCAGGTCATCTTCTGTGAGCACCTGAGAGCCATGGCTGAAGCTCAGCCCCAGAGGCTGTGGTCCATGCCACACCAAAGGTGTTATGATCTCTCCAGCAGCTACTGCGACCTTCCAGGCCACCAGGCATTCAGTTCTCCAGCTCTGAGGCAATCTGCCTTGAGTCTTAACCAGGTTCTTCCGTGTGTTCAGGGTGCTGGACCGGATAATAAGCTCACTCAATGTGCTTGTTTTGGACAAAATGTTCCTTATTCAGTGAGCTGGCAACATCACAATGTTTTCCTTTAGAGCTGGCGTAGTTGAGCTGAAAAGCTTGGTGCATCTGTAACAGTCGGAAGAGGACAAAATGACAGACAACCTAGGAAATGGCATAGACAGAAAAGAGGAAGAAAACAAAGAGGGATAGGAATTCAGGGAAATTCTTGAGCCAAACACGCAACTAATCCAACAGAGTCCTGCCTAGTGGCTTGCTTGCTGCACGTGCTCCTCCATGTACTCTGACATGGCATTAGAAGAGATGCTGAGATTTTTCTTCTGCTAGTGCTCTTTTGGCCAGTTCCTAACCTTCAGCTTTTGGGCTGGAGAGCTCAGTGGATAGGAAGGAAAATCAGTCACAGATCTTTGATCTCCTTTGCTCCAGAAAGCAGGACTCTACGCAGCCTGGGAAACTCAGCACTACATGGCAGGCAGCTTGCTGAAGGACCTCTGCTTCTTGACCTTTCTAGCTGAAGATTAAACAGGGGATAGTCTGGACTTGGAATCATTTCTAATACAAATCGGCAAATATGTTTTTCAAATGAAATGTGCTGGTTAGAGTAAAGCTTCAAAAAGCCTTAGACTCCTTAGGTTTTCTCTAGAAATGGATTGGGGATGTGGTGATAACTGGCAGGCATAGTTCATAGGCTTCAAAATTTCTGGAAAAATATCTCAACTATTGGAACAACTGGAGTAAATTTAAAAATGGCTAAAAATTTTACATAGCTTTCTTTGCAACATTTATTTTGGAGTATTGGCTCTAAAGCTATCCATGGATGATCTTGACGACTAGAGGTTACAAATGCATCCTCAGGAGATGCTTTCTATAAATCAGCATGCCTTGTAGCAAATAAACATTTATAGAGCACCAAAAAGAAGGAATAATGCTGCTGGTTATTACTGTCCCTGAATGCCCTCTTTTATAGGACATTTGAGTCATTTTTGCAGTAACAAGAGCAATGGTGAGTCTAGCATGAACATCAGAAGCAAAACACATACCACATACGTGTAAGTCAACTGCTCCTTTGCTAAAAAGTTTTCCCAGAATTTTGTTGATGTCACAAAACATTATACATATATACATACATGTTGACGTCTATAAAGGAGTGTTTACATATGTGTGTGCATATACTCCTTTATTGCTGCAATCTTGTACTTAATAAATCCCTATAGCCTTATAAAATCTTGATTACTAATGTGTTTAAAATAAAATATGAATGTATTTTTATAATGATGTGTAATATTTTATATAACATTCAAGAACAGATGTCCAGGGAGCAGCAATTTTTTAATTAAAGTTTTTCACTGATTTTCCTATTAAGACAAACCAAAGTCTCACTGAAAGACAGGAGTGAGACAGTTTAAAAAAGCACCCACACAGCAACAACCATTTACATATATTTTAAATCTTAGTCTGTAAAGGACATGCATGGTTCATCTCAATGTATAAAAGCAAAGACTATGTGGTATGAGAATTTCCTAATGCAAGTTTCTCTAACGACCATGTCCAGGATAGTATGAAAAACATTTCGGTGTCCTTAATTTTTATTAACCTTTCTCATAACTTAAGCATCATCGTAGACATTTTATAAAGAGCCATTTTAGAGACAAACCTCAGACAGCACCAGCAAATCAGGTGCTGCTAATACCATCAGTGTCGAGCTTTGCCACTGTCTCAGAGTGAGGATACCTGGGTAAGAACATTCTGCTGGCTGGGATGCAATGGCTGATATAAAGAAAGATTCGGATGAACATCAAAGGAGATAGCTGGGTGCAGAGTGAGTGCCCAGCATTCCTGGCAGGAATCGCAACCTCCTTGCATGGACATGTCTGCAGAACTGGAGCTCCTTGGGTTAAAGCAGAACCAGGCAGCATGGACTTAGCTCTGAGAACAAGTTTTTACATTATATTAAGTATTCGACCTCAGGTTTGATGACGTTTTGTCTCTCAGCTGCTAAAGCTCTCTTTCTTCTTCTGGCTCAGGACCCCATATGTTTTACTGAATCTAAGCCACTTTTGGGCACAAGGTAGTTTTGCATCTCAGTTGAGGTACCCAAAGGAAAAATGCAGGCAGTCGCCCAGCATGCCAAAAGAGAGTTTCCAAATAATTAAACTGAACACGGATCTCATGGACATAGGCCAGGATCTTTGCTATAAGTCAGCTTTTCCCCTCTGGGACTCTTCAAGCCTGAGCAGAGGCAGGACAAGGCTGACTCCTCTTACCCATGATACGATGTGACCATATTTTCTGGAAGCCATTTAGGATGCTTCAATTTTTGCTTGTCCTAACTGAGAAAACTGATTTCCAAAGCATATGTTCCAAGCTCCTTTTGGTAATGTAAGTTGGACAACCAAAAAGCAAAGAACAAGGTGCCTTTCGCTAATGAAAATCTGAACCATCTGCCCCAACCTCTCAACTTTCAGGGCCTTGTGTCATAAGCCTAATATTAAGGCTTCATAGGCTATTTTTAAAAGTCTGTAAAAGGTATGTGGGCATACTTACACATAGTTCTGGGGAAAAGCAGTGGTGCCTGGATCTTTCAGCATGCAAGGACACCTCCCCTATCATCCTTACCTAAAACATATGTGCAAGGTAGGCTGTATCCATACTCTTGGCAACTTTCCCCCTATAACCTGTATTAATGCTTTAATGTGTCCAGGGAAGCTCTACATGCTATTACCAGCCGCCACTGGGGATAGCACACACCAAAGAAGACCACTAAGTGGACTACTTCTCTATGTTGTTTCCATGTTTATCTAAGGAAATTCAGGCTGCCTCTGAGATAGGTTTCCCAGGAAAGTCATTAGCTGGCTCAAAATGGAGTGGTGCAGGGTAGGACTAATTTGTTCATTCTCTTCCTGGTACGCTTGACTGGGGAGTGCTCTCAGGAAAACCCATGTGAGATGATGGAAGTGCCTCCTGGCACAGAGCTGTCCCTTTGCCAGCTGCCTGATCTTGAGCTGGGCATCGCTGATGTGGTCGGACATCGCCAAGCTGCAGTGGGTCTGCAGCTTCTCAGCGTTGATGGAAATGTACACAGGAGATAGCCTGGCAGGACTCCCAATCTCATCTGCCCTCATGGAAAAGAGATAATATTTTTCACTCGGCTGCATTCACTTGAAAGCTTTTCATGTAAACATTGCTTTTGTCTGGCTAATACAAGCAGCCCAATTACGGCCTATTTCTGAATTGGTTTAGCATTCCTAGTGATTCTAGGCTAGTCATATGGCAGTGATGTTTTAAAATATTCTTTTTGATTCATTTCGTTCTGTGTATCTCAAAGGAAACTTCACAGAAGAAAACCACTGTGAGTTTCATGGTATGATATTCACTATTCCAGCATTTTTAAATGCACGTTCAGTAGAGAGACCTTAATAGCTGGGGAAGACTGCTGTGATGTGTACCTCACATTGTGAGTAAAATGAGGGAACTCAATTAACAGGTGAAAACCCCCTCTTGCACATGAAACGCCACCTGCAAAGGGCAGTTGGTTCTTCCTTGGGATCTTAACAACAAAAGAAAACCAACACAGGTGAAGGCTGAACCACTCATATAGAATTGTTCTCTTAATTTCTTTCTCAAGGGAAGTTAAAGGGCATTTCTTACGCATAATACTACCTATGGTGTTATAAATCCCTTTTTTTGGCCTTAAAGCACTTGTTTCCATAGTATGTCCTATATGCTAAATGGTAGCAGGTAGGTAGTTATGAGGGCAGTTAACCCTGGGATGGAGCAGGTTTATTTCCATTTTACAGAATGGGGCCCTGTGAGACAATACCACCCTCAAGGTTATGCAGGGAATTTATCAAAGAGGTAGGAGCCAGACACTGGTTCCCAAAGCAGGGTTTCAGCAAAGGACATGGAAGTTTAAAGAACCAAATAGCATATCACAGATGTCAAGGTGTCTGAAGAGCCATAGGTTGAGGAAGATATACTCATGACTTTGGTTGTCCCTGGCCTCTTTCAAGGCTTCTGGAGGCCAGAAAATGGGCACCTTTGTGCCAACTGCAGAGCCTGGAGGAACCGGGCAATATCCTCTCCAGTACAAACAGACCCAAGCCTGCGTTGCTGAGGGTGGCCATGGCTGCCACATGTGTCTTGGATGTGTCCACAGAGTGGGTCTTCTTGCTGAGGTGCCAACAGGTGAATTCAAGCCACAGGAGAAATGGGACAGCCCTGTTACAGCCAGATCACTTTCAGATCACTTTCCTCTTTTGTTACAGATGATAGCTAAATTTTCTCTCTGTCACAGAGTTGCTTCTTCTTGTGTTTAGTGCATGTTCTACATTGCAAACTCTATTCTTTCTCATCACATATATGGCATTTTGTTTGGGTTTCCCCAACATCTGCCACCTTGGCAGGCTATCTGTGAAAGAGGTAAAGCCATTGGCTGTACTGAATATGCTGCTGTCCTAGGCCAAGGTCTGATGATATCCCAAAAATGAGTGACGCCTGACGTCATGAAGACTGTGACAGAAACAGTAAAACCACATCCACACCAACCATCTGTGTCCGCAAGGAATGTGTAGGGCATTGCCTGGTTTTTACCTCAGGCTTGGAGGAAATCATTGGTGTTGACATCTGTTTATTTGATGTTTGTACAGGGCGAAACTTATAATTTCCCTAGCAGAAATAGGTCACATTCATTCAGTAGGAAAAGGGTGACATTTTCCCAGGCCTAGAAAATGTAAATTCTTGGAGAAAAATGTGTTCAGCCAGACCTGCACATAGGGCAGCTTCAGTTGGCTCTCATTCTGGGAAGTACTAGACATACCTAGGCACAAAACGCTCTAGTGAAATCCCCCTTGCCCACCTGGCAAGTCAATTCTGGGCAGCCAATTCTGCATCTTCCTCTTCGAGCTGGGCTTCTAGTGCTGCCTCATTTGGAAATGACAGCTCCAGGACATACGTTTCGTATTTGCATGACTACAACTTTTCAAGTGCATGCCACTTAACAAAAAAAATTGGCGGCAGATGGTCTGAAAGGACAAAGCTGAATTTGAGGATTAACCAGACCGTAATAGAAGCTGTCATTACAAGTTGTCATCATTGGCGAGTTATTTATTAGCACTAAACAAACACTGCTCCCTTCAGATACCAAATGTCAAATGTTTTAATATGTAGAAACCAAGTCTTCCTCTTCCAGCTGCTCCCATTACATCCTGCCAGCTGTACTGTCGCATCTCCTAAGACCTGCCAAAGAGCCTAACATTAACATGCCTTATTATGCATATCATTTTGCCAAAGGAGGCCAGATGAGGCCAAATCATTCCAATAATAAGCCCTGCTGCCATGAAACCCTATTTTGCATGCTGCTGTTGATCCTGAAACCTTGGTGGAATATTAATGAGGGCACTTGGTATTTGGTCAAAATTACTTTAGCACTTAGTGCATTTGTCTGCAATCTCAAGGGATCTGTTACTAAACTGGCCACTATTATAACTAAGTAAAAAAAAATCAAGTGACTGCTGGGCATGATTTCTATTTCTGGGAGGAATTCTTTCTCCTTCAAAAACATTGCACCTAAGAAAACAACAGTTTAGGATTTTAGTTTGGCCCCTTTAACAGTTAAAAAGGTGAGGCTGCAGGAGGGAATTGCCTCAGGATGATGTAAATGTTTTTATATCGTTTTTGAAAACCTCTTATAAGGTCAATTTGAAATGAAAATGTCATTGTGACAAGAGAAGCTGAAAATGTCATTATGGACAAAAGCTGAAACATTTGAAATCCTCTGAATGGATTTTAAAAGATATTTTACTGAAACAAGGTATGATGCTTTGACCTGAAGTTGTGAATAGCTTTGCTTAATCTAGAACTACATTTTTCTACACTTATTGCTTGAAAAAATAATCAGTTGGCCTAAACGATGTATCTTTTGGGAGATAATACTTGACATTTACTTCAACGCTTTTAATTTCTATTGACCCAAGATTACAACTGTAATTGGAATCTTTTGTTTTCTTAAGTTATTTATACTTTATAAATTTAATTGTTTTTCCTTTTCTTGTACTTATTCTGCAAGTCTCTTGACCTTTCTTCTGGAGCATGATTCCATTACAGCAGCAACACACAAAAACGGTGAGAAGAAAGGAGCACAAGCTCTCTGCTGTTAACTTGACCATAAATCCAAGCCTTATACCTGCTATAGGTGGTCCCTTCTCAGATATTTAAAGGTTAAAACCTCATTTGCTGTGATTAACTAGACAGAATCAGAGCCAGCTGCTCAGCCCCTCACCCAGGATCAGGGAAAGCACAGGGAGAAAGTCCCTGCAGTCATTCCTTTCCTATATCAGAGGGAGACAGCAAAGAGAACAAGCAAAAGGGAAATATTTGAACCTGTAACATCTGTCTGGAAAGAAATTACATATTTGTTGAAAAGACAGTCTCTGCTCCCAGAGTAGCAAGTCACTCTAAAAATTATGCTGGCCTGGGCTGGGAGCAAAACATATTAACAGGACCAACCAGGGTGAACTTCTGTGTCTTGTCCAAAGTGGAGCCATGCAAAGGTCAGTCCAAATGCCAAGAAAATAGACCCCAAGGAGCAAACCCATTCCTCTTGCCGGTACTCTCTTTTCTGCCATGGCATGTGGTTGTGGTGCGTTTGGTTCAGGTTTCTCGGCTTTCAGTATTTGGGCAGCCACGACTCTGGAGACTAATTCAATATATTTTCCTGACCCTTTTTTCAAGCTGTTATTTTAGGGAGATTCATTGCACTTTTTGTGGAGATTGCCTGTCCTGGAGGCTGTATTTTCTTTTAGCCTGGCATGAAGGTCTGCACTATTAACCTGTGGAATTGGGCAAGTCACATTACATGTCTGCCTTTTGTGATATCTATGCTATTCAGATGAGCTGCAAATGGGGAAAAAAAGACTCTTGAGGACATAAGATAGAGCCAAAAAATATAGGAACTTTTAAGATTCTCTGTAGCTGTGTAACTCCCTCCTGCCATGGTATTGTGGTACCAAACACCCTGAAGAAACATCTGCTTGCCATTGCTCAGCTTTGACAATGTTGAAGGTCTTAATCAGTTTAATGCAAGTCTTTCTGCATCTGTGCCCATGTGCTCAATGTAAGTGCGATTATTCATATAATTTTGTAACTGCAGAAATAAAATACAATGTTTTCCTTTATGTACTAAAGCTGAGCTAGTTTCATTTCATACAGCAGAATGAAGGCAAAACTCAATCAAATTTTGCAATTTTGGCCAAGATATTACATTTCAAACACCAATAGAAAATATTAAAAATATATGATCTTATGCTGAATTAGCTATAAAGGCTTTGAATTTGAAATCAAGATATCATTTTGGTTAGTACTTCAAAATTTGGTTTTAAAAAAGGACATTTTCATGAATATATTTGGTACAAAAGTACATTTGTGATTAGATTTTTTTACACGCTGAGGTGATTTTCTTCTATTGGAGACTATGATTGCCTAGTCATTTTGCTCTTCCTCAGCAGTTAATAGAATCGAATGGAGTAATCAAAGACCTAAATGCTAGAAAGATTTCTTTGCTTTTGTGTTCCTCATGGTGAAAAAGCACCCATTTTTGTTGAAAACTTTCCAGCTTGCATCCTTTGATTTCCATTATCTTTAATATATTATATGATCCAGCCCTCCAAAGAAAATAATTTAGATGCAGCTGAAGGATTTCTCTTGACTTCTTTCAAAATAAGCCAGAAAAAAAAAAAGTCGAACCACCTCTTAGTGTTGCACATTGTCTGCAATGTACAAGGCAATGTCCCTTTTGTTAAGCCTGCTCTTCTTCTGAAAGGAGACAAAATCAGTGTGCGAGTGCCTTCAGGACCATGTCATAGGAGCTGAGCTGCTGGCCTTAGACTTGAGTGAAAAGATGGAAAAAATAAAGCTATAAATTTTGCTGTAACTATTTAGCTAGCTTGTTGTCTAAAAAAATGTAAATCACACATCTTTTGTTTTAACAGACAAACGGTTATGGACTATAAAACACCTTAGCAATGTGTAGAACATTTGCCATTCCCCAGATGTTGTTGCAAAATCTACCTTC
>JAUBOD010000279.1:1267611-1284219 GCA_032353885.1 Nothura maculosa | reverse complement strand
GGTTATGGACTATAAAACACCTTAGCAATGTGTAGAACATTTGCCATTCCCCAGATGTTGTTGCAAAATCTACCTTCGAGCTTTCAGAAGGATTTGTGAAAAGCCCACGTTCAAAACAAAACAAAACAAAACAAAACAAAACAAAACAAAAACCCTAGGTACCATTTTCCTATCACCAAAAATAAACAAACATATAGCACATCATACCTGAAATCAGAGGCAGAAATAGCTGATAGGAGAAATAAGGTATATCTAAAAGATTTGTCTGTTCCGATCTGTCTGATCAGAATCTGATCTCAGATTCTGTCTGGGAATTTTAGATTCCCAGTTCAAGAAAGAGAACGAATGAATTAAGTGTAGGCAACTCATGCGCCACTCTTGCTTTCGCTGGTTGCCTTGACCCGTGCATCTCTCATCTTCCAACAGCTCTTCTCAGTCACGCACGGGCAGCTGTTTTTAGCATGGGGAAGGATCAAATGGTTTCCATTTTGGGGGAGCAAGCAAGAAGGTGGCCCTTTTCTTCGCATAAGCGTTGCCTACAGAGGCAGCTCTATAACCTCACAGGAGGGAGTACAACACGCTCAGCATATGTCAGTCTGTCCTCCCAGGAAAGACAATGAATCACTTGCCTTCTCTGGAAGGGAGATGCTTAGATCCTTTCTGTTCCTTGGGAATACAGAGCAGCTTTCCTATTATAATGCATATTAGTAATAGGCACCGCAAGACATGTCATAGATGCAGTTAATGCTTCCTGTTGGCTATGGATCTTGGTGGAAGGCATCCTGAGGGAAGGCGTTTCTTTCCCATGAATAATGCAAAGTACAGTATCTGCTGTTCCAGTAAATCAAGGCCCAGGGCAGGGCTCTGGTTCATCCTGCGTGGCCTCATGCTTCAGCAGCAGCAGGACAAGGCCTGGGCACCTGTGGCAGACATAGTAGGACAAACTCTGGCTCCTAAGGGGCTGGTGGGCCGTAGGAGAGGCAATGTGTCTTCCCTGGAAGTAGGCTTTGATGACCACCTACAGCAAAATATGTATAAGTGGACTTCAGTCCACATTCCTGTTCAAGAAGGCATTTCAACCCAGTCCAAAAACAACAATTTGTGGCCTTGAGGCCTTGCTAAAAGCCAAGTTTCTGTCAGAAACTCCGCAGTGCAAATGTGGTTTGCGAATCAGGCTGCAAAGTTGAGGGAAGCAGAGCGGCCCGACTTCAAAGGGGCTGTGGGAGCTCCTCTATAAGTCTAATATTTGCAAGTATTGCTGTGATTCCTGTGCCCACCAACCTTGGCTGGGACCTAATTGTACGGGAGACTTTGTGGCCAGAGGATTAGAATATGCTACTTGTTCCAGAGAATTTGCAAGCTGAGTATGAGACAAGCCAGTGGAAAGCAGATGGAGCTCAAGAAAGCATGAGATCAGATCAACCAGAAATGATTTGTCTGTTGGATGGCTTAGAATAAACAAGAAACTTGTGTTTTTTTTTTTCTAATAAGCTGAATACTTCGGAAGATGACAGATATCATTCTGAGATAGTAGGGGATCCTTCTAAGCTCATGCTTTTGCTTACTTTGAAACCACTTCTTTTAAAATGGTCAAATAAAGGGGAGCATAATTCTCCTCTTGCCTGGCCAAAGCAGAAGTAAATACTGCTTCCAAAAGGCCAAATAGTTCCAGGTGGTTTCACAATTAGCCTTGGTGTATGAATTAATCAGTTGTACGGGGCCAAATTTCCAGCTGCACTTTTCACCAAGGAGAAGGATCACATGTACCCCGGGTGGGTCAGGCCTATTAGAGCACATATTTTTGGTTTATTTTTGTAGATATAAAGAATAAAAAAAAAAACAGAAAAAAATAATACCAATTGCTCAATATCATGGTTTTCCCCTGATCATGAGACAGGGCCAAGGTGGGGAGTTGAGTGCAAGAGAGAAATTATTGCTCTAAACTCATCTAGAACTGAGATAGTTCAACCAATGAAAACTACAGAAGTATCCTGGTAAATAAACTGCAGGAGGATTCATCTGAGGAGTGAGCAGACCAGATTTGATGTGTATAAATCTGTGCTTACAGTGCCACTAAGGAAGGAAGGAAAGAAGGGAAAAAACAAGGAAGGAAGGAATGAAGGAAGGAAATATTGGTCAAATATTAGATTCAAGCTGCTTCTGATGTGTTTATAACCATCCGAAGCAGGTGCTGTTCACATCAGCAACTTCTTATAAAATCTATTAATCATTTTAATCCCATGTAAAATATGCAAGGATATATTGTGTACATAATTCAAGTCCTAGGTTGTTAAAGTGTTAGTAACTCTGTTTCAGTAGCTTTAAGTTCTCAGAAAATCTATTTCCTACAGGCAGAAGAAAAGAAATCTTTCTCCTTACTAATTCCATCACATACCTCTGCCTGCCACGGAAACAACCCCCACACAGCCTGGGCCAGAGTATTGTAGGTGGGAAATGCCATGAAGCACCTTGAATCCTGTTTAAAATTCTTCAATGAATACAGAAATGTTCCTTTCTGATTTATGCAAACTGAACACTCTAGTTCATGTCAGAATAATTTGGAGGTTTATTCTCTTTAAAATATTTCTTTTCAAAGTTGAAAAGTTTAATTGTAGCCTCGAGCACAACAGCCTGAAAAAGCCTGAGGCTGAAACTGTACTGCCTTTGGATTTTGGACAGTATATTTTAGACTCGTGATGTTTTCCTTTCACCAAGCTGGGAGTTAAGGTTATGCAAGTCTATTTTGGAATTAAATAAAACATTTTGCTTTTAGAGCATGACAGTTTATGGGCACTTAGGTAAACGAATAAGCAGTACTTCAAATTAATTAATATTAATTCAAATATTATCAGCCTGAATATTCTTCTTCTGAAGAGTGTTACTGCTGGAAGAGAGGGAAGAGTGTCTTCCATGTAAGTTTCTCTAGCTGCTGGCCACAGTATATTCAAAGAGGTCATGGCAAGTTTTCAGTGAAGCCAGGACAAACTCACCCTTCTCACTTCTATTTATTCCCTCAGTAAAACAGATCTTAATGCTGGAGGCTCCCAGTGCTTCTTGGCACATGGTGCTTGCCCTGTTTGCCTCCTCATTTCTTGCTTCAGAGGTGGAAACACAGGGCAGATGATGTGCTGTGGAAAAGAAAAAAAAAAGATCTGGGGAAGCTCGTGAGGCAAAGGATGCCTTGATTTGGCAACCATGGTGGAAAATTGAGGGGTCCATATGGCCACACATACTATGTTCTGTTTTGTGGTGCCTCTGATCTCATCTGCAATTAGTGGTTTCTCTACACAGTAACGTTGCCATCTCAGGAAAAGATGTCAAACTGGATCTGCTTTGCCAGAATCTTTTTTTCTGCTACTGCCACTGTCCTTCATGCACTTGAATGACAACCTGAGCAGGTCTCTGCACTTGTACCCTGGGAATCTGAAGCCTGCTCAGTCCCTGGCTGGTCTCACAGCGTTGGCTCCAGGTACACACAACCCAGTCTCTTGCCCCAAAGCAACATACTTATTTTGGCTTCATCTATAGGGGCAGCAGAACTGCCTGGATTCGTGACCTATTTGTTTTTTTGCTTAATGAATTGTTTCTATGTCCGCTGTCAGAATGGCAGAATAGGGTTGGAGGGCTGAGCGAAGAGTGACTAGTCACACTAACAATACCTGGAAATACCTCCACTGAGCGAGTGTGATTTTCCAGTTATTAAACTCATGGGCCAAAGGCCAAGGAGCAGATCTGTGCCTTGCATGTACTACTGTCAAGAAATCTGACCCGCTATGAAAGTGAATGTAGAACCAATTTTGCACTAACCTGTCTGTCAAATGGCTTCTCCACATCACACAAAAATCTGAAATATAAAAAAGAAATTTTTATTTCTTTTGTATTTAGATTAAAATTCCATAACTACTATGGAAATAGCTTGTGGGGTTTTTTTGTTTTTTTTTTCAAGATAAATTTTATATCCATCCAAGTAACCTGCCTTTTGTCATCAGTAGAGTTCTCATATGTATGCCTCTAACTCTGGACTGTTTCTTTAGAGTATCATGGTTTGCTTGTTCTTTTTTTTGATTCTTCAATCGCTTTTCCTCATGCAAAATTCATGCCATAATATTTTAAAACTCTGCATTGTATTTAGGTAGATGCTTTTTTTGCATACAAGAGCTCATCTCTTTCAAAGCATAGGAAGGATTTATGGATATGGAGAATAACTGTATTCTCCACAGAAAGTTTCCAGATATAATATCTATACTTACTGGCTGTTGAGATAATACACAGGGAACAGAATATTCTGTAATGTATTACAGGGACTCAGTCTTAAGTCCTTATGCAGACAAAACTGATGCTGATTGCAGGTCCTGGCTCCAGGCAAGCAAAATTATAATACCCAGGAACATCGTTCTCAAAAATGTGCAAGCAGTTCTATGGGAATTACTGGGATTTACTACATACATTTTCTCAAGCCGATAAAGGGCTACATTTTCAAACACTGCTTTAAGTGCCAAAATCTTGTGTGTCTATTAATTCACTTTGTATGTACACACCAACATTTTATAGCGTTATAGTTTCTTCTGTCTGCTGTAAATCTCTTTAGAAGGGATCAAGTTATATACACTGAGGATACACAAAGCAGATATTGAAATCTTGGCCTCACTGTAATGAGAGGGAGTCTTGCCTTTAGCTTCTGTAACTCCAAGATTTTACAGGCAAAGTTTAAAGAACAAAAGATATCTCTAGGCAAAATATATATATATATTTTATATATATATATATATAAAATATATATATATATAGATATATATATTTTTTTCAGTGTGATACTGCATTGCATCAATAGAAGGGAAGGAGTGCAGAGTGACCAGTCTACTGCTGAACTGTGATCATTCTTTTATTCAACAGAAATCTCACTTACCCCTGAGCCTTATGGATAGACAAAGCTGAGGAGCAGCAGGGTCTGGACATATTTCACAGAGTTTTACACGTAGGTATATATCTATATGCACGCGTATACACATGTGGAATGGCTTACCAGCTTCCACCAACTCAGCCACATGACTTTTAGAGAAGCCAAACAAAACTAAAATAGAAAAACTAAACTAAAATATATTACGATTTAGCTTTCCCACAAATTCCATTCAGTGTGCTCATTGCATATTTTTGTTGGTTTGGCTCTGTTTGCCATGTAGATGGCCAGACCAGCAAATTCTTTAGGGCAACCCTCGTCTTGGGAAGATGTTGGAATACGTCACTAAATTGGACACTTTTGGCATCAGTGTCAAGCTATAAAACATTCAGTGTGTCTTCCTGGCAGACCACTCAGCACAGTTAATTTCTATGTCATGCTCATCCCAGATTCCTGTTACATGCCTAAATAATTGCATTTACTCTAGGAACACATATTTAACAGAGATTTAAATGAATTATCTTGTAGTTATCCTTTCTGCCCGGATACAGAAGTCTCTGAGCCAAATCAGTCAGAGCTGCAGCTTGACTTTGCTGGCTCATCTGGGATGAGAGGCCAACATTTAGACACAGATTTTCTCCAGATCAGGAACCTGCTTTGTGGGTAACACCACGATGCCCTATGCCCTTTGTCCTATCTGACACTTTGTCATGGTGAAAGAGGGAAGCCCACATTGTGCTGCGGGTGCTGCAGTGCCCTTTCTGAACCCAGATCCACTGATGAGCGGCCCTCAGCTCCCTATATGTAGACTGCACTGCAACCAGCTCAGCGCCAGAGCTCACAACTGCGCTCCCAGGGAGTGAGGTAAGAGCCAGCAGGCTCTTGTCAAACATATTGCAATAGCGAAGTATAGACACACCTCATAGGAAGGCCCAGCTTAGCTACAGAGAACAATAAAAGCAAATGGAGCCACTGACTTGTGCCACTTCTGGTGGGGCTGAAGTTGGCACTTCCTATTTCTGATGTCTACATCCCACTAAGTCCTTGTTTTGCCAGTAAAAGTCCTTTGCTGTCAACTCACATACATGTGCTGCACTCACAGTCATATATCTTTTGGTGAAAGTACATAAAGATTTTGTGTTAGGCCAAAAGGGGTATTTCTAAGACCATGATAGATACCTGAGGAGTCACTTGTCTTTGAGACAGTGGCAATATCAGCTCTTTTCAAAGACACCTCAACATTCCACATTCCTCATAAAGGTGTTTGAAAACGTTGCCAGGCTGAGATGATTAGCACTGATTTGGGGAAGGCTTTTATCTACTTATAGACCTCTTTATAACAGCATCAGTGGAAAGGCCTTGCTTGACAGTGAACATCACCTTTTTTTCCTCTCTGTAGTCTGAGGCTTTCTGTAGCAGATGAGACACATGCCCCATTAAAAAGGTGATCTTCCTCTTTTATTCCTCTTTTATTAAGAATTAATTCTTACAGAAATGATGCAAACCACATGAAAGGCTAAATACTGGTCAATAAAGGGCAATGACTTTTCAGTCCTGTGAGATTTATCTCCTTTGAAACTATCTAAGGAGCTATTCATTTGCTTGTGATCAACTCAGCCTAAACAGGAATTTGATTACTTATTGAGTTCTTAAAATAACCCTGTTTTGGGACCACATGCAGCACTGGTAGGATTTAGCTTTCCGATTTGTTTTAAGAACAAAAGATCTCACATGTCTAAAACCACTTCTTTCCTCTCCCTACTTTCATTAAACCAGCTGATAATTTATATGTTTAATTTTACTAGTGTTTTAAAAATATTATAAAGTGCAGAGCAAGTTTATATGCTCAATAGATTTGTGAAAAGACTCTCCCTTCCTCAGAGAGCCAGCTGGATCAAAGCCATGTCAAAAACTTCCTGAAGGAAAGACATAGCTAGGAAGGAGTCAGGAATTTTACAATGGCTCTTTTTTCACATTAAAAGAGCCTTGCTGAATGAGACTATGCGAGGTCTCAGCTGGGACAGGCTTGGAATGACATCCACAGGGGCATTCCTGCATGGGCTGCATGCAGCTGTGGTGTGGACAGCAAGCAAAGGGTGCTCAGCACAGACTTGGCCACCACGTCACAGACTTCAGAGCATTAGTGTGGCACCATGCACAGCTAATGGCGTGGGACAGTCAGGCTCTCCTGCTTGCTTACTGTACACCTGGTTGACACCATACGCTGTCCTGATGTGCCTGCATGTAGTGGTGATCCTCGGAGCTGAGAGTGGAGCTAGGTTTCATGCCTGCTCTGAATGACGTCTGACATGCAGCTGGAGTCTACCTCGGCCTCCAGCGTTTATGCTGTCCTTTGATTTGTTTCAGAATCAACAGGAGTCAACAAGAGTCTTTCCAGCAATATCTATGGGCTTTTAATCAGGCACTGTGTGAAAAGCAGAACTTGTGACCTGGACCTGTTGGACTGCTGTCATTTCTGCTTGGCATGGCCATGTCAGTGGGCACTGAAAAACATACCTTACTGCTGTAGTCTGGTGTGATAACTTGCCACAAAACAGTGAAATGAGAGGCTAAAGGTTTGCACGGGACATCTAAAGATGGCCTTTTGTACCTTGGCAGGGTGTTGCAGCACAGCTGTGTCTGAAGTTTTAACACTTTGTTTTCCAGACAGCTTAGCAAAGCACAGAGCTTTTCCTCTGTGTAATATTCTTAGACTGGTATTTGAACCATATCAAAAAAAAGAAAAAAACCTGCCACTTCAAATTGCATTTTATTTATTCACATAAAAGTGCAATGTTATATATGTGCTTTCAGGACTCACACAGCCTCACAGAGCCTGGAGGAACCTGCTCTACAGGCATGATAGCACATGGAGACAATGATTTTCTTGGCTGCCTCTGCACCACGTTCATCTCAGCACTCAATTATGGTTGTCCTACCTTCAGCTCGTAATGCTCCCTGCCACAGGCTGTTTACAACACTGATGTAGGTAACAAAGGTTGCCTACAAAGCACCTGCATTCTAACAGCACAAAGCACACGCTCACTCTCCTCTGGCTCCCTTTCAGAGTTTCACTGCTTGCAATCAGCAACAAGGTGCATGTTTCCTGCCCACTTACATGGGTGCTGACCTGTCAGGCTGCTGCCTCACTGTGCGGCCCTATGCCCTTAGGGACGAAGCAACACAAATCAGGACATGCTGTGTGCTGGTAGCTGAGAATTCACCATAAGCTGCCAAGAATCCACCACAAACAACAGTCAAAGTGCAAAAATAATAAGAGAACATGGGGCGCTAGTGCAGGAACAAGAGTATGTCCTTGTCTTGCCCACAGAACTGGAAAGGAAAGAGGGAGTGGAGAGCTGTCCGTCAGCTTCCTTCCAAGGCACAGGGATGTGACAACTGGAGAGGTCCCAAGTGCCAATGATCTTGGTGGGTGGCAGCTACACAGCCCTCTTGCCAAATGAGAAGGAGACAGAAGTCCTGTGGTGCCCAGGATCAGCATGGTGCTGAAAGCTCTGATTTTAGGAAGGCCAGGATCACCACAGGACTTAAATGTCTCAGCTGCTCCAAATGGCGTCAGGCTGGAATTTAGCAAATAATAAGAGAGAACAAAAGACACACAGTTACAAAACGTTAAGTGGTATCTTCAGTGTGAGGCTTGGCTTTGCTTTGACTTGGCTTAACCCTGTTTTATAGGCCTCTGAAGCACAGTGTGGGATGCTTTGGGGGGTCCTGCTGCCCTGGTGTTTGAAATTTCCAAAGTCTTACAGTCTGCCAGAGGCAATTCCATTCCTCATGCCAATGGTGAATATCGTTTTTTTCTTCCTCACTGCCATGTAGCTTACACATCTAGCTGTGCAAAGGGTACATTTTCACACCAGGACTACACAAAAGCATGTCATTATGTGCCCGTGGAGGTGACAGTGCATCGCTAGTGTCACAACTTGCTAGTACCGCAGTTGGCAGCACTGCCAACACTTGGAGACAGTGCCGTGGATGAGGGCACTGGGGGAAAGTGATAGGAATTTTTCTCCAAGGGAGTAGCGGGTTGAGATACTCGAACTC
The DNA here is from genome assembly GCA_032353885.1 of Nothura maculosa. Lineage (NCBI taxonomy): Eukaryota > Metazoa > Chordata > Aves > Tinamiformes > Tinamidae > Nothura > Nothura maculosa. The sequence continues at coordinate 1,275,257 of JAUBOD010000279.1, read as the reverse complement.
TTCAAGATTCAGACTGTTGCAAGCAAAGAGCAGATGAAGAACGAGTGATTGAGGCAAACCACCCAGTTCTGGTTATTTTTGGTCATCCCGCAGCAAGACGGGCTGGCCCTGCCTTGCTGCTGCAGAAGTCTTGTCAGACTTCAGAGCAGGAGGGAGGACTTCAAGCCCCCATTACAAGAGGCAGTGTGTGAGCTGCAGTGCTCCAGCCAGGGTCTGCTGGGCCAGAGACGTGACTTTTTGCTGGGGACTTTGCTGGGAGCTCAGGCACAAGCAGTGAAGCCCAGCTGAGCCTCAAGCACTTGGCTTTCAGCTTCTTGATGTCTTGCAGTGATGATGTTCCTTCTCCAGTTCAGCTTCCAGGATTGTGTTGCTGTCGCTGCTGAAAGCATTATTTTTTCCCCAAACTGACAGCAGGGGTCAGAGCAGATTTCTCAACATCCAGAACAAGCTCCTCAGCTCTTAACCATCCATTTAAAAACCTCTCTCAAGCTCACCTTTTCAGCCATTAAAGGATTTCAGACTAAACCCTCACCATGAGTGAAAACCTGCTTACCCACAGCAGCTGGAATGATGCTGAGATAATTTACTGTCTTTGATGGGTAAAAGCAAAGCCAAAACCAACCTAACCCTTTTCTCCTTCCACCTGGGAGAATTTGAGAAATTGATTCAGGTGAATTCATGACGCATCTCCAGCTACTACCTCTTTCTACTTCCAGTACCCTAGAAATTCCTGTTAGGAAGAGAAAGGCGCTTCTTGGGCTCCTTCCCATAGCTTTTCCTTGTTTCTTAGTGTAGCTTGTAGCTCAGTTACGACTAGAATGGCAGCTGAAACCTGGGTAGTCTGACAAGCAATTAAAAACAACTCAGCCCTGGGTGCCACAGGGCTTGCAAAAGGGAGGGCTGCTGGAGCTCCAGCGAGCAGCTCGAGTCAACGCTTATGCGTGGGGGAACATTGGTGAGGTAATTGCTTTTCTGTTTAAAATAATGAAGCAAAATGACAAATACATTTTATTCATGACTGCTTAACTTAAAGGAGTCTAATCTTAGAAGAGTCACCCCATTAACGCGAGAAAGGAGACACTGCTCTGTAGGAAAAAAAAAAAAGAAAAAGCTTGAAAGAACTTGTTAAGCAGAAATAGCACATTTGTCACCTGACACTAACTGTTTGGCAGCTGACTATTTTTATTCTTTTTTTTTTAACCTAAGCAAAGTTCACCTGCATAATTTCAAGTGTGTGCACTTCATCATTTGCCAGCATCAGACTAAACACCATATTTCTCATTCACCTGGGTTCTGTTAGGCTCCTCTTCACAATCATTTCCCCTAAATCATCATTCATAATCATGACTAACACTAAGTCATTTTGTGTTGCCTGCAAATGTTGCCAGTTTGCAGAGACTTTTTAGTCATTCATAATATTGGCTTAATTTGAATTAGATCTTTCTGAATGTGCATATGTGAGTAAGCCTCTTCACTTACGACTATTAAAAGACTAGATTGAAAGAAATCTGAGAGATGCCTGGAAGGAGCTTGTAAACCATGACCAAAGATACAGGATTTCAGCTCTGTGCAGAGGGGCAGGGTTTTGCTCATCTTTTGCAAGCAAACAGCTTTCTATTAAAGATCCCAACTTCCATTATCAGCTTCTTGTAGCAACAGCCATGGGGAAGCCTGAAGAGGGCTGACTGTTCAGGTTACAGCAGGCTCAACAAGACTAACAACGCATAGAATAAATTTAGTCCTGCTGTGAGAATGTGACTCCAAGGGGCCACAAGGGCCAGCGGGTCAATCTCACCATGTTGGTGCAGCATGAGTTGTACTTCATCCATCCTGAAGGACATTACTGCAGCTTGCAGGTTTCTCTGCTGGAGCTCTCACAGTTTCCATGGGCAAACTAGCCCAAAGTTTTGTTTTATCTGTCATTAGAAAGCTTTCCTCATGATTAACATAAATCTGCCTATAAGGCCATATATTCTTCTCCTGTGTCCTAGGCATGTGAAGAGCAGTTAATTTTTCCCTCTTTGCAGCTACCTTTTATGTGTTTGAAGAGTGCTGGCATGTTTCCCTTAACTTCTTTCTTTTTTTTTTTCAGCCTAAAGTTTTCCTTTTCCTTTGACCTTCCTTCACAGAGAATCTAGTTTCCTAGATTTCTGCTGGTTCTTATTGCTCTCCTTTGAAACATTCTGCAGTTCACACCCTTCTTGGAGAACAGTCTCTAAAACTAGAGCGGTCCAACTGGTATCCCAACAGCACAGTCCAGCACAGTGCAAGGATTATTTTTGCTTGTCTTACACCGGCTTTTCCATCCATACTTGCCACCCTGGGTGCTGCCTTTTCAGCAGCTTGTCACTGCTGATCTGAGTTCAACCAGTGATCACTAATCCTCCCAGCCTTCTGCAGACCTGCTCTGCAGCCGGTTGTTCCATCCTGCCTCTGTGAGGGTGGTCCGTACCTGACGCACGGAGCAGTGTGCTTGTCTGCATTGATTTGCAAATAATGTTTTCCAGCTCTGGTCTTGATTGTACAAGATTATTCTGAATTCTGTGCTGGGCCTAGAGTTGGCTTACAGTCCCAGGCAGCTTCGTATCTGCATAATTGTTAAGGGTCCTATTTATTACATCAACCATAATGAAAATATTGAGTAGTACCAGGTCCAGGAGAGAACCTCTGGGAACCCAGCTGAGTATATTCTCACAGATTGATGGTGAACAACAGAAAATTTTTGTCTTGCTGTCTTACTCTCCTTGCTCCATGTTAGGACTGCAGGCAGATGACAAAGCCACTGACCAGGCCCTGATCTGAAGCTAAGCTTACTGAGAAGGCTATGAGAAAAATATGACATTAGAAGTTGCCAGATGACAATGTGAGCAGCTGACAAAAGGTATAGACAAAGCCAGGAGAAATAGTTGGTTTTCACATTTGCATGAGAGGTGGCCAGACTTCAGGGAAATGGCTCTTAGGATCTTCTGAGGAATAGAATCTTGCAAAGCCAAAAATGCCTGTTTAACCGTATCCATGAACTCTATATTACAGCAATTATTGCCCTAGGTATCAGTATTCGAAACACCAAATATGGAATGAGTGTAGCATAACCATGCTCAACAGAGAAAAAGTAATTAGAGGTGAGTTTGTTTGGGAGAAGATGAAGGTGAAGCAAGGCAGGTTCAAGCACAGCAAAAATGAGGATCATGAAATGGGAAAAGGAAGAATAAGTTATGTGACTCCTGGAATAGAGGTAGCTTGATGAGTACCTTGTAAGGAGCCCTGGGATTGATTCTGACAGTTGGTATAGGATGATGACCAAGCCTTTCCCTGGCTAATGGGAAAATACTTGGACATGCTGAGCATATTCATGTATCAGTGCCTCATGTATCAGACTGATGACACTGGCAACTTCCCAGAAAACTTCCTTACATGGATGCAGAGTTTTGTCTGGTTTGTTTTGTTTAAACTTGATGGGTTTTGAGCCCATTTACAACATGGCTCCAAAACAGTTGCATCAACGCAGCCAGGGGATAGTGTGCTGGTGCTCAGCCCTGCAAGCAAAAGGCCAGGCAAGACACCCACTTAAGGAAGCTTTGCCACTAAAGCTCTCACTTGATCAAGCCTTGGCCTGAGAATAAAGGAAAATGATTTTAAGCTCTATCCCTTTCCTAGCCAAGATCCAGACCCTTCTGAGTGAAAAGGTATGTGTTCCTGCCTCTCATTTCCTCTCTCTTCTTTTATTCAGACATTTATTTATCATCCAAAACCAGAAACCTGGGGATTAGCTTATTCCTTGCACTGTGTTTTTCTTCCAAATTTCCCTTATGACTCGGAGGGAGTATTTGTTAGCTATTAATTTGTCCCCCTTCTACTCACATTTGCATTTTTTCTTTCTGTAATAGCTACTTCACTTCACCCTCTGATATTTTATTAGCCCAAAATGGGGAGGCCTGGCCCCACTGACGTCAGGAGGAATTTAGCTATCGATTTCAATGGAAGTGCAATTTCATACAGTGACCTGACAGATGGCAAAAAGCTGGTCCTGGGCTGTCTGCTGGCAGGGGGCTGTCACCCTCGTCACAAGTCACCTTTATTTATCCATCCCTACATCCAGTTCAGACATACTCTTAAAAATCAGTAACAGGCAGGAGAGATGTGAGCCTTGATATTAACTATCTGCTTATACAGTTTCTGTGATCCTGGCTTCAGTTACCCATAAGTAGGGGGTCATGTTTTGCTGCCAAGTCACTGAGCGACTTCCTCTGTTTAAACAGAATATATAAGCCTCACTCTTTCCCAGGGTTCATGACTCTTTTGCAAAGTGTTTTATGATACAGTTGTTACAGAACCCACCATCACAGTAAAAACGATAGACAAGGCTTCACTGTGGGCCTGGCTTATAGCCCACTTTGTTCAGTAGAAGTTTTTCCACTGCTATCAGTGAATACATACATCATCCTGCACCATACATCCCACTGTAAAAACAACATCACAGTCTCTTGAGCAGCATGTCCTGTTACTATTTTCCTAGAGCAAAAGCAGAGGATCATGAAACTAAGTCCATGTGAGAGACCTACAAAAGGCCTTAAAGTGTACATTTAAGGCAATCAAAATACATTTTGAATGCATTTTTACAGAGTCTTTGTGCTGGTCCTAGGCATAGGAGCAGTGCTTAGTTGCTATGCTTGAATTTGGACCAAAGGCCCAGACTTCATTTCTTTCCTTTCCTTGTGCAGACCATTTTTAGGGACTATTCATACAAGGTTTCATGCTGTCTGTTCAAGCTTGCAGAAATACTTGCAGTGCGATACATCTTACCACTGTAGTATCATGTTCAGTTGGCTCATTAAGTCATGGCTTTCCAGGAGCAAGGTGAAATTGTACTGTGGACTGGAAAGGGTTCAGGACTGCAGACTCTGTTCTATTTAGGGTAAAAATTACAAAGAAATACAATATTTTTGCATATCTTAAGTTTGGTTAAATGCACTATTCCCTTTGAACAGTGCATTTGAGACTACACTTGGAGGCATTTTGCTCAGGAACTGTGACTGAAGTGTCTACTGCGTAAGAGCACTTGGGAGATGATACCATCAGAGGCACCAAGGCTAAATCAGCATATTGCATCAGATTTGAAGCTGTAGCACATTGAAATCACAACCCTTCATCAGGGATGTTGGAATTTAATACAGTTCCTGGTATATTTTCATGTCTCACAGAATATAACTCAGTCTTTCATATTTCAGGTAAGTTGTCTGCTGTGTGATCAGATGAACTGCAGCACATTTGTCATGTTCTTCTGCATACTTTAAGTTCAACACCTAGAAGTAGTTGCATTTTTATGGAAAAAAAATGTTAAGAGGTCCTCGTGTATGCACAGAATTTTTTCCCAATACTTTATTTTCAAAATCATCTTTTATATCTTGACTCCAAGATGTGACAGATACCAGATGCTGCAAAACATGGACTGGACAAATTCTGAATATCCTGTACAAAAAGGAAGTTCTTTCCCAATATTAGTTTGTAGCATCAGTTGGCCTCATTCTGAAACACTCAGGGAAAGAAGGGAGAGCTTCACCCTTTATAAATCCTCCTTAATGTAGACCTAAAATGGAGATTTTTTTTCTCTTATGAATGTATATAAAAATAATCCTTGTGACCCAAGGGCTTTAGGCCACTAAAAGGAGAAAAAATCTGTCTCATAATGCTATGGGAAAGTTCAGTTTGCCACTAAGGCTGAGCAATTGCTGTCCAGTTTCACTGGTTATCTGCTTTCTGAAAGCTTCTCTGAGTGCTCCTCATGTGGCAGTAACTGGCTTTTTAGCTGTAACTGTTATTGACTGGGCCTGAGGGAGTTTAGAAAAATAATTCAATTTTTCTGAATTATATGCTTTGTTTTATTTTTGAAAGTAAATCAGTCAGTATTTCAAAATCCTTTTGCAATGGATAAAAAAAAGTAAAAAGACTCCCTTGAAGTCTGTATTAACATGCCAAATCAATTATGGTGTGATTGATTAGCCAGATATGTTATTTGTTGAAATTTGTTGAGAAGTAACGTGCTCTTAGGTAACCCTTGTACCTCCTCTTTCTTGACAAGGATTTTGAGAGATGCCACCTTCTTCACTGCAGCCATTCAGACCCAGAGGATGAGTTGAAATACAGATGTGTTGGCCTTGGTCAATGAAGGAAGGATAGAAGAGCACCAAACTGAGCTGACCAAACAGTTGCATCTCCAGGAGGAATGGGGACACTGGAGGCTCTCCCACCTTTCTACCAGTGTCTCAGCACATCTGGGACTGGCTTGGTTCTGCTTTCCCCAGGGTAACACTGGTGACCGACCCAATTGCACCAACATGACAAGCTTAAGCTGCAATTAATTTAGGAAAGAGGCAGGTCTTCTCTTTTGGCCTAATTGAAAACAGGCAGCTCCCTCCTAATAGTGCACTCTGACCGGTTCATGCGCTTTAAGGGAGGAAATTGTAGAGGAACAGAGTTTTGAGTTTCCCTGACTCAAATTTCCCTGCATCAGGAATGCCTGTTGTTTCTATATACATGCATACATTTACACACATGTGCAAATATACACACAAATGTATGTATATAAACACACACTAGTTTTATTGGAAATTTGACCACAGGTAAAATATAAGTATTATGAAATTTTCCATTCAAATTCTAGGTAGATATTTAAACAGATAATGTTTACCACAAAGGTGGCTTATAACCTTTTGGTGGCCCGTGCTAGAGCATTATCTCTGCACCTCCAAAATATCTTCACAGCAATATTACTAATCTTTTTTTTTTAAAAAAAAATGCTATACTGTTGTTCATATCCTATATGACTATTTAAATGTGTATGTAAAAGACTCTTATTCTGAACTCATCCTATAGTTTCTTTAAAAGCAACCCCTCTCTTAATTTAAGCCTGCAGTGAGCGTAGACTTAGCTTCTTCTGAGCTTGAACTCTGCAACACAGGAGAATTGGCTTTATTCAACTCCACACCTTCCAAATATCAGCACCAAAGGTTGCTGATGTGTGCCAGATGCCATGGAGCCCAGGCCAGGTTGTGCCTTCCCACAGCTCTGGGTCACAGAGCACATTGCACATGATTTGCATGGGTCTCTCTGAGAAGTCTATGGGTCCCCTGCTGCAGTTGCCTGTTTTCCTCTGTGGAAACCACCAAAATTCAATGGGGAAAATGGAGTTAGGCTGTATTTGTTATACATATACTCAATAAAATCTATTATTTGGAACCTTAGAAACATAGAATCCTTAAGGCTGGAAGTGACCTCTATAGACTATCTAGTCCAACCCCCGTGCTTTAGGGTCATCTAAAGCACAGGGCACAGGGCTGCATCTAAGCGGATTTTAAAGATCTTCAGAGAAGGTGGCTCCACAACCTCTCTGTGCAGCCTGTTCTAGTGCTCTGTTACTCTCACTGATAAGAAATTTTTTCGTAAGTTCCTGTGGAACTTTTGGTGCTTCAGTTTGTGGCCATTTACTCTAGTTTTATCGATGGCCGCTAGTGAAAGGAGGCCGGCCCCCTCCTCCTCACGCCTCCCTTCAGGTATTTATAGTCACTGATGAGGTTCCCCCTCAGCCTTCTCTTCTCCAGGCTGAACAGGCCCAGCTCTCTCAGCCTTTGCTCATAGGGCAGATGTTC
>JAUBOD010000279.1:1228052-1267557 GCA_032353885.1 Nothura maculosa | reverse complement strand
GGACTCTCTCCAGCAGCTCCACATCCCTCTTGTCCTGGGGAGCCCAGAACTGAACACAGTCTCCAGATGTGGCCTCAACAGGGCTGAGTAGCGGGGGATGATCACCTCTCTTGACCTGCTGGAGACGTTCTTCTTAATGCACCCCAGGATCCCATTAGCCTTCTTGGCTACAAGGGCACACTGCTGCCTCATGGTCAACTTGTCATCCACTGTTACACCCATATGTGTTTTCACATACCAGAATCAGCTACATCTTCGAGTTTTCCTCATGATCCTAATGAGAAAAACTTTCTGAACAGTGTTGCATTTATTGCTACTAATACTAACAAAAAATAAATGTACAGGTCATTTATAGGCACTACACGTACAGCCACAAGATGTCTTGTCCTTCAGACTTTAAGTCACACTGGATAAAAATATGATATTTATGAACTTCTTCCTCTACTAGTACTGGAAAAATAAAGAAGGATTAAGAAGGAGAAACTAGACTGACAAGAAAATGCTTTTTTTCCATAATGCCACCTTGAACTTGCAGAAGTTCAGTTCAGTAGATTTTTTTTCTAATGAAATGTTAAGTAACTTTAGTTTTGTTCTCTTATGTCCACAGTTTAAAGCCTTCAATAAATAACTGACAGAATAAATGAGAAATGTCCTTTCGAGCTGCCAGCTTGAAGAGGTTTATTTCCTACAAAGAAAATCATGTGTGCTCTGAGTATAGAATGACATTAAAGTACTACAAGATCATCAATAAAACTTTCTGACAATATTTTAAGTCTATGTTTGTATTTCCAGGGATTCCCCATCTTATACAAATCTCAGTCCTGGGAACTCTCAAACACAGGAAAAGCTAGAAGTTATCTGAAAGTCACCATCAGATTTGGGGTCTTGATTACATTCACCTAGTCATTTACTGAATGTGCTTCAGCAGAAAGAGAAATTATTTCTAACTGCAATCAGGTGACTATAAATACCTAGCAGCACAAGGGTATGTTAAGGAGAATGCTAATGACCCCCATGTTGATGCAATGACAAAAAGATGAAGGGATGGAGCAAGGGGCTTCTTTTTTTTTTTTCAGAGGAAGGTAAAATGTAAGATATGTAATTCTAACCATAAATGAAAGCAAAAGAAATAAAAAAATCCAGTTTCTCACCCAATCTCCCCCTACCCTCCAGGAAAACAGCAGAGCCAAGAGCTGTGGCCATGGCCCCTTTGCAACTTGCTCCCATCTCTCTAATCTGCCTAGTGTGCACAGGGGCACCTGGCTATGCAACGCTCTGCTGCAGATGCAGGCATTTTTGACTGGTCCTGTCATTTGCTTTGCTGTAGCATCTCTCCCAAATGTTTATGTTCCACCGAGGGAGATTCTGAAGTGGGCATAGCGACGTAGTGCCTTTTGGAAAACAGCTTTTTATCGGGTCGTATTTCTGGAAGGCCGCTAAGCTGGGGGCCGCCTGTCAAGGTTGGCATGGACCACTAAAATGAGCAACACTTGAATTATTACCTGTGTTCTTTCCAGATCCTCTAATGCATGTGAAACGGGGAACCTACATTTACTGTTATGGTTAACTTTAGAGTTATTGATGGGACCTTTAAAGCTATTTGTCAGGCTGCTATTTGTCTGGGGAACCAAAAAGGGGCAAAAACTTTAAAGCAAGTCTGCTGCATGTTGGCCAACCATGTAGAACAAGAATTGAAAGTGGGTGGTCTTGGAAAACAGCCAGTCGAAATAAGGCCAGGAGATGGTGTCATCCTTGCCTCAAACACATTTGGTTTTGGCTTTCTATCCAGGCTCATTTCTTCTCTTTCTTTCTGCTGTTCAGCACAAATGTCTCTCTCATTTTCTAAAATATGTGAGATGATGTGTTCCACCTGTCAGGTGCGACAAGGTTGACCAGAAAAATCACAGCAAATTAGTAAAAGGAAAAGACCAAGAGCAGGCCCAAGAGAAAGGGTCACACCTGCTAAGTCATGAAACTGGGAGGAAAGCTGACATTAGACTCACATCACAAAATCACAGAATAAAGCAGCTTGATGCCAGTAGAACCTGATCACATCCTGAGCTTTGAAATTCCTGTTAAAATGTTTGAGGGACCAGTGTGAAGTGGGTGTAGGGTTTAAATATCATCCTCTTTGCTGCAGCAAGGACTTTAGGCAAATCAGATGAATACCTTCCACAGGGTAGGAGGGCTTTTTGATTTTTTTTCTACTTATTCTTCTTGTTTCCAGTATGGTTTGGGTAAGTATGGCATATTGGTTTTACAGAACTTCTAAGCCATGGCCAAAATCTGATTCCAGCTGAGATGTGACGTGCTCTGCATCGCTGCATTGGCACTGCTGGGCTTTTCCCAGGCCATGAGGCTCCAGGTATGCCTCCCACTGCTCAGTTTTGCCCTAGGTTATGAACACATATTAATGATTCCAAACTATGGAGTCAAACTAGGCAAAACAGTAGTTCTCATAAGCATCCTCCCTTGCTCTGCTTCTCCTGACTTGGAAATCAGAAAGAGCTTCCGTTTACTGGGTATATTTTTAACTAAATAGAGGTGCAAATATTTGTCTCTAATCTTGCACTTATTTTAAAATCAATTTCATTCTTAACACATATAACTTTGAAAATGTCTGCATTTCATTTAAGTTTGTGCATGGTGGAAATTTTTTCATCTCCATGCTTGAAGCAACTCTATTTTCTTGTTACTAAGCTAATGCTATTTGATAAAGACTTTAGGATAGAGACTTATATTAGTTGTAGACATGATTTGGATTCCATACTTGGAAGGAAAACCTTGCAATATATGTTAATTTTTTTCTTCATGATTCTCAGGGGGTAAATAGCTATAGATATGTAGAGCTGTCAGGGGAAGCAGATTTGCAATGTAAATACAATTGAAAGAGAAAAACGTTCTTTTTTATTTTTATCTTTTCCAAATACATCATTAAATGATGAAACTAGATATAGAGCATTTTGGAAGAACTTACTGGGTGCTGCTTGGGGCTATGAAAATAAAAATGATTTTTTCAGTATATCAGCCAAACAAAACAAATCAGCTCAAAATCTCTCTAGAGTGAATGAAGTTATGAAAGATTTCAAATTCCCTCCTTTTGAGAGAGCAAAAGAAAGAGTTCTGTTTTGCAAAAAGTCCCATTCAATCTGAACAGAACACTGAATTCTGGGCTTGTGGAAAACAGCAAACAAAATGGAAAGCTGGGTATTAAAAACTGCAGGAAGAAATGTCATCCTTTTCACACCATTTCAGGGCTGAAAAGATTCACTGGGATGTGAGTAAATTTAGTTCCTTTCTTTCCTCTGCTTGAGGAGAGTTGACTCCCATCTCCTAGCCCCCTCAGGCAGTTTTATGAGTTGATCCCCAAAATAAATACTTTTCCAGCCCCAAAATTTTGAAAACCACTCATGGTTCAAGAAAGACCAAGGCCACATTTTTCAATGGATTTACTATTTGTCAATATATATACATAGCTCTGCCTTGCTCTAGCAGAGGGGTTTGTAAGTATCACTCATCCATGTGTTAAACATCTGTTTTTAAGTTAGCGTCTAGTCCTGTAGTCAGTAATGGCAAATAAGTCTTACTGCACTGGTTTCTAGGAAGCTGGGTTTAAAGTTTCTTAAACCGCTGCACATTTTAAGTAAGCCTGGAACTGGGTACAAGTGGGATCCCAGCAATCTCAAGCGGGACACCTCTGAAAGGGACACGAAAAGCAGATCAAATGTCTAGAGGCCACAAAGCATGCAAGCTTCGTCACTGCAATGCTCTGGGAAAGGGGGAGGGGGAAAGCTTTTTCTTCTGCTTTCTTTCCATAATGTTTTCATTATAGTGCATAGGAAGGAGAGTGAGAGAGAAAATGCTTGGTGGTGATCCTGCTTTGAACACCAAAACGCCTCCCAGTGCAGAAAATGGGGTGGAGCAGAAGCTGCACAAGCCCAAACCCTGCAAGTCTGTGTGCCTGGCAATCTCGGGTCAAAGGCAGGTAGCATCACGGGTCCCCAAGCAAAGCAGCACAACCAGGAACAACAGTGGGGGATAGCTTCCCCACATCTGCCCTCTTGGCTGCACTGACTAGCAGTTAAATAAGAGGATGAATGCTGAATGTTCAGTATTCCTGAAAAAAAGAAATCAAAAAACCCACTGCAAAACTACAGCTATTTTCCATATCTGATAATTTTTACACTTTTTCTCCTCAGTAATATTGAATTCTTTGGGTAAAGAGTGTGTCCACAGAAAAGTATTTCCATTTGTTAGATTTCAGTCTATTGGATCCTTGTCCAAAGATTTCCTGCTCTTGTGTGACCAAGAACATCAGTGACTTCCTCTAAGGTACATGAGCCTCATTTCACATATGCAACTGTGCATTGGATGGCAGAGATAGGGACCATCTTCCATCTGGCCATGCTTCCCAGTAAGGAGCACAGAGTCAAGTTCAAGTACAGGAGCATTGGTCGCTTTGGTGAAACCTTCACTCTCCACGATCTGTTGTTACTCAGCGGAGAAGGACAGAGCCTTGGGCAAGGCTGCAAGCTGAGATATTAGGCACCTGGTGGCATCCAGCAAAAACCACCTGAAGCAACAACTCATTTATGGGATCCTAGACACAAGCACAGATGTAAACAGAATCTCCTGTAGGCGAAAGCAAAGGCTAGTCTGCATGAAAAGACCATTTTAGCAACGGGCAGTATTGGTCTTTAGATTTTGCTGAGGTATTAATAAAGCTTCTGGAAGGGGATTTGAAAATATGCTGTAATTAAGCATTTGAACTGGAATAATGTTATGATAAATGATCATACACAGGTCCCAAACACCTTAAATAGTCACTCTGTGCTACTAAAGCAGAATATTATTGGCTCCAATCTTGTTTTAATGCTCTCAAAAGGGGCTTTAAAAACAGATCTGGGACAGAGAAGCCAAGTATCAAGTTTTTATTTCTGAATTCAAAAGCCTAATGAGGTAAGGAAGTCACCAAGAGAACTATAAAAAGAAAGGCAAAAGGTTAAACTGTCAGCTAACATAAATAGGAGGTGGTTGCAGATGTGCATGATATATGGCACAAGGTAACTGCTTAACTTTTTATTTAAATGCTAATCAAATCCTTTCAAAATAGAAGCAGGGAAAAAGGAAGGATTTCTTTTCCTGTACTTCATCAGTTTGCACCAGGAAAGCATAATGCTGAGCGCACTGAGCAAAAGGCTCAGTGCTGACAGAGATTTGATGAGGAGTGCACTTTTCCCCAAAATATTTGTACTGCTATAGTCTCTTATGGAGATGTACTTGCAGTGGCAGAAAGGTATCCATTATCAATATATCTGGTCTCAGCAGTGATTTTTCTGGAGTTGCAAAATACAAGTTCTGAGTATAACTTTAGTTGTGTTGCAAAGATTGTGCCACTTAAATCTAGCATCTAGCTAGCTCACATCTCAGCTAGTCTGACCAGGCTTTACTACCCCAGGCTAACGTTACAAAAAGCAGCAAAGACTGATCTGTGAAAGCAAAGCATGAGCACAGCTTCTCCTGCTGCATTTGGGTCAGATGACAAATCAGCTGCAATTTCTGGCACATATGGTGTCTTTGGAAATTTCAAAATGCAGAAAACAAAGGCAGCCACATATCTTAGTCACATATGACAGAGCAGTAGTGGAACCCATTGCTTCATAAAACTGCCTGAAGGCTACTTAAATTTTTGTGTTCATGACAGTAGAGATTTCTGTGTTACATGGTTGTATAAAACAGCAATACTGACAAAAATACACCAGTATGTTAGAGCTAGACCTTTTAGGAAATCCATTCTACCATAGACAAGTGTTAACTTTCAGAATGACTAGACTAATTTTGGAAAAGTCAAGAATGCAAACTGCAGCTGGCAAGGGACAGTTAAATCTCTAACATTTTGGCATGTCCTCACTTGCTGGGGCTGCTCATCAACCCTGAAGGAACTCGAACAATTTACATCTCCTAAGAGACTTCTGAGACATTCCTTTCTGTACATGAAAAGTTTTGAGCTTTGCCCTCTCTAAGAGGTGAGATAGTGGAAAGCCTGCTGGAATATGAGGCAATAGTGACAGCACTGTCACAAAAAATATCCATGAATTTTCCATGGGCAGGCTTTTCTTTCATGTTGTTTGCTCATTTCTCTGTCAGGTTCAGGACACTGATTTCTAAAAAGGCTATCTAGTTACAGTTTTCCTCTTTCCATAACAAAGGCTGGAGTTTGGCAGGTTTCCATTTCCTTTGCCCTCTAAAGAGCCTTTCAGAAAAAGCAAACAGACTGGGGAATCCAGACAATCTCAACAGCAAGATATGAGCCTTTATTCTTCCCTTAACACACATATCAAACAAGAATCCCTGCATCTTTCTCATCTCACACAAAATCTATAGCAAAGTAACCCTAACTTAGCATAGGAGAGAGCACCTGCACATTTTTTTTTTAATTTTCCTGTTCTTCTATGTATAACCTGAGTTTTACATCATTGTCTATTAGACTAGTGTTTTTTTCCTTTATCTCTTAGGTGTGCAAACTGGGCAGGACATAGCATGCAGTCATGGGCTGAGTGTGTGATACTTTTACTTTCAGTGGATAAATCCCTGACTCTAAATCAGTTCTACTGATTCAGTGAGCTGAATCCAGACATCAAATTCTGGGCTGTACAAATGAGGATATCGAAAAGTGGATCCTAAGGACATCTATATGTGAGGCATAGTGACCCTGCCCTGAAAGCATTAAATCTAAATGTCCTGACTTCTGTACACACAGTCTGCCTTTGTTTTAGTGTTACATCCATGGTGTTTTCATGCTGTCATTCAGATGCATAAACCATTCAGGTCAACATGCACATGCAATTACTGAAGGAATTTTAAGTTCCTCTAAGATTTGTTTAAGCATGGGGAATAGAACTAAACAGAGCAACTGTTCGAGCATAGCATTACATACAGTACCGTCCTGAATAATTCCAGATGTGTGGTGTCTCTAAGAAGTGAAATCAATCAATTGTAAGCAATTGGTGCAGTGAAATTATGAAGTTGTGTGTGAAAAGAATAAGGCATGGGGCCCTTTTTGACCACTTTTGGGATTACTCAAGGGTAGCTAGACGCTTTGTGTTTGAGGGTGATTTTTTTAAGGTGATATTCTGGATTGGCTGAAATGTTTGTTTTACACTTTTGTATGTAAATTAACACACCTTTCTGAAAGAAAATCATACATTGTATTTTTCTTTCCTCTTAGCATGCTAATGGACGCATAGATAGATAGATAGATAGATAAAAAATATATATGCCAAAGTGAATTTGACTGTCAAGTACCTTCTTGCACCAAGTCTTGACTAGTCTCCAGAGCCCAGTAGGGCTTTAATCCAGTCTGCAGAACACCAGTGACTACAATCAGAGCTGTCAGTTCTTCCACACTGACACGTAGGGACAAATGAGCCATCTGCCTTCTTAATGGAATCGGTTAAAAGAGATTGATATCCGAGGGCCCCTATCTCACCTCACTAGTGGAGGTGGAGGTTCTGAATCTGCTTTTGTCATAACTGCTGCTTTCTTGTTCTTGTCTTTTCTTGCCTCAAGGCAAAACAAGGTCCAGACTCGTCGCAGGGCTGCTCTCCTCTCCATATGTGAAAGCATCCGCACAGGCTGGTGCCATCTCAGTGTGGTGCCAACCCAGCCCTTTTCCCTGCTATGCCCTTAGTTCCCCACATCTCATCTGCCTCATCATCCACTGCCGAGTCCTGTTCTAGCCATGGGCTGCAGACCAGCCCACCCTCCAGCACAACCAATTGCAGTCACTTAGCACTGTATCATCTCCTGCTTTTCCACCTGATTATTTTATCCAGGGCCCTACTCAGACAGACTCCTCATATTTGCTGCCAGGAGCCTGAAGTCTCTTCTCAGGGCTGAGGACCACAGCCCAAATATAAGAGTCTGGGGGAAGCTCAGGTCTCGAAGCAAAGCATATGACCAGAGCCTGTACACATATGGAGGAGAGCAAAGAGACGGAGATCCTCTCAGCACACACAAATGCATTCAGACATCCAGGAAATGCCAGGTCCAAGCTTTCCACTGTCCCCTCTTCCCTGCTATGAGAGGAAGCACAATCCGCACACTCCACGGATGGGCCCTGGCTCTGAATGTGGACCTTGCAGCTGGCCATGCTTGCAGCACATGTAGGAGGAACCACATCCCATTCTTCGACTGAGACCATTGTGACAATAACCTCTGCTTTTCCAGGGAGATAGAGCTGGTGGGCATGCTGCAGAGTTTTATGAGAGCAAACATGTTGTAAGGAGTTGTTGTCTCTGAGGCTAAGGCTTCGTAAATAGTTTTGGTAACATAATATAAATTAACAGGAACACTAGCTGCCCTTTCCCTCCCTTGGAAGAGGGAGGCTTCCGACTACTGCCTTGACAGAAGCGAGTAAGACAGTGAAAAAACAGTTGGCAGCAACTTGAGAAGTCGCTGTGCTTTATGTGCAGTTCATGGGTGAGCCCAATGGCTTTCAGATGTGCTGAGCATTTCCTTCTTCTTACTCTTTCCCCGAAGAATATCCTGGTTTGCATCAGGGGCGGCAAGATGATGATGAACTCCTAAAGCCCTAGGTTTTTTCACTAGGTTAGGTATCCTCACTCGAAAGGCAACCTCTCCTCCACTCCCTGAGTGACAAAGTTGTTTAAAAAAAAAAAAAAAAGTGGAAAGATGTTTATAGGGTGAGCAGAAGAGGTGGGAAACTGCAAATCTGAAAGCCAGTACTCAGACTAAATTTTCAAGGTCAAGCAAACCATACCAAAATGTGAATATCTTCTAATATTTGGCCAGTCTAGGAAGCCCAGTGATGAAGCCCAGGCTGGCAAGGGGCAAACTATCCCCAAGGCAGCCCAGGGGCTGAAGTAGGGTGCTGGCTGTGGCAGAGGGACCCATCCCAGGCAGACAACAGGGACAACCAGACTTTTTTGTGCCTCCAGAGAACATCTGAGATGGCTTTCTCTCTAAGGAGAGTCCAATGTTTTGAGCCTAAAGAAGACAGATCCTAAACTTCTGGACATATGGACTGGCTTTTAGAAGACAGAGATGGACCAGCAATCTTGTAGCTGGACTGAAAGAGTCTGAAGCAGCCAGGTTTTCCATCTTGTGTTGAGATTCGAGACATTAAACGTGCCTCTGTGGAGGCATCAGCAGCAGGATCCTTGCCAGCAGCTTGGGAAGTGGTAGGTGGCAGCTAGAGGGGTCTCTCGGACAGCTGTGTTCGCTCAGGAAAGGCTGCATGCCTCTTCCTGCAGCAAGATCCATCTCCCACTGATGTGCAGGAACTGACATCAGAGGGGGATATGCTCCCCAGTGGAGTATTTTAATATAGCAGTAACCATCACCCTGCTTCTTCTGACCAGATTAGGTTGGTCTTAAGGCATTTTCAAATCAGTAACCACAGGATATTTTTAAATGACTTATGCTTGCAGGAAAGATACAGTCACTTATTTAAATACAACCTGAAATTACTCAGCCCACATTTATGGGGCATGTCAAGCAGGATGTGTCATATCAATATGTCCTACAATTGTCATGACATAGTTATATATGGTGCAACATCCATTTTATTTTAAAATTCCTGTGCTGAGCACAAAGTGTGTGTCTGTGGTCAGTTGCCATTCCCTTTTCTGATGTATAGAGGAAGAACACCACAAAATTAGCCTTTAAAGAAGCTCCTGATTGCACCCTGTGTCATCAAAATAACAGTCCCTCCAAATGCATGATTTCCCTTGGAAATCATTTGATACATTACTAGCCCTTCTTCAAGACCATTGCTCACAAAGACATCTCCCTGTAGCTTTTAGTGTGATGGCAATTCATACCACCCCACTGCGGGGAATGTGGCCACCGAGGAGAGGCACACAACGCAGTCTGCCACCCCTGTTCAAACAGGGCTGTGAGATGAGGCGGTAAATTAACTCAGTCTGCTCACTGGAGCTCAGCCAGACACGTCTTTACATCTAGCAATTCCTTCCACATGGGTAGATCCTGACAGTTTTACAGGGACACATGCTCTCATGGATCAAATGGGATGAATGTAGATCTTGTATGCTCAACAGGTAAGGCATCTTATAGCCTTAGGTCCACCCCAGGGTTGCCTGACATTTGGGCCAGGTTCCTAGCCAACATCAACCATGCTAACTCCACTAAAGCAGTTGATTTCAGTCTCCTCAGTCTTTGCCCAAGTCTCCCAGTGATTTTAATCAGATCACTGCATATGGCTCGACAGTGCTGCAAGTCTTCATAGAGACTTTACACTATCTACTGCTGTCAAATCAGGATGGTCTTCAGTTTTAAGCATCCCATTGGCACTGAGGGTCTCCACCAAGAAAACTGTAAATCAACAAGCACTCAGATTGCTAAAAATAGGACTATGTAATATTGGAACTATCCCCCCACATACAATTCAATTCAAGACTTTTTTCTTTAAGAACAAAACAATGAATTATAATGGTCCATTGGAATTTCCGTCCTTCCTCCTCCAAGGGAAAAGTTACCGCGAAAAAGAAAATAAAACAAAACAAAACAAAATCCACTTAATGAAGAGCAATCTTGCATTTTTCTGTTAGGTGCAGAACTAACAGAAAATATTATTGTGTTTACATTATATCTACCAATCTTACCAAGTTCAGGAAAACATGAGAATGTGAAACAGAAATAATGAATAGGTAGCTGAAATCAACCAGAGGCAGATACAAGCACTGATGACCAACAAAGAGATTTTTTAAACTTTGATGACAGAAGACATTTGGATTCAGAAACATTTGCCAGAGGCCATCACTTGCTAGGAAAGCTGAGCCATAATGCCTTTAAGCTCTCTTTCAAAACAGAGTAATATGTGTGTGGCCATGCAAGGCTAACATAAGTTAATGAAACAAGTGGCAGCAGTTTATAATCCATACAATCACTGAAATTATTTTTCTAGCATATCCTCTGTTGCTGTAATATTGCTACTGATTCCTTACACAAGGAGAGGTCTGGAGCTGCTTTGTGGTCATTTATGAAGACAGTGCGTTGATCTCATCACGAGAGCTTTTATTGTATGACTTCTGGTTTAATAAACAAGCACTTGTATATAAAGAAAAACAAGGAGATGGAGTGGAAAAACAGCTCAGTCTTTCTCCTAACCTTTGTAATGCAAAGGTTGCTACAGGACGGCGGAGGAGCCCTGGGTGCGGAGCAGTGTGACATGACAGCTTGCAGAGCACAGCCCTTGACAAATGGGCTTTGACAAGAGCAATTGACAAAAGCAAGAGCTGGTGCCTGAATTTTAAGGACCCTTTCCCTTTTTTGTGTGCTCTCAGGAAGGCTGTTGTCAGACAGCTGTTTGATGCAAAGCAGACTGAAATATTACACGGTCCTCGGGGAGGGCAAGAGAGATGGGCCTATCTAGCCCACCGTCTGGCCGTGCCTCCCCTTTCCTGCCACGAGCGGCTCTCCCGTCTTTACCACACCATGCTCAAGGAGGTGTTGAGTGTCCCTTGCCAAGCCTCCTACCTGGTTTTGGTGCTGGTGGAGCAAGTCCCGTATCCAAGGAGCCCATGAGGAGAGCTTCATTACATCAACATCTCCGCTCTGCCTCAATTCCCCCTCAGTGCTGCCTATTGTACTTGAGGGGAAATTCCCTGGAAGCATCTGTAAAACTCATTTAGTTTTTTCCTTCTACACCCCCCATAAATGCTTCTTTTCTGTGGGACCTGCAAAAATTAGACAAAGCTCCTGAACACTGGATGCTGAGAAGACAGTTTATCATAACAACCAAAATTAACTCCTTGTTCCCTTATCCTTTCCTATTTGTTTGCCTTAGACTGCAGTATCTTTGGAAGAGGAGCCATCTTTATACCATATATTGGCACAGCACTTGGCATAAATTCCTAGCTGGTCCCTGACTAAGTCTTCTAGGCGATCTGGCAACTAATATAACATATTAAAGTAGTAAGCAGCTGCCTCACAGGACTTCTCGGACAGACACATTTCTGGTTACATTCATTTTCTGTCAATGTTTCTTTCCAAATGTTTAAACAAATAGTAATCTCACATCAGGCTCTTTAACTCTTTCCCACACCTTGTGCAATCATGCCAAAGTAAAAAGCCAGGAGTCCCAAAACCTGCTCATCCCTGAAACTGGTCACAGAAACACAGAGGACACTTCCATAATATCCTATCCCTACAGATTCACAGACCAGAACCAAGGGAGCAAGTGCATTTATAAATGCAGCCATGGGCTAGATCATTTCAGAATAAGCTGTTCCAAATGAAGACTGCTCTTTGACTGTGCTAGTAGGAGCATGGAGCCCAGCTGAGCAAGGAGACACTTAGAAACATCCAGTCCAAAGCTTCACTGTTGTCTCATTTCTCCATGACCTCTGTTTTCAAAGCAGCTCAATCAACAAGCTTGGAAGGCAATGAACCCTCACGGCTAAGCCAGGTTCAGAGTGGCTTTATGCACATAGAGTTGCATTGAGAAAGGATAAGCCCATCCTTTCTCAGGAGTGGAAGGGAAAGGCTGAGGTAAGTTGCCCAGACCCTCAGTGGTACAAAAGACCACACAGTACATGCAGATTCAGAAATGTAGACAGAATGTTCTTTTTTGTGGAATTGTGTTCTGTATTTGTGGAAAAAAAAATGAACATCAGTAGTAAAAAAATCCCAAAGCCATCACTAAAGTGCACCATGGCGAGAACACAAGAGGGGGCAGGGAGAAAATCAAGCCCATAGGAAAGCTGGACAGACAAAACAAGCCTGGATGTACAGCTGTTGAGAGACTGGAAGGGAGCTGTCCAAGGGAATAGAGAGCTGCAAAGAGAGCTTGGCTGTGAGGCATTTTTCATTTTGGCTATGTCTTGTACACAGGTCATCATTAGCATTGGAGTTAGGATAAGATTTAGGGCTTAGAGAGGCTGAGAGAGATAAACATCCTTGAGGTGCAGTTGGCATGCAAGTGGAAGGGGAAGTCTGGATTGCAAGGAGAGCTTGTCTGTGAGATATTTTCATTTGCGAAATGTTTGGGTCCAAAAGTCCGTGTTCAGTTATCATTAGGTTTATCATTAGGGTTTATATTGATAGAGAACATAGAGATATCATAGAGATGCAATTGTCATGGGAATGGAAAGGAATAATGCAAGGAGGTGTGGGCTACTAAGACAGCTTGGCTGTCAGGTATTCATCTTATGAGCTATGTCTAGGTGGTCTTGTCCTAAGGTTGGTCTACATGTATGATAAAGATTAAGATTAGAGTTGAGACAAAAAGGTATTCTGGATATACAGATCTTGTGGCTCAGAAAAGAGACTTTTCCCAAGAGAAGCATTCAGTACCAAGAGAGCTTGTCTGTGAGATATTTTTCATACAGACTACATCTGGAGTGCTTTGTCCAAAAACTGATCTCCATGTAGAATTACCTTTGGCACTGGAGTTTGGGTTGAGAATGAGAGCCTGAAGGTGCCATTGAAATGGAGCAGGAAAAGGGCTGCTCAAGGGATTTGTTTGCTGCTAGGAGACCAAGTCTATAAGTTACTTTTTCTTTTGTCTTTGTCATTCAAGGCACTCATTAGGGTTAGGGTTAAGGCTGGGTGATGGAGAAAGCCTGCGTGTGTGGTTTGCACTGGGACAAAAAGTGACAGCCTCAGAGAAGTATAAGCTGCAAATAAATCTTGACTATGGAATATTTTTCATCTTGGTTGGGTGCCTTGTCTACAGGTTAGAGTTAGGATTGAGGGACACGATTGCTCTGTCAGTCACAGTAAACAAGAGGTCAAGAGTCAGGAAGGCTTCCAGAAGTGACTGCACAAAAGTGGTGCTACATCTCGCTGATTAAAATACTACCTTCTTTAACCCTTGTAGCTTGCAGGCTGTCCACGGGGGACAGCAAGACCTTGAAGCTTAGAAGAAGAGACAGATCACCAAATGTCCGTATCCATTTGCGGCTGCTTTCTGCATAATTTAACTGTCACACAAAGAGGAAAAATATAGGGACATTTCAGAATGCCCTGAGCAGAGTTAACATTACCCATCCAGCTGGCATCTTCATCTTTAGGAAGAAGCTAATGAGATGCAGGGCTTTTAGACTTCCTACAAGCCAGGCTCAATCATAACATGAAGATTTTGCTTAGCACTTATTCTCTAAGTGGCATGAGGCTGCCAGCAGGGTTTTCCTTAGCTGGTCGTGCTCCTTAGACTCCTGCCTGGCCAGGGTGTGAATTCATCTGAAAAAACATACAAGTTCCCATTTTCACTTTTGCTTTTTCAGTGGAAAGAGAAAACATCCTAAGCCAGTAAAGCACATATCAGCCCTTAAATGTGACTAAAATACATGAATATTTTGCTGGACTAGGAGCTAGAGTCAGAGGCAGGTCAGAGGCAGTGTTACATCAGTTAGAAGGATTTGGAGCACTGATAGGATCCATTTTACCGATCTGCCTTGAGGTATTGATTGTCTTGGTCTTTTGCAAAATGTGAACAAAACCCAGAAAGCTGCTGTGTGGCTCCTGCCCATGAGCTGTTTGGGGGCTGTATCCTCCTGTGTTGAAATTCTTAAGACAATTGGGAAACTTGCCAAGACTCTGAGAACTCGGAAAAAGAAGAGAGAAGAGTCATTAAAACACTTAACACCTACTGCATATAGCGATTTACATCTCTGTTGCATTGAAGAGAGATTAGCTAAATTTTCACAGTGACAGTGAGAGGTAAATGAGACTTGTCGCCATTTTACATATGAAGAAAGAGAAAGAAAGATAATGAAAATCTGATTTTCAGACCTGTGAGAGCCCAAGATGCCTGGAGATACAGGGGCTGCCTACATATCTAAGGGGTTTGTACCCTTAGAAGAATCACAGGAAGCACTTGCTAGAAAGTATATATAGCACAGCCCCGTGAGGGAGCAATGACTCAGAATAAAATTGCTAATGTAGGCATACCCTCTGTATTTCTAACCCTGCTATCCTGCTAGACTATATCAACTCATCAAGAAGTTGGAGACTGCTCTTTGTCATCATGGAAATTCTGTTCTTCAAATGGAAATCAGAAATGCTATTTTCTAACAAGCGCTAGAACTTCGGTTCGCCTGTGTTTCCTTCACGATCTCTGCAGGGAAACAATGATAGAAGACGTGTGCCTGACTCATGCCTTGCTGATTCATGCGGAAGGAGCCCAAGAATCCAGAAAAGCCGTGTCTCTTGCAAACAGCAATAGCCAAGGAGAGCTGCCATTCTGTGGGTAGAGGAATATTTGCATTATTTTTAAAATAGTCTGCTGGCAATTCATGGGCTGTGGTGTGGGTAACTGTCTAGCACAAATTAACAGTGGAGGGACAACCTAGGAGCCCTTCACCCTGAAGTCACAATAACTGCTGTCAGTGCAAAGCTACTTGGACGTTTCCCACTCAGAGTATTTGGGAGAAGTGGGTGCTTAGGGCAATTTGCTCTTATAAGACAGTAATTGGGGGTAAGCAAGTTATTATTAACTTATGTGAAACTTTCAGGCCTATCACAATCTTTTTCCTCCCAAGCACAAGAAGGAGAAGCAACATGTGTAGGACTTTGTCCTGTGGCCCAAGAAAAAGCCACCATACACTTGGTAGAGCTCAATACCCTGAAAAATTGCTGAGGAGGGAGCAATCTCCCCGACCTCCTCTCTGCTGGCAGAGACCCCCTCACTCTTCAGCAAGGCTCATATGAACCTCATGGCAGCAGGTACCACAGCCTGCTAATGGAGAATGTGCAGCAGCCCACGGCCTTCTCTTATCCCAGGCCACTGTGTGTTCATAATGCACTTTCCTCTTTTATTTCACACCTGCTAGGCCATATATTCTCTACTTGTTCACACAGTCACAAATTAGCAAACGTGCACTTGCTCTACCCTTCACAATCTTGGGTCAGCTATGCTCCTAGCCTAAAAGATCTTGTAATCTAAGCAAGACAAGAAATACAAACAAGACAGGAGAGTGTCCCCTCAGGAAAGAGGGACATGGAGTGACGGATGAGGTGAGGGAGGAGAGATTACTTGCAAAGATAGGTTTTTATGACAGTCATTGGCCCAATGGAACTAAATTAGGACAATTTCTTATGCTGAAATCCATCAGTGCTTCTTGGGGTGACCTTGGGCAAATCAATTCATCTCTGTCTGTGCCTCTGGAAAATGGGAATAGTACTGCCTAGTTGTTCAGAGAACCCTTGGTAATTCTCAGATGAAAGATGCTTTATTGGTACCAGTACTATCCTTTATTGTCATTTGCATGATAACAGATCTATCACCTAGCAACAGAGCAGTAACTCTCCTCTCTCTGCTCTGGTTGTCCAAGCATTTTCTTGGATTTTGGCTTTCTAGCAGTCTGCTTTTCATTTGGAGAAATTTTACAGCCTGTGACCATTTCTCTTTCCTTAACATTGCCTGCTATAGACAAGCACAGCTGCTACGGCCCAAATTCCTCCCTTTCCCTCCTTTTATGTCCCCCTTTTACTCCTCCCCAAAGCCCTTCATGCATGCGAGTGATGGGGATCTATCACTACCGACTAACACAACGATCAACATTTGCTCCTCTTAGCTAAGGCATCCCAGCAGTTCTGGAACTTTGAGATATTAAGTTATATTCCTTATTTGCACAAATTATGGGAGAAAAAAAGGAAAAAATGGTAATCACGCACATTCCTCAAAACCTGTGGAAACAAGCATTCTCACATGCATTTTGGCATCTATTTTAAGGACAGAAAAGCACCCACATCTTTTGTAAATAGCTACACAAGCCTCTGACGGTCAGGATTCCTGCCATGTCTTGTGATGCTATGCACATGTGGTGAGAATAATCCTTCCATCTTCAAGTAGTACATAGACCAACCTAACCACTGAAATTATTAGCATTAGCAGCAGATTAGAGGCAAATAGGACAACAAAAGCATTGTCCTTCCTTAGCAAAAATAGCCATTGCTAATATTTATTCTTTACTTAACTCTTTTTTTTTCCTATTTTCTAAGGGCAACAGTTGAAAAAAATCAAAATATCCAAGGTTTGAGACCGGGTCAGAATTTGGACCCGAGATCAGATCTGTTGGCTTATTACTGTGGGGAGCTGTAACTTATCTTACATCCACTGAGTCCAGTGAAACATCCTTCCACTGAAGCATCCTTCAGATGAGGATTAAAATATATTTATTTATTTTGCTACTTTTCCTCTTTTTTTTTTTCCAAGTACCTATCGCTTTGATCTGTGAGAGAATGATCCTACAAAACACTGAGACTTATCACTTGTAGCTGCAAGACCTCCCAGGGACTGGTATCGAAACACCATTTGGAGGGGGAGAGATGGCCTGGTAGGTTTAGAAATTCTTTGGGAATGACTCCCATAAAACAGCGCTCCCCCAGGGTCATCAAGTTGACACTTCACAGGAGCAAAATGTGCCAGCCAGAGGTTTATTGCCCTGTAAACCCCATGCTGTTCCCTTCAGTTGTTGCAAAGCAGCATGATGGTTGGCATTCAATGCATATCCAGTTACCTTCTAAGGGAAGAGGCAGGGAGGGATTGTGGATTTCGGATGTTTCCTCTTGGTACTGTGGGAGGAACCTAAACTTTTTGCCACAGAAGATACCTATGGGGAGAGCACAGGCATGCGCTGATGGAGCTTGTATGTCCAAGCATTCTCAGATACATTTTTAGAGAAAGTCCTGTCAGTATCATTGCTTTTCTGGAATGTTTGTATATTTTTATGGTACTTTTCTGTTTTTTTTTTTTGGAAGTTTTTTGATCTCCTGTATGCAAAGAAATAACATTTTCGGTTTCTCACTTCCTCATCTGGACTGTGCTATGACATCTTCTTCTCTAGAAACACAGTTCCTGTCCTTCTGTTTAGACCTCATCCTTGATCCTTATTTGCACTCTTGCCATACGAGTCCCACCTCCCGCCTATTTTCACATCAGCTGTAGCTTTCCCAAAGAAGTGTGAAGAAAAAGCTACTGAAAGATAAGGAAAGATTCTTCTCTCTACCCCTTCCTGTTGTCCTCAGTTCTAGCACTTCACCTTCAAAAGAGCTTCTCTTCAGGAGATAGGCTATTCAACAAGAGTTGAATAGATCTCTATTCAACAAGAGTTGATACTGGGAGCAAAGTCGTAGCACTGGCCTGGTGAACAGGAGCCAGAGTGACTTGACAGAAACCGTGACTCAACATTGCTAAACAAGCAGTTTTTAATGGAAGTTGTAACTTCTCTGAAGATATATACGGAGGCATTCAGCCACCCCACTCAAACACTGGAGAGAGATCGTGTCCTTTAGAGGAGCAATCCATATCACTTCAGTCATGCTCCTCCAGCAGCTGACTCAGAGCTCGAGCCTGTCTCTCCCCATTGACTGGGGAAGGAGGCTTCACTGCTTAATTCAATGAGCTAAATTCAGATCCTTCGATGCAGGAGTTATGAGCTTCCCTGGTAGCCTGTGCTGGTCAACATTAAAATATGCATCTGAATTATGGGCCAGATGTACAACAGAGAAGACATCACTAAGATTTTATCTTCTATCACTTCCCATGATGATGAGAAGCAGGGCTCTCCCTCCACAGAAAAAAATAACTTCTTACAAGGATGGAATGTCACAGACCCTTTGCTACCCTGTACCCCAGGGTACAGCTTCTACAATTAAATATAGGTTAGGGAGAATACAGAAAAGTGGTCACAAGGATTTTAAGAACTTGAATGCAAAAATTAAAAAACAATCTCCAAAGTTTTAAATCCTCCTCCATTAAAAATGCAATGAGTAGGGAGTGGGGAAGGCAGATTTCAAAGGCTACAAGAAAAGCATCTCCTTCCTTCACCTCAATCACCCAAGGACAACAGGTTTCTGCAGGGCTACATTTTGACTTGCGCAGTCTCCCACCAGCAAAGATCTCTGCCA
This sequence comes from Nothura maculosa, assembly GCA_032353885.1. NCBI lineage: Eukaryota > Metazoa > Chordata > Aves > Tinamiformes > Tinamidae > Nothura > Nothura maculosa. Next base: position 1,248,660 of record JAUBOD010000279.1, on the reverse strand, counting down.
GAGCACTACACACCACAGCTTCCCACTGTTTTTCATTCCTCTCTCCAGCAAAACACAGAGCTTAATTAATTAGTTCTTCCTTTTCCCTTTCTCATAAAGAGATGGCCTCACAAGGTAACATCTTGCAAGGCAGCTTTCAAGTCCTGAGAAACAGATATCAGAATTATGTTGGCATTTAGCAGCACAGGGCTCAGGGATTTGGAAAGATCAGGAGACTAGAACAGGCAAGCCTTAGGTACCTAAAAGAGCATTCAGAACACCTGAAGGCAATTGAGCTACTTTGAAAGGTGAAAGAGCACATAGGTGAATGAGCACCTCTCATCCATGCATGAGCCTGGTCATCATGGTGCTTACCTGGAACTTGAGAAGGATCAGGAAGACAAGTGTTAATTGCCAGATGAAAGCAGCTGGTTTCATTTTAAAAGTGGGACTTGGGGCACTGTGTGAAAGCAAAGGAAAAGAAAGTAATTGAGTGGGCAGAGGGACTAAGCATGGTCTCCTCCAGACCAGTGTGACAGAGTCTCTGGAGTCCAGCAGGGCTCATGTGGGCTTGGATCAAGGCTTTCCCATAGCTGCACTCACACCACCTATGTCTTAAACAGATGCTCTTGCTGCTGCTATGAGTTGAGTGCAACTAGCAGCCCTTCCTCTGCCCAAGCATCTCTCTCCTCTACCTTGCTGCATCTTTTCATGAAACACATAGGTTTTGCCATCCTGCCACCTGCAGCTGAGCTTGGCCAGCAATACAGCAATGACTGGAGAAGACAGACAAGCATCCTGAGGGGCAGAAAATGGCCAAAATGTTGCAAGTCTGCCCGCTCCCACCTGGCAAGTTGGCCCATGTGGTAGCGGCTTAAAGACCTTTCCTGCTGATCCTTTATCTGCTGCTTGTGTCACCTGTAAGTTACAGTCATCTATTAATGTACAATAAGAGTGATGTATAGGAAAATGCATGAATACATGAATGTAACCCCACAGATACATTAACAGCTACTAAAACCCCATCTGTTGCTGATAGATCTTTAAAACTCTGAAGACAAAGCGGCAGCTCCAGAGGATCGGTTGCTTTTCCTCTTAAAGGTGAAAGAGCACACACGGCCACAGCACTTTTCCAGGTCAGTACCTGGGCTTAGGCAGCACTGTCCCCATGGTGCTGCTTGGGACTTAAGAACCAGAATGACAAGTGCAGCTGTCAGCATTTTGCCTTTCTCACTGCTGATCACCAGAGCACAAAATACAAATGCAATAGGTTCCAGGGACCACCTTCGAAATTTCACTTACATGCCTGAAAGGATTTGAGACGAGGATGTTCAGTGTAAAATACTTGTAAAAATTATTTCCCGGCTGTCAGCATCTCCTTAAATCGACTGAGTCAGATCCTCTGTAATTGCCATATAATCCTACACTTCTAAAATGGGATGCATAGGTAACTAATCGGTTTTCTAATCTAGCTGTGTGCTGGGGATTTGGTGTTTTCATTCAAAAAGGATTGCAGGTAACTGAATAAGATGAGACAGGGCTCTGTAAAGATGACACGGTCCATGAAAGCTGCATTTTTGGCAACTACAATTTGAGAAACCAAAAATCTTCAGAGGAGCTGAGGATTTGGAAAGAAGCACAGTTGTCTGAGCAGTCAGATGCTAGACTCTCCCAGGATGCAGCCTGCAAAGACAAAAGCGGAGGATACATTTTTTTTAGGAGATCTTTTTTCCTCTTGACCATCTCTAAATCATTGTAGCAAGACGGTCACCCTCTTCAATCTCTCCAAACAGACAGCGGCCTCAGGTGGGTTTCGGATCTTGTTTTCCAGGAATGAAGGCTCAGCACATGCTTCAGTGGATGCCACGAGGCTTTTCATCCTCGTGTGCTGTCAGCCTGTGCCTTCTCATCACTTATGCATTTGGATCAGGTGCAGCAGGCAGGGAGAACTGCTGAAGTGCCATCTTGCATGAAATCATTCGTTTGGGTTATGGAGGGAATTTTCCATCTCGGTGTCCTGCCTTGTGCTCTATTGTCTCAACTCCTTCCACAGACCTAAACAGACTGAGATGCAGCAAGGATAACACAGAGCAGATCCACTGAATGCAGTGAATGAAGTGTGTCTGCTCCCGTTTCTTTTTTTCTATAATCAGAGAGTCCTTCTGCATCTGATTTCGTTTGCCAAGTCATAATGCCCTGTCTGCGAAGTTACAATTAATCACTATGGAGACTGCTGTAAAGTCACCAATTTGGGATTAGTATTTCAGCTGAGCACTAAGCAACAGGTGCTGTGTGGCTCTGAGGAAACAGGACTTGTTTTTTTCTTTTTCCTTTGTCTACTGGTATGCAGTGGCTGAAGGCAAAGAGAGGTTTTCCCTGGCAGCTGTAAAGCTCAGTGTGCAGACCAGGTGGTTTGATGAGATTTTCCAAAGTAGCAGAGTCTGCATCACAGGGGTGGGGTCTCTGTCTCAGTTAGGAGCAGGAGGAGGCCTGGTTTGTTTGTTAGAAGGGTTGAATTTGGATTCATGGAGAGGGTCTCTGACTTTCCGTGCTGCAGAAGACTTGAACCTTCCCACCCACCCCCGCAAGCCTCTGTCCTCTATCTGGAGTTGTGTGGTGGAGGGAATCACCCCAGAAGGCAGAGAAGCAGCATGAGCTACAGGGGTCCCAAGGTAGATCTGTGGGGATGGGTGCAGGTAGAATTTGAGGTTCCTGCACTGGGGCTCCCCTTAGGGTTTGGATGAGAACGCAGACAGCCGTGTTAGCACAGAAGCGCTGCATGTGCAGAGTGAAACCCCGTGCCTTTCAGCTGCCAAGGTGCATGTGGCCCTGTGCAGCAGCATGTCCTCCTGCAAACAGACCTAAAGGGCAGAACACAGCCCAGCAGGCAAACTGAGAGGGGGCGGCAGGAGCTGCTGCGTAGAGCCCTGGTTAAGAGCGTTACATGCTCTAATCGCAGCCCTGGGCCATCTGCTGCCCTGCTCTTCCCTCGGAGGCAGCAGCCCGGGCATCCTCTGGCTCTGCCCATCACTCCCAGTATGAGTGGTGCTGTGGACAGAGCGCAGCTCTGCAAAGCTCTGCAAACATGTCCTGGGGCTGACACTAGCACCAGCCCTAGACGTGTGGCTCCTTCCCCAGGGCCTCAGCACAGGGAAACCAAGAGGCTGCAATCAACTGTAAGTTGTTGTGAGCTTGTAACCTCACTTCAGCTTATGGAGAGCAGACCTAAATGTGTCATCTTTTCCATTTGGAAGAGAGAGCGCAGCCCTGGGCAGAAGGGAATTGTGAGCATCCTTGGGATTTGCCAGGGCAGGAGCCAGCTTCAGGGAAGCACAACTTGGTGAAACCACCCGGATAGCCCTGGACCCTCAGCAGGTCGGGGTGACATCCAACACACAAGAGGAATGACAGCCCTGGATGACACTGCACAGGTTTTTGTAGTTGAATCCTCTCCGTGTTTAAGCAATCTTGGAGCAACTGAATGCACAACCTGACAGGCGCTCTGCAAAATGGCAGTGATGAATAAATGCATCGAGAGGCACTCCAGGAATGCAAGAGCAGCATTTTTGAGCAGGTGGTGCCTCTGCAAAGCCATCAGCACGGCTCCGTGTGAGCTCCCCACGCAGCTAAAGGTTTATGTCCTTGCCCAGCTGCTGCAAAAAGGACAGGGGGGATCAGATCTGACGGATTCATGGATGAAATATTTAAGTGAATTGCTGTGGAAGGGGCTCTAGGGGCATGGTAGTATATTGTCCTTGTAATGCACAAGACACTGAGCATTCCTCTGTGGCTCTGCTTCACCATGGTACATTATCACAGCTGTGCAGTAAAGATAACACTTTCAGACCTCAAATCGTTGCCACCACATCACGAAACAAGTGCTTTCTTGTTAAGTCAGATGCACGGAAATATGTGCCAGCCCCATAGACCAGCTTTGGCTCTAGGAGTGTCCTGAATATTCTCCAAAGAAGATGCTGCTGAGCTCACATGGAGCAGCTCCAGAGCTGGGACAGATCCCATGTCCCAGCAGGGCTCCCTGGCAGGGAGCCTCTACTCCAGCTCCCTGCACCTTTGGATGTTGCTCCAGCCCCAAACTGCGTGTTCTCAGCACCAAGTAGCAAGTACAGAAAGGTTTGCTGCTTCAGAAGAAGAACCCAAAACACAGCTGCTGGGAAGGATGAGGCATGGTTTCAAAAGCACCCGTTCCGTCTATTTTCAAAGCTCAGGAAGAGGAAATGTTAGAACTGCTTTCAGTCTGGGGAAGAGGAGCAGATGTATTCCGATTTTATCTAAATCCATGTTCTCAACACGTGGGCCATATGTCCCTGGTACTGGGGTAGCCCCAGAAAGCTTGCCCTGCCACACAGCCTTTCAAAATAAAGTTGTCCAGTCATCAAAAGTGGCCTAGCAGAAGCCCAGAGCAGCTGCTGAAGCAGAAGCCAACTTTCTTTAGCACTGCAATCAGCACTGTGACACACAAAAAAATGAGGTTCCTCCCCCTGCACATTTCTATGCAGCTTCTACTGCTTTTTTTCTACTACTCTTTTACTCTTTTTTTTGTTTGTTTGTTTGTTTCCCCTGGATTGTACTGCTTATTATGGAAACAGTGACTAAATTATAATTACTTAGCCCTAATTCTGCACAGGAAATTATCTTAGCTGCAGAGTGTCTTCTAGGGCACTCGTTGTTTTGGCAGCTTTGCATCCTGAAATAAAAGGAAGAAAAGTGCTTTCATTGCCCAAGTATCAGCATTTTATCACATGGGTTTTGCACTCAGACATCTAGTCTGGCTGCAGCGTAGCCGCTGTCAGCGCCTCAGGGCTGCAGAAATTTTAGTAGCAGCAATTCCATCCAGATTCACGTGGGAGAGATGTGGGCCAGTGGAAGTGCTGGGAGCTTGTCGCAGTTCTCTCCATGCGTGGCTCCATTCCTGGCAACCACGACTGCATCTTGGCACGAGCTCGCCGGCTCCCGATCCTCTCCTGTGAGAGCTGCAGAGATTTCCCTGCCTCTGGGGTCACGGACAGGAAGGGCTGCTAAGATTTGCTTGGAAGAAACTTGTTCAGCTCTCAGGAGAGGTCCTGCCTGGAGGGAAAGCACCAGTTCTGCAGGGCACTGCATTGGCCACAAGCCTGGCCCTGGACTGCCAGGTCGCAGGTTCCCTGCGCCCTCCCTGCGCTTTCCCTTTTCCATTTATTTTCTCAAGAGTATAGGTGGGTTGAGGGAGTTGATCTAACTGAACACCAGCCGAGCAAATCAGACGATTAGTTTTCAGCTATCATCTTGGCTATTTTTGAGGGATGGAGACAACAGAGGAAAGGGAGGGATGACCCAACAGGCATCCTGGATTTTGGGTTGCCCAAACTCTGGGAGAATATCCCCTCATTTATTCAATTTCTTCTCTCTGTCTGCCACTCTTATTTATTTCTTTCATCATTTTGTTCTGTTATTCTTTCTGAGTTAATAATTAGTGCAGTAACTCCAAGATGAAGCAAAACGGGACTGTCTTTGCTAAGGCGGTTTCTGTTGTGCTTTGCTGCAGATAACAAGAAGTAGGGACTGGGATTCACTCAAGAACAACAGTCTGCAGCAGAAGTGAAGGTGAAAGTTAAGTTTTCCCACCTACCACACAAAACAAGCCCAAGCAACAGAGATGATGAACTAAGGCTACTCCCTGCTAATAGGCCTGGCTTCCAGCACAGCGGATTTTACCCTGCAGTCATCTGTGCTGGGTAGTAAATGAAATCTCTCCTTTCCCTTCAGGACACTTGTCTCCGAGGGAAGTGTCACTTATTAACTTTTCCTGCGGCGTTTCCCAGGCTCTGTTTGCTTGCAATGCCCTGTAGGCATTGCTGATCTGCTCGCCCTGATGTGTAAGCACCGGCATCGCCCGCTCCAGCAAGGAGCAGCAACTCATTCCTTAGGAGGAAAAGCTCCTCTGCACCTTCGCAGTCTTGTAGGCTGAAAAGAGAGCTCTTGCTGCAATTTTTTTCCCACAAAACACACTGTCTGAAGCACATTCCATGTATTTTCCACTGGAAAGCATAAAGGACACCCACTTGCCTCCTCAGAGAGCTGCTCCCTTGGCCACCACCAGCCTCCTTGGCGTTGGCTGCTTCCCCGGACCGGCTCCTGCTGCCATCGCTGTCTATCAAGCAGCAGAAAAGAGGCTCCTTCCTTTTACCTTCCCTCACTCTCAAATGCACCTGACAAAGCAGCTGTGTACACTGAGACACTGGCTGCAACACCCACCGCGTTGTCGATTTTATAAACAATAGCTGGCTTTGCAACTTGCAAATTTTGCCACATGCCTAAGTAAGTAAATAAGGTTTGCATCATGCTTGGTTTTTAAGAAGGTAAGCCTTAAGCCCATCAGTAAAAAAAAAAAACCTGTTTTTAACCCTACCCTTGGGGTTCAGAGTAGAATCTAATTAATCCATAAACCGTAACAAATTGGTGGCCTCTGCAGGGCCTGGAGACTGGAGTACTGGTTTAACATGTTTTCTGTTAGGATAGAAACCTGAACCTGCTCAGTTCAGAAGACAAGCTGAGCAAATAAGACTTTTTCACTTCTCCGAAACTGTTTTCCACTGGTGTTTTCCACAACGTGGTTGTAACATCCCCATGGCTGAGGATGGGCCCAGTCATGGGAAACATCTGACTACATTTCCTTTCTGAGCCCCTGGGCCTTGCACAGAGATTCTGACTGAACTAAAAGAAAGAGATCCACCAGCCAAGTAGAGAAGGAGAAATATAAGGATATCTAAGGATATCTAAGGATTATAAACACTGTCAGGTGCATAGGGAACAATGTGAGTGCAAGTTCACATATAGGCAAGGCAAAAACATTCATGATCTGGGGAGCAGAAAGGCTTGGGGGGGAATCCTATTTATCCAACAACCAGTCCTGTGCAGTCAGCACAAGGCAATACTTCTACCTCAAACTGTGAAAGAGGAAAATTAAACCATTTTGAGAAAAAAGACCCTTGTCGCTTTCCTTTGCTTAGCTTTATATTGTGAGTTTAATTTTACTGCTTGCAAGGAATATGAGGGGATTTGTAGATGGTATTCACTTGCACATTAATAAACACATTCCTTTATGATATATATCTCCAAAATGCAGTATTCTTGCTTTAAAAAATTACCAGCATTTTTAAGCAAGTTAAACAACTCACCTTTAATCAGTAAAGCTCTTACTCCTTCGCCCTCAGGCATACTGCTGCCATGGTGTTAGCAGCCGCACAGCAGGGAAACCCAAATAAACTCCAGATTTGATTTTACATCCTATCCTGACACCCTTTGTTCCTAACAACAGTGAATTGCATGTACCTCCGTACTAAACAGATTGATATTAGATGGTCCTCCTGCTGTCAAATATTTAAGAGACTCAAAATGACTTAAGCTCTTATCCTCCTACATACATCTGCAAGTCATCTCTGGGAAAGACAATTCCGTGCAATGTGAACACGTCTAATGAAATATATGTCCATGTATACGTCTTCAGAACCGAATGCTGACTGAAAAGCTGCTATAAATAGTACACTCATTTACTTCTGAAGGAGCATGTTTCTCTCAGCAGAAAGCAGTGCCATGGGATTGAATGGGCTCCCAGCATTCCTCCAGATTATTCTCACTTGACCCCGGCCCAAAGCGGGTCTTGGATCCAGGAGGCCGGCAGCGCAGGGGAAGGCCAGAGCAGTCACACCTAGCAATGCATTTGCTGCACACCATTGTGTTTCTGCACAGTGAGTGATTTGTGGCTCACCTTCCACAGTGCCGTGATGATAACATTTTAACGGGAAAAGCAGGCCTCAGTGCTGTACCTGGTGGGTTCATTATGCTCCAACGTCAGCATGTGAGAGGAGGGGAGGGTGGAAGTTAACCATTTTGGGTCACTGTCTGGAAAAGGCAGGGAAGAGGCAAGTGCTGGGATCCAGAACCACTGCACACAAGAAAAGCTACCCTGAAGTCGGTGCTTTAGGAGCAAGGCTCGGTGTCTTACCAGCTTAGGCTGATTGAAACCATGAGGTTTTAAGCTTTATCAGTAGTGAATAAATCAAAGGCCATCATCCTCTTGGACAGGAGCTGTTCTGCACACCAGATGTGGAGAGTGTGCATCTGGACCATGCTAAAACACCCTTATTACAGGCAGGAATCCCAGAGCAAGCAACATTCAGCGTCTTAACAGGACAGCCTGAAACTCTGCTACCAACACGAAGTCCTCCATGGCTCTTCCACCAAGCTCGCTCTCTCTCCCCGCTTTCCTCCTTGATGTATTAGGCACAGCCTGCTGTGCAGGGCAGATTTGTGCTTAACTGTTCCAATTGCTGACAGACCCACTTCTGGCATGCTGGAGACTTAAGAGTTTCACAAAACCCGACCCCATCCTTTGGCAGTTGTGCAGCAAGGGATTTTGTGGAAAAGGCAGAGTGACGTCAAGTGCAAAAATATGAAACCAACCATTGGTTACTTACAGGATTTGTGAACTTCAATATTCTGGAGCTTTTTGTTTTTTGTTTTTTGTTTTTTTTTAACCTGCTCATTTACAGAACAAACACAAAAATCAACACCTCCAGCAAGAGATGCCAAATCATGTACTCTGTTTTACTGAATACATTTAAACCTATTTTTTTAGACAAAAGAGATGGGACAAAACCAGTTTCTAACCATGGTTCCTGAACTGCTGCCTAATGACCATTTAACTTGGAAAATTCTCTTTAAGTGACCCACAGCTGGCCCATTGATGCCATTGGATTCTGCATACAAATACATCCCCAAAAGCTTTTAAAAAATCACACTGCCTTCAGCTTGCACCTGAAGCACAGCAGAGCAATCTTCTCCTCAATGCATAACCTGAAACATACGGTATATTTTGGGATTTATCAAACACAATCATTGTGGGCTTGGTGCCAAGCCTCTTAAGAACACCAGGAAGAGACTTCAATCAATTCTGGAGATCTTCAGATCGTTTTCTTTAAGAAACAGATTTTTTAAAAGGTAAGAGGAGGAAGAAATGCTATATAAAATATTATTGATCAACAACTGCTCGATTTGGAATCAGAAGGCTGCTCACCAGTCTGCATGGAGTGCTAAATTTAGCCAAGGTGGGAGTAATCCCAGCCATTTGGAGTCATTAACTGTAGAGGTGCAGAGGACACGGCTGATTGCCCAGTGCTGTCATGCCCCTGGTTGTCTCAAATCTAGGTGTCTCACTTCAACTGGCCAACTCTGTTCCCTCATCAGTGGGAATGGCTATGAGCTGCTGAGGGGCAATTCGTCACTCCTGTTTTAGACCTCTATTTTAAGGCAGGGAGAGGTGCAGGTGACTTTCTGTCTCCACTGGACACAAAGAAGGCTTGGATGATGAGCTGAGACTTGACATGCAACATGCAAAGGGCCAGTACCAAGCAAGGGGAAAACTCACCCTGCAGCAACCACTGCTTTTTAGTCTCACAGGGTTCATGGGCAAGTCAGCTGCGTGACTCAAAGGACCAGCCTTTGCTGGGTGAAGGTAAAGTGCTGGGATCCTCTTGCCAAGTCTTGCCACACTTTAGACGGTGGTTCTTATACTTAGTTATGTCTCACTAGGCAGTGACCTGGCGAACAAAGTAAGCACTCCGTGGCAATCTCGTTTAAAAAGTACATATATTTAATCATGATAACAAATACATTTTCCCCCCTGGAATTTACACTACTGTATTTCAGTAAGCCCCTTATATGGTCACTGCAGTTTCGCTGTACATAGCTGCTGTCTAAGCTGGATACATGTTTATGGTTTAGCAGTGTAATACTCATATACTCTCTATAAATATAATAAAAAAATTAACATTTCTGTTTTCTCTCTGACTCGTATACAAAAAAAAATACATGTCTCTTTCCTGCCTCCCCCAACCTTTTAGTGGGTTTCAAATAAACCTGAGTTTGTAATTCAAGTCAGTACCTGCCATCTATTCAAGTCTGATGCATGCATGGTATTTCAGGTGTCCTCACTCACTAGCTTGTCAATGCAAACATGTTCTTAGCGTGAACAAAAAGAAACACTTTCATGTTGTCACACAAAAGGAAGAGCTAGAAAGGACCTCTGAGATACACAGGTGTTCTGTACAAACAGAATATGACATTTTTCAAACCTCAAATCAGTAGAATTTTAGGTCTGTTTGTCTTTAATATACTGGGATTTCACAGGTATTTAATCTTATTGGGGGCTTACCAGCCTCAGGAGCAGGTATTCTCACTGCAATGAAGACTGCAGTAAGAAGCACATGAACTCCTCCACGCTGAACCACCTACCAGCTGGAGTGCCAGTGGTCCCAGCTGTAGGGATGAACTGGACCCTCTCCGGGGCATTTGGCCCAGCTCCTCTGCTGCTTTTGGCAGCAAGCAGTCAAAATTAGATGTTCTGTCAGTATTTCGATTATCCTTCAATTTATTTCTTGTAACTTGCAGCAAAGGGCCCTTGCTAAACTGGAAGTCAGGAGAAACGCCCTGAACTACGGGCTCTAGGTGCCTTTCACCTACCTGTGCTAGCGTTCTTCCTCCCCTAATCTTTGTAAATCATTAAATTGCAAGAGGGCTTTTTGAATGGGGAAACTCTTAGTATTTGTACAGAAATCACAGCAATGGGGCCGCAAAATTATTTTCAATAATACTGATAGAAACAGGCCTTGGATTTCTACAGATGATCTTGACACAAAATTCCAGTATTCCATTAGCAACCCCCAAAGGCAATGCCTCTGCTGCCTCATTTTTTGAAATGACTTTAAGTGGTGGGCTGTAGTAGAATATATGTGGCAAAGGGCAACCCACTTAGAAAAGAGATTAGTTGAAGCATCATCGAGATGTCCCATGTACACAAACACATACGCAAGCACAATACGGACAAACAAAAAGCGTAGTCTTCTAATTTATAAGAAACAGTTTAAACACAAAAAAGAGAACCAAAAAATTTCACCAACTTCTCAGATGTATGAATTACGTAGAAAACCAAGCCAATATGCAGAACATGTTGCCTTTTAAGAAAGTCAGTATTCACAGCTCGTATCAATACTTAATTTTTTGGTAACCACTGCATTACCATCCTTGCAGTATAAAATGGCATTGGTACTGCTTCATATGTCCTTTATGAGTCTTTTAAATTCACTGCAGTCTCTCAGAAAAGCCTTCAAGTATGTCCAATGCTGTTTTGCTAAAATAGGGGCTAAGACAATCCTGCATGTGAGAGTGCCATGGAACTAGTACAGCTACAAAAATTGGAGGTGACTGGATCATTTAAACACAGCGTATTGCAATCTGGATTACTGTGTAAAGCATCCACTTGTAAATCCAATATATATGAAAAGGGACGGGCTTTCAGTGGAGTAGATTTCCATTTGATTACATTTGTTTTTAAGTAATAATATTTCCTTTGAGTCACAGCACTTATTCTATTATCATTTTAAGGAAAAAAAAATGATTCTACTATTAGCTGCTTTGTGTAATTACCAGTAAGGTCTGCTTTGATTTTGAATACTCCAACTTTCTGTGAATGTCTTGGGCACCCGTATCCCTATTTGGGCTTCCACAAACTTTGTTTTCCTTCTCGGAAGTGTTTGTAGCAAGCTGATTTTGGAAATGGTATTCTGAGTTTCTCCACCTCTTGAGCCATATGAGCGCCTGTGTCAGTACCATCCACTGTAGAGCACAGACAGATGGAGCAAGGCCAGTCTTACTACAGGTCCTGGATGGGACCAGCATCCACGGCACCATGTGCATCACATTGCTCATTCAAGCTGCTAATGCTTGCTGTTCTTCCCATGAACCTTATTGCAATACTACCTCAGAGCAGGGAAAACACATATCCATGTAGCTCTTTTGAGACCTGTTTCACTGTACAGTCAAATGCCAAATGCTAATATTCCTCAAAAGCACAAGCAGGGCCCTCTTCCAACAACTTGAACATGTAAGACAAACCCTTCCTTACAAGTGGACCGCTGATTTTCTAAGCTAGACCACAGCAGGTCTATTATGTAGTGACAGCAACGTGCCTGTGGCTTTCCCTTCTCCCTCAAAGCAGAAAAGGTGCCAGGGAGCAGCAGCACGAGGCCTGGCGCGTCGGATTAGCACTGCCCGTTGACGGCCTCCGCGGCGCTGAAGGAGATCTGCGTGGGGCTCATCTGCTGCAGCGGCGGCATCCTGGCTTCCAGCGGCTTGTCGCCGGCTGACTGCATGCTCTGGTTCCTCTTGCGCAGCATCTGTCCGATCCCCATCATGGGGAACCGGCCGCGGCTTTTAACGCAGTTGGGGCTGCCCAGGGGGTTGTTGGGGACCAGCTGAGTGGGGGACACGGCCTCGTCTCTCGCTGGATTCGCTTTCTCGTCATATGTGAAGGAGACCTGGGTGGGATGGACGGGGCTTCTGGCGGGGGATGTACTTCCTGGCTGGAAAAGCGGGGACAGTGTCCTTTCACTTGAGCTTTTGTAAGGAAAATTTATTGGTGAGCCTAAAATGCGGTACTGGTGAGAGGGGGAAACTTGGTCTATTTGGTCCTCTCTGTCAACAGATTCGAAAGAATGAACAATATTGAGGATCAGAGGAGAGTCCTTCCCTTGGCTGCCAATCCTCGTGGGCTCTTGTTGCGGGGAATCCTGTCTCTTGAGGAGCCGGGGCGTTCGTGGAAGTGGTTGCTGGATTTCAAGATATTCCAGGGAATTGGAAGTGACGCAGCCTGTCTTCGTTGCCACGGGTTCATGGAAAGGGCTCAACCCACTCGTGGAGTCTACAACAGAAAATCAGGAATCAGAAGAGCAAATGACTTCTCTGATTCATGGCAGACAGGACCTGAGCTCACCTTCAACAAATGCCACAAACAGGCCAGTGAAAGCAAATCTCGGGTCTTAATTATACACATGGCACAGAGCTTAAGAACCTGATTCCTTAGCTCGTATCCAATACTTACATAATAATTTCATGGATAATTTATCTGCCACTTCCCTCAATGGCAGGAGAAGTAAGACAAGAACATGAAACAGAAAACTGCAGATGTCTTCAGCTGTTTGCATTAATTAAATGCTCCTGGGCAACATCTGAGAAATCTGACAGTTCTCCCTTTTTATCACAGCTTTGCACGGTTTTAACTGGATCTGCATAATTTATTCACTGCCATACCTATAGACATAAGGGGCAACAGTGAGTTAATTCCTAATGCCTTTACTTGCATTTTGGAACAAAATCTGTTCTTAGTTTCACACATGTAAATATGGAGTAACTGCATTGGCCAGATTCAGGCTGCTATAGTTGGAACAGACTTGCTGCGTTGCCTTTGGTGGGAATTTTCCCCAGCAAGGACTGAATATAAATGGAACAATCTTTCCAGGATTTGGCCCAATAATAGAAAACAGCTCATGAAGAAGATCCACTTGGTTCCTGCAGAATGTTGGCACTCATTTTTGCCAAGCTAGTTGCAAGAAAAAACACATTTTGCAGTGTTTATGAAAAACAATCCAAAGAGACTAATTTGCTACGTTCCCCTTTGGAAATCTTCTTCCCAACGGGAAGGAGAGTGGACTGGCTGTTAATCACTGTCTGTGAGTTTCTCCAGTCTCAGACTTTCTAATATAGATCCAAAATAATTTAGGTCTGCCAGACCTCAGGGTACAGCCACAAATCTCACAGGCATTTCTTCAGGATTTGTGAAAGGGATGGGCTCGGCAAGGGTTGAGCCCTGAGTGGAAGTATGGTATGCAATCACATAAGTTGAGAGTTGTTTGGGAGAGGCAGTCCAGGTTTCATCTGACTCGTTTCTTTCTAAAACTGGTCAAAATTATTTGACTGGTTGATTTGATATATGTCAAAGCACTGTTTCAAAAAGCAGAAAAATGCTTCTGCTGAGCTCTGAATTATTTTCAGGTTTCATTTCAAAAAGCAGGGAGAAGCCTGCAGTGAAAAAAAAGAATATGGTTATTTCTCCCTGTCCACCTCCTGTCAATAAGTAACAAACTCTGAATGTGATAATTTTTTAAAATATTTTGAATATAATTTTTTTCCCACAAAGATATGTACCATCTCCGACCAGCTCTATGGTCTACTATTGCCCTACAGCAGAGGTGCCTACACTGCCAGATGAACCCCAGTTTGACATTTTTTCATGCTGAACATGTCAAATGATAAACCATCAAGTCGTGAGAAAGTACATGACAACCACCATAAAATACCAGCCTAAATTATGTCCTTTCGGCTACCATATTTCCCCATAGTGATCTGTGGTTACCTTCCTCACCTTGTTCCATCATTTAGGAGCCAGTGGCCTCACCTTCTTCCTCCTCCACATCTCCTGTCCATATATGCAGCTACATTCTACCCTGCATTAATGTTTTTCTCTCCTTGTCTCATCTTTTCCTTTTCCTACTGATGTTTTTCCTCCTTTTAAGGTCTGAAACTCCCTGTGATCCCACTCATGTGTCCTACTACCTGCCCCCCAATTCACTTAGCAGACTCTGGATACCAGATCTTGCCTGCAGCTCAGTAACCTCTTTCCTTGAGCCCTGCTATTCCTCCCTTGCCCCAACCCATTCACTGGTAAAGAGAAGCTCCTCTATGAGCTTTGGTTTGTCAGTGAGCAACCCAGTACTGCTCTGGGTGGGCGTTGATGCTTTCAAAGTGCCAATGTGAAGTACAGATGATTTTGTGTAAGCACATATAAAAAAGGAAAGAAGGCTTTTTAAAAAAATACTGTGGAATTTCTGTCATTTGACAAATAAACATAGAAATAAAATTAAGGATTCCTGACTGCTGAGCATTGTCATGGTCTCTTCAGGATGTTTTGCTCAAAGTTTGGTTGCGTTATTCCATCCTCTTTTATATACCACCTCCAGAGCAGACAGTAAGCACAATCACATGCATATTTACTAACAAACACACAACACACAAGACTCTTACTAATACCACTAATAGCCACGCAAACACATTCACCTGGGTGGATACAGGCAGACAGGTGCTGTGATATTTCTCTTACTAACCTTTCTCTGTACCTCCGGCCTTGGTGGTTTTTCGGTCCCTCAGCAGAGCCTTGGTGTTCTGTATCTGTGAGATAAGACAGGAAGAAGGCTGTCTATATGAAACTGGACTTTTCTCAGTTTTCTTTGGGGGTGGACGGTGAAGGATCTCCCCTTTCTTTTCTTGTTCTTTGAGTTTTTTGTCCTTTAAGTTGTAAAACAAACAAGAACAATTTGGTTTACTTCAGGAAGTTTAAATGACCCTAAAACCCCCAGAGACACAAGCACACCACTTCTTACTAAAGCCAAATTTAAAAAGATGTATTTACAAGGAACTTCTCCTGGCTAACTAAAATAACTAAATCTTCCATGTCACATTTTCCTCTGATCTCTGTCACATGATTTCATGGCTCCCATCTGCTCTGACGCAATGTCCAAGTTGTGTCCAGAAAGTTAGAAAAGGGAATGCTTTCTCTTCAAAGGCCATTTGTCCTAGGAGACCTTGCTGAAGCAAGTACATGCAGACTGGTGCTCTTTCACATCCAAAATGTGCTTTTCCATTTAAGCATAGAAAAAGGTCTTTGATTTCCCCTTACTGCGCTTCCTCGGACATTTAAAAGAGTGACCTGCAAAAGTTCTAGAAAAGTTTAAACTCTCTAAACATGAGGATGATGGCCCTTGGCACTGGTTCCTCATACATGTTATGTTGTAACACTATAGGTACATCCCGAATGAACGCAAGCTGTGTATTAAACCCAGGTATGAAAGTATTTTATGGTGTCTTTGCAAGAAGACTGCACAAGATGCAGGGGGTAGAAGATCACTGCTGGACAACCCAAACCTTCAGTGAGCCCTGCATGGCATAAGCTGTGATGATGGCACGGACACATGAGGGTGGGATTGCAAATGTGCATGTTCTAAAAGAAAGGTTTAGCTTCTAACAGTGGCAGAGGAAAGAAATAGATATCATGGGCTCAGGTCTCTAAAGGGAATTGAATTCTTAAAAGTATTGCTTTGTGATGAAAATGTATTCTAGCTTTTTTAAACATGAATCACTTGATTTTGTAAACCACATAACATTATCTGTCACTGATTTCAAGGGGAGCCAAAAGTCTCATTTTAATTCTAAAAATAAAGCATCAAATGTGTGGCTCATATTTTGCTCCTGTTCAATGACTTCAAGAATCTCCCACCTTCCTTGGACAAAACTGTGTGGTCTGGTTTTAGACACGGCTATGCTGAATCACCAGGAAGTGGGGGGTTTGTTTTGATTGCTTTGGTGCTGCTTTTCTTAGAGGGGCATCTATGTGACATTCTTTTTGTCACTGCTATTCTCAGTCAAGCAACATGTTTTGCTATATGTCTTAATCAAAAAGTCACTGTATCTGCAAGCCTAAAAAAAAATAAAAACTAGAATTCCTTCCTCCAGCTATGCAGTGAGGCCTGTATCCAAACTTGCAAACTGACAGAAGTCTAGCTATTTTGACCATTTTCTTTGAAAAGAAAACCTATCAACAGCTATCAAAAGCAAAATAACAAGTATGCATGTAGAGGAGGGACAGGAAGAAGTAGAAGACAATTCAGTTTCTCCTGGGCCCCTAAACAGCTCTGGCAACATATTAAGGTACATAAAAGGAAAATAACAGGCCAGCATTGACTTTAAGCATTCCCGGAGCTCAGGCAGAGCCTGGTGGCCTGCACAGACTATGCTAGTCATTGCTGGGCTTGAATTTTCACAAGTAACACAGTCAGAAGGCAGAGCTCCAGCGAATCCCAACGCTGAAGAAATTTACAGCAACACAACCACACTAGCAATCCTACTAATAATGCTGTAAGCATTACAGGCCATGATGATGATAAAGTCGGTGGGAGCTGCATACTTAATTCCAAACTCACGGTACTACTTTATTTCTCCCAAGGCTCAGAAACTCTGCTGCCAAGTTCACCAGAGGGTGGGCTCTACCAAGCGTACTAGTTTGCAGGTACTTGTAAGGAGGAGACCAAGTCCTGAATGTATGAAGCCTAAGGGAGCCAAAGCAAAGAAAAAAAAAAAAGGAACGTTTACGATTTTCTGCTATTTTGGATAGACGAGGAATTTGCATTTCGGTTGCTGCAGCATCTGTCAGAACCCAGCACATTTCAGGGCTGCAATATTTCTAGCCTAATGGTGCAAGGGCCAAGCCAGATCTCGGCAGCCCTGCTCGGAGCCGCACGCCAGGCGCCTCAGCTTTGCTTTCGCACAGCTGTAACGCTTTATTAGCAGCAGTAACACAGTCATATTGTACAGATTAAAGCAGCCATGAAAAAGAAAATTCACATATCCTGTATTAGCAGTGAATTACGTTACCCTGGACAGACGTTGAAAATGGCCTTTTAATTATTTTTTTGATTTACTAAGGTTGTTTCTCTTTGGAGATAAATGTAGGCGAGAAAAGGAGCAAAACCCTGAGCTCCCGAGGTGCCAAAGCGACCACATTTTGAGAGGGGAAGGGAGGATTCCCCTGGGGCAGCGACAGGGAAGGCCATCCTTGGGTGCACGGCGCACGCGCTGCCCGGTCACGTCCCGTGCGCTCACACAATGCCGCCTTGTCCCGCTCGGGAAGCCGCGCTCGGCACCGCTGCCGCTGCGTCACCCCTGCTATTTCCTGCCCGGACCTCGACCCTGCGATCCCTGGGTCTGGATGGAGATAGCCAGGATTGACGTTGTCCAGGTCTGGTGCTGGCGTGGGACCACGGCACAAGCTCTTAAAGCTACAAAGCCCTCGCGCCTTGACCGCTCAGTGTGTCCCCTGCCCATGGGCTGGGAAGGTGGTCAGTGTGTCCCCTGCCCACAGGGTGGGAGGGTGGCCAGCGTGTCCCCTGCCCATGGTGGCGCTCCGGGTGCTGCTGCTGCTGCTGTGCTTCATGTCGCCGGCATCACGGGCAGTCGCTCCGTGGATCTCGGCCAGCTCTCGCTGAGGCGTTTCCATGGGAATGTGTGGCTACCCGGTCCTCGCGCTTCATGGAGGGACCAGGACTCTCCAGATTCAGCCTGGAAGCTGCGGGTGATGAGAGGACCCAACCTCCAGCTCACAAGTCTGCCGGCAGCTCCCGCAGATCCCCGCGGCGTCGCATGGAGGCTGCGCTCCCGGCCACGTGAGGATATTTTGGGAGAAGCGTCTGCCCGTCTTGCAAACTGCAACAGCCTCTCAGGGGCTCCGCTCACCCAGCTCTGCTGCCTTAACTGCCCTCACGGAACAAAGGGTGCACGATTCTCTTGTGTAAATACAGCTACTGTGATATAATCATGCTTTATACTGAGCTATGCCCATGCAGAAAGAGAATATACTGTAGTATTATCACAGTGTCTGCACTAGGATTATACCAAGGTAACTATTTTGAGAAAAAAATAACGCCCCCTCAAGCTCTGAATAGCCACACTGGGACTAATTCTGACTGCAGAACAGGCTTTGGAAGCAACCTTTATCTCCTTGTATGCATACAAATAAAACAGAGGTCAGACTGTGGTGCTATCATTAGTTTTTAATTATCCGTACAAAAGCCAGACAGCAGTTCTCTCCTAGGGGTGCAGGGATTTCAGGCAGAGCACCAGAACGAGCCACGTGCGTCTCTTTTGGCTGCAGCAAGGCAGATCTGTGCAGGGGTGCAAAGTGCCTTGCTGCAGGCTCCCCGACACGTGGCACATATGCAGAAAAAAAAGAGCCAAAATGCCATTCTGCACAGGCACGTGGCCCTGGGTGCCTGCTCTGAGCCGCTGCACCCGCAGCAGGAAGGGTCTGAGCTGGCGAGCACCGAGACGCGCCGTGCGACTCCCGTGCCATTAACCCTGGGGAACCCGCACGCGTCTGGAGGGGAAGGCTGTGCTGCAGCAGCTTGAAGGCAACTGCCAAAGAGCCTTTTGAAACACTATATTCACTGAGGCTGCCCACTGCTGATGCATTTTAAGTAAGGCGTTTTGGATTTATGTAAGTAAAGCGTGATAAGCACTTTGCTGTGATACTTACGCCTGGCTTGCAATTCTGCTTGGTTATTAAATTTGCAAGCAGTCTTTAAAATAAACAGAACCTGCCATAAAAACTACATGCCCCTGCAATTCTTGTCTGAGAAGTAAATTTTAAGGATACCATTCGTGGTTGTGATCATTAATCTAACACTGAGGCGGAGCTTCTGAAATAGGCACTTTGCAGGAATCCTGTTATTTGTGTTGCAACTGTTAGATAAGACTTGCAGGCACAAACTATCTGTCTGGTTTAAGTGCCTGGCAGAGTGAAAACAGGAGAAAAACACAGACATTGAAAAATGTCTATAATCTGGTAAGTGTGCCTTTAAAACAAACTACCTTCTTTATCTGCAGGCAGAACAACTGGAGACAGCCAAAGAAAAAGTAAATTCCTTGCTTGGTTCAGGGAAGTTTCTCCCAAGGCAGTGAGCTAATTCCATACTAGTTCTGCCAAGAAGCAAAATATTAAGCTGGGCAGAGTTTTGTGCTGATATGCCCTAACCCAACAAGGTCTTCAGTTAGCTGTAGCCTTCTTGCCAATTTATGCCTCAAAATGAAAGTTAGGAGCCACCTGAAGAAGTGTACGGATTTTGCTAAGCAGAGCATCTAAAGGCATTTTTATGTTCTTCACAGGAGCTGAAAGTCACCTTTAAATTTATACTCTAATTGTTTGCCTCTGTCTTCTTCTAAAGAAAATCGAGGTGATTATTTATCCTGTATGGACAAGCCATCATCCAACTCTTTTTAATGATGGCACCCAAGCCAACTTGGCACATTTTGGAACAAATAATTGGATTGCTTTCTTGTAAAGCAAGCCTCACAGTATTTCTGGCCTTGGAACAATTTCTGGTTTCTCCACGGGTCCAGAAATCCATTTCCTTAACCACCATACTGGGGATGCTCAAATTCAGTCTGTTTTCAAAATACTTTAACAAGTTTTAATGAGCTTTACCTCATAGGAGTCTTTATTTGCCTTGTATTTTTCTATCTGGTACAGTTGGTTCTTGTGGCAAATATTGTCCTGGCCTTCAGACTTCTGCAGAGAGAGAAGCAGAGAAAACAAAAGCACATAAGATAATTAGCAAAAACTAATGTTCAACTACTGTTTAATGGACCACATCCACTGCTGGCATTCAGTAGAGTTGCATCAACTTACAGACAGGGTGAATTTAGTCCATTACATTTTAATATCATTAATGGCATCATCTTTAAAACATGCTTTCTGAAAGACCTGAGAGGAAAAAAAAGCTACTAAGCTGTTAGAGAATGCCTCTGGGGGATAATTTCTCTAAGAAACAAATATGTTAAAATGAAAATTCCATATAGCCCACCTTGCTGCCTACATAGTCATACAGGAACCTACTGACCACGGCTATTCAGTCCTTCTCCTAGGGCCGTAGACAGACAGCTGGGTGGAGAGACCAAGGGAAGATAGTGCTGCTTCTCTTTCTACCCTTTGCCCACCACAACACTTGAGTAAGTAGCATTAGCCATGCTCTGTGGCCAGGGAGACCCACAGGAGATCAACAGAGTCCATATTATCATTATTCACAGAATCACAGAATCACAGAATCTACAAGGCTGGAAGGGACTTCTAGAGATCATCTGGTCCAACCTTCCCGCTCCAGCAGGCACCTAGAGCAGGTGGCACAGGGCGGCA
>JAUBOD010000279.1:1186420-1227952 GCA_032353885.1 Nothura maculosa | reverse complement strand
CTTGTCCTATCACTGGCCACCACCGAAAAAAGCTTGGCCCCCTCTTCCCTACAGTCCCCCTTCATGTATTTATACATAACCTTCCTCAAAGTTTTCATTTAAAAAACCCCAAAATCTCAGTAGCCATTAGCCTTCCTCTTAATTTCCTGAAGCAAATCACACTGTGCTAGACCTCTCTCCAGCAGCAGAACTATCCTGATGTACTGACACAGCACACTGCAATCGCCAGTAAGGCTCTGCATGGCAACTGTTGGCTTTCCATAAGGGAATACGAAGATGCTGAGCCAGGGGGCATCTTCTATGCTAATGCAGACTCCTGAGACTTAAAGTCTACAAGCAATTATCTCTGAAGCCTGGGGAATTCCTCTCTGAAAAAAAAACATTATTAGTTTGCAAGGAATACTCCCTTTTCACAGTTATTATTAAAAAATGAGAAAATCTCAGGTTAAGCCTTGAGATCAAACATCAGTACACAGGAAAACATGTAGCATTTTTTTTTAACTCCTTCATTCCTTTGCTGTCCAAGGAATGGTCTGGAAGCAGAGCTTACCCTTAGGCTCGCCAAGTAGCGCTCCAGCTTCTTATTCAGCAGAAAGTAGATGGCGAGCGTGTGGCTCGCGCGGTTGGAGAGCACCGTGTTGATTACATCGCTGTTCTTGTAGCCGAGCTTCTCGGTCATATGGAGCAGCACGCTCTGGCTGAGGTCCTCCAGGTGAATCCTGCACGAGGGAGAGAGGCAGAGGTGGGCACGGTCCGTGGAAGCCACTCGCCCTGCTGGGCTAGCGAGATGGGTGGCCTCTCTCGGGCAGTCCAGCCACCTGGGGAGATGGCACCAGGATGCTCAGGATGCCACCGGTCACCCTAGATGGGGGCAGTGAAGTCCTTCAAGACTCTCCGTCTAGTTTTGAAGGAAAAGGGCTAAAATCCAACCCTGGCAGCTATGTTCAGCTTTCTGAAATGTCCACCAAGTTGTTTCCGCCTTTACCTGCTACCCAATGTTCCTACACTAAGGAGCAAGGGCATTTCATCCCAGAGAAGAGAAATATAAAGGGAGGGTTATTAAAACAGCTCTGATAATGTTGACACTGCTGCTATACACGTGTGTTACAAGCAGAAGCATAATGTTAAAAACAGATCTCCCAAAGAACTCAGCTCCTATTTAGCTATCCCAATGAGCTGGCCGGATTCTCACATGCACCCATCAACTCCCATTCAACACAAAAGAAGTACTGGGTTTTGTGTTGTTTAAGGATATTCCCTGCTCTTAACATCTAGTCTAATATCTGGCTAAAACAACTCAGTGGAGCTTGGGTTATGTGTTCTTTTTTTATAGCCTGCTGCTACCTTTCCCAGTCTTGCTCTGCTGTTCCACTGCTTTGCACATCTGCAATGCTAGGAATCCCTTGAGATCAGACTGGGTCTGATACTTGAATTTCTTTTGCTGTCCAGATGCTGTAAGGTCTAATGACTAAGATAAGTTTTGCTTATGAGCTTAAGGAAAAAAAAACAAAGCACATATTCCTTTTGTGAAGAGTGTTAATAAACATGCCAAAGAAGGGAAAACAACAGCTATTTGAGATTTCTCAGACTTTGTTTAAATATTACCCATATCCTTCTTCTATCAGACCCCAACTTCTACCTGAAGTGCTCAGCAAAGTGAGAAATGTTTACTTGCCTTTAGGGAATTTCTTTAATAAAAGCAAGCTTTTAAAAACCTTGGGAGAATATTTTCTTGAAAATGCATTTTTTGTTTCCCCCTTATCTCCATTCTCTTCCCTTCCATACCTTGTTCCTGTCTCAGGAACAACAGGCAGTACTGCCAAAATGACAGAAGAGGATTTAAGGAACAGAGCAGAGTTTCTCATTTGTGTCATAAAAGCATCATTAAGAGACAGAATGATTCCTTACAAATTCAGTGGTGGACTTTTCAGAATCAGAAGGATTTATACTCCAAAAAAAGCTCAGAGAAACACTACTGAAGCCAACTTGAGTGATGCTTCATGAGGCAAGCTCAAAAGGAGACAAGCTGTGGCCTCAAATATTTCAAACCGAAGGGGATTTTCCCTATCAGTCTCCACTATGACAAATTATAGGTAGGTCAAGCTCGGGGCATAAGCCAATTAAACTAAAGAAACATCCAAAAAAATGAAAGAAAAGAATCTGCACAGCTTTTATCCTTTACAGCTTCACTAAATTCATCACAAAAAGTGGGCTCTGATAAAAGCAGTGTCAAGAGTTCTCTTGTTTTCATATCAAACAATGAAAAAAGGAACTGATTTTTTTAATAGCAAAGAGTAGCATTCTGCGCTGATAGTCCCTTTAAAAGTGTTTTTATACGAAAGGCTTATTAGCACCACATATACACAAACATACCTGCCTGAGCAAACATATGCCCCTTCCCTTTAGTTCAACGCTGTGATTTCATCTGTTCTTACCTTTGACTTGCCTTTGGGAGCAAATGATTAACGGGCACTCCATAAATAAACAGCATTGCACAGCTATTCTATTTAATAGAGACCAGCCTCTCTTATAAGTCACCTAGCTAGCGCGCTCCACTAACTGTATAGACGCTTCCAATGCTATCTGACAAAAATCTGACAACTGCAACAACAAAAAAATAAAAATAGACACAAAAAGGTACCTACAAATGCAAAAGAATTCTGAAATTACATTCAAAGCATGTTTCCTCTCTTTTCTGTAGATTAGACACATGCAGCAAGAGAATTAAATTACCCATATAGCTCTCAGTTACACTTACATTCACTTAACAGATGCCATGTTTAGTAGATTGATTAGACTCATTATGACAGCGATTTCATTAGCTTAATGACTCATTCAGTTTACACTTGTTTTCCCTTTTTTTACCATAAAATGTTCATATGTACCATACTTCAGTACAGTCCAGTGCACCATGGAAACTCAGAATATCCTTTTGCAGTAAAGCAGATTATGCAAATTAACTCAATGGCCCTTAAATTCAGGGCAGTAACGTTGTGATAATGAGTCTTGCCTATCTGCAGCCTTACTCCTTGCAAAACTATTGCTCTGACAGACACCTTCATATTCTCTGCACATTGTTCTGAGGATTGAAAGCAGCTGGCTTCACATCTGCCCTCCTAAATTCAGTGGATGGCTTCTACAGATGCCTCCCTCTGGACAACAGGCATCCAGGCTGCTCAAAACCCATCCAACCACATTCTGAGAGCTGGAGACTTATTACAGAGCAGCCTCTATACAGCAGCCACTTCAGCAGTACCTAGTGGATGATGTTGGAGGTCCTTCCGCACCCATAGAGCTTGGACCTTGAACTATGAAAAGTACCTTATTCATTTGGTTAGTGAGTAAAAAATGTTGGCTACTAACACATTTTTGTCCTCAAATGAATGCTGAAAGCACAAATAGAGCATGCCTACAGGACCGGCTGCTTCTGGGAAAAGATGACCGAGCTGGTAACCACCAAATCCTTTCTGCATGGAAAACCTTGGTACAAATATTCAGCTAAGGTCTACATCCTCTAGGCCTGTGCTACATTAGACCTCTGGCACTTCTAGAAACTGTAAGAGGAAGGTTGGGATCTCCTCTTAAGGACTTGCCTTCTAGGACAGAAATTTGGCATAGACAAACTTAGACTTTAAGTCACTGTCTTTTGTCTTGGATCTTGTCCTGCAGGCTAGTACCCCCAGCAATGAAAAAGTACTAGATTTGTGCTGAATATAGCTGAAGGTACCTGATAAAGGAAAGGAGTTTTACCTAGTCAGATACAGACATATTTCTAAGTGAGTTGCTAGAGGCTTAATTTAGTCATGGGAGAGAAACGCCGTCTTGCAGAATCAAAAAGAGGTTAGATGAATCACGCCCTCAAAAGTGCCATTATTTCTCTCTCAAATCTCCAATTGAGTGGTTCATGTGTAGACTCTACGCTGCAAATGTTTAAAGATAAGCAAGATTAATTCTGCCCAAAATGGGCCAGAAATATCTTCCTTTTTCACCAGATGGATGTTTGACTGGCCATGAGACTTGCTATCTATTTGCATTTAGTCACCTCGGCACTGCACACGTATTCAAGCTCAATAATCAACAAAGCAAGATCACTTAAACCTGACCTAATCATTGTTTGCATAATATCTAATCCACAGAACCTCAGATGTTTATCACAAATAGGCATTGTCTCCATGGGAAAAAACAGGACAATTCTATCAACAGCGAATGAAAAGCTTAAAACTGATGACCTATTTGTAACACATGCCCATTCTAGGGTCTAGAGCCAATTAATCATACGATTTGCATCCCAGGCCACCCTGCAAACACATCACATGCCATCTTCTAATCTAAAAAAAGCACTTTTGACCATTTCAGGAAACACATACTTGACAGACAACCCCAGCAACCTCCCATATTGCCTCCCAAAAGTGATGCCCAGGAACACGGTGGGACCCTGTCACACTAGCAGGGAAACAGGGAGTACCAGAGTCCCAACGTGCTTTAACGTGCTTAGACACTGCCAGGCTTTCCCCCCTGTCTTTCTCCCATACCTGTTTGGGTACGTGACGTTAGGTGGGGGTCTCCCAGGGTAATTCTCGTTAAGCCAGCGGTTTGCAAGCGCCTGCTGGATGTTGGGTCTCTTTGCTGGATCTGGCTCGAGCAGAGATCGCAGGAAGTTTACGGCTGCTGTGAAAACATTAAGGAAAAGAAAGAACAGCAATGTCACATGCTTTACGACTTAACACAGTAGTTGAGTTACTGCTCCACTCTTACGGTTAGCTAACAGGGAATATACTAAGGAATTTTCTCCTTATGGTTCGCCATCCTTGAGAAAAAGAAAAGTCAGACAAGAGACTAGTAAGTAAAATATACAATGATATATAGAGTCATAAAAGAGAGGAGAAAAAGTATCTTTTGGTACAGAGCTTGTTTGAAGTTTCTGCGCAGGTTAGCCAAAATGTAATTCTTGTTTGTTTGAGGACAAGAAGGTGAGGTCACAAGCAAGTCACTTATCCTGTGTTTAAAGAAGGAGATAAACTGGACTTGAGTGGGGAGGATGGCAGGGATGCAGAGCTGGAAGGAATGACAAGGAGATTTGGGTTTGCTGTTCCCATTAACATTATAAGGACAAATTCTCTTCTGGCTTCCACCCAAACTACAATCAGCTGCAGAAGGCTTTAACCAAACCAAAAGAGCACAGCAAATTTAATAGGCTCTGTTCTGTTTGCAGATACTGAACCTTCAACTTTCAATGACATTCAACCATCCCTCAGGGAGTTCTTGCAGAGAAATCTAAAAAATACTTTTCTGACATTAGCGAGTCATGTGCTTCTGCTGTGGCTAGGAAAAAAGAAGTCAAGTGATTTGTTTAAATGCCCACAAGAAGTCAACATCTGAGCTGAAAATAAAGGCTGTTTTAACAAGTTCTAGCCTTTATTAGTTAAACTATCAAGGATGGTTTTACTTTATAAACTACAAGGTAGTAAGGAATTATGTTCTCTGCACAATTCTCTTCAAAGACCCTAAGTTCTAGGACAAACTAAAGCAGATTGATTTTGCAGAGGAGATGGATATGGTCAAGCAGGATACCAAATGAAACCAACAGCAAGCAGAATACAGGAGTCCTGTCCGCGGCACAATTTTCTCTAAGACAGATCAATCAAGATTTTGGAGAGTTTTTTCAATCTTATTCTGCATCAGAGCTACAGTCCCAGACACTTCTGAGCATGTTTCATCTGCCTGCTAAAGAAATCTGTATAGGAACCCAGTGCAGAAAGTGAGCATTGGCAGCACATGGCCACTGCGCTGCTTTGCACGTGGTACAAGATAGTTCCCAAGTTACCTTAACTGAACTTCTAACTGAAGTGTTTGGACTCAATTAAGATGTATTTTAGATTAAATACAAGCTTGGCTTGTATACAAAAGTTTTGCTATAACTTCTTTGCTGATCAGGTATATGAAGTAATTTGCTCCTCTCACTGACAGAGCCTCAGGGTTGGCACAGTTTGCCAAAAAGCTCTATTTTATCTATATCCATATAACTGGAAAACATATTAAGTTCTACCTGCATATTAAGTTCTACCTACATGGGGATTTTTTGGTGGGTTAAGCCACGTCTTCTAGGTAAGCTGTGGTAGAGCCACACCAACAGTTACATCAGCTGATTTTGATAAATAGAGACAAGACCATTAAATGTTTGTGATACAAAAAATACCAAATTAGATGTGCTGTAATGCAATGAAACTATGAAATTATGAATTGGTTCTCCCACTCTGCTTTACAGACTTGTGGTCTCATTGCACAACACTCCAGCCTGCCCTTTGTTCTGAAGAGTGATATTTCACCAAAATAACAGTGCAGGGGACTCCCTTGGGAGTCCCCATTCCCATGCCCCATGCATGGAGAACAACGTGCCTGCCCATAAGTCCATGATGTGCTCTTTGGAAAAGGGCATAAATGTTAACCAAGACACGGGGCCCTCACCTTCAAAAGGTTCCCGTCTAAAAGACTAGGTGTTCTGTGTGGATGTGGGTTGTCTCCTCGAGCACTTTTGGCTGTGGAAGCCCTCATGAATCCCCTCCCACCTGAGGAAGTCCTGCCACCGCAGAGCACATAGGTGCACAGGGAAGCGAGGGATTGTCTAATAAATCAGGATTAGACTCGATAGGTGCTGACTCCTCACAGCTTGTGTAACCTCTGTGTTCAACATCCTGTAGAAATCAAATATCAGCCCGAAAGGGCCCTGAGAGACTATCCATTTCAGCGCAGGCCTACTGACAAGAAGTTTATAATTGGGAGAGAGAAGGAGAGAGTTATGATTATGTATTTACCAGGTCAGCTAAGCATGAGCTGGATTCCTTTTGTCTTCACAGATCTCTGATTTATGTGAGATACTTCAGTTTAAATCTCTCCCAATATTTCTGTATTTTCACACAGCAGCAATACAGCAGGAGCAGCAGGAGGAGACAGCATCCGGGCCCACAAATCTCCTGCAAGTTGATATTATGACTGTTCTATGAGTATCCTGAAAGCCCTCATGTCACATTTCTTGGGAGCAGAGTCCTCCACACTGGAAACAACTAATCCACTGTCTGCTCATTTTAGTCCTCATCTTTCCATCATTTCCCTGCCACTCTGTTACCAGCTGCACACAACCCACAGTTTCTGAGCACCTTCTTAGTGCAAAACAACCCCTCTCTACCAGCACCAAGCCTTCTTTTACCTTTGACAAAAGGTAGACTAATTAAATGAAGCTTCTGAAGCACTATAAAGATCAACAGATGAAGACAGGGAGAAATTAAATCCAGAGATGAGCGATCTCCAGGGCGGCTTGCTAGCTGGCAGGACCTGGCAATGCAGCTGGGACTGGGGACAGCACCTTTGCTGATCTGAACTGCTAGGTAGCACAAGGAAGAGAGGAACTTTTTTGGTTAGCTGTGCAAAATTAATTCCCTAGGAAGCAAGCACAAAGCTAACACATCGATTTTTGGGCCCTTTATATCCAAAGTCATTTTTCATGCTCAACCAAGTAGCTCCACGAACAAAGGATCCTGTGAGCTATCCCTCCAACGCTCAGTTATGTAAGGGAATGTGATGAACTCAAGGACAGCACTAATCTGATTAGCCAGTGACCTGCACGCAATGGAATTTTTGTTTCCAGGGTATAATTTGGGGCCAAAGTTTGCTCTTTGGACAATTGAAAGACCAGTTTCATGAGAAACAGAAATTCTCTTCAAACTTCCTTTAGCGCATTAAGCTCAGTAAGGAGCAGAAGCAGGGCGAGAACTCGGAGTATGGGTTACAAGCCATGTTCAGTTTTCATTTTCCTTGCCGTGGGCTAGAAAACCTTTGTGTCTTGCTTGGAGAATGTTGCACGCAAGTGTGTGCCTGGTTGGGGTCAGCTATACAGTCCCTGCTCACAAAAAAACAGAGAACTAAAATGATGTGAGACCATTTCACCTCACACAGCTACCAGTAAACTAACAAAATTCTTTCCTCAAATCACACAAGCATGGATAGATGCTTGCCAACATTTCTAAAAAATTTAGGCATTCCTCTGCTGGACTAGACTGCCTCTTGGCTCTTGGCAATGAAAACTTCTAGCCAAGGTGCAGTAACTTCTTAACCGAAGTCTTAACCGACTTCACTGACTATAAGCAAACATTCTATATTTCATAGACGAGATACAAGCCATTGGATGAACCATGTATTCCCAGAGTTTGAATGATCAATGTCTTAACTCTCATAAAAAGCAATGCTTTCTTTTTCTGCTTCAAAAGCATGAAATACATGCTCACACATGCTGTGGATGATAGTAGGTGTAGTGCTTGATGTGCTCTAAAAGGGGAATCACAAGGTTTTAATGACTGAAGACAAAATATGAGTTAATTTTATCTTTCAAACTACCTGCTATGAAAGACATGGGATCCTGTAGCATTAGAAAATACATCAAGCAGTTAGAAATCACAAAGCCTGCATAACAAAGAAACTATGGATCTACAAAACCAGCTCTTTAGAAGTATTCTTCTAGTATTTGTTTCACTTCAAGAAGGAGAACTATAAACATACAGAAGCAATAAACTGAAAAACAAGGAATGTGTGCAAGGTTAATATCAACTTCCTTAACAACTGAACTCTGCTCACCTAAAATCAATATTAAGATATGTTTTCTAAAAGCTAATGAAAAATGGTTTCCTAAGTAGGAAAATCAAACACTAACCCCCATTTTTCTCTGTTGCTACACAGTTGCTTTTGGTGCTCATGGTTACCTAGGATTTTAACTAATACAAATAAAATACACTCTTGTTCAGTGATAGGAATGGCTATTTTTATGATAGAATTGTGTGTTTGGTAAGTGTAAGATTAAATGTAGAAAGACACTATACCGAACAATCACAGTACTGCAAAAAATCTCTTCCTAAATCCCTATATGAATTAAAAAAAAATAGAAAAGTAGACTGAAGTAAAAGATCTGAATACCTAAGGGGTTAAATAGTATAACAATTTGCAGAGTAGAGGAGTGTGGAGTTGCTATCTACTGACCCAAAGACTAAAAGCAGCAAGAACAAATGTCATCTTAAATCACAGTTTGTCAAGTCAGTGAACGTGCAAGCCTGTTGACTTCAATCAAGAACGGATGCATATCTTTATTCACAGTGAGGAAAGGTTAACATGTTTAAATCTATTCCATTAATTTTCCATCTCTGACAGTTCAAACTGCTATACTTCTCACAGGAGAAACAAAATACTGTTTTCATTGGAGAGCATAATGTCAGTAAGCTATGAATTCTACAGAGATGCAACTGTGATAAAATCCAGTCTCCATAATAAAATGCTGGGATGAATGAATGACTACAAAGAAGTCTGTTGGCAGCAGTGACTACCTTCTTTTGCTACATAAAATTTAATCTTCCAAAAGCCTTTCATGGCTGAGTCAACCTTCCTCACATCACTTTCCCCAATAAAGTCAGTGAAATCTCCTACTTAAAGACTACTGTGATTGAAAGCAAGCAATGATCAGGGAGAAAGTCCATGGCTTTGAATGCAGTATATGGCTTTTATGTAGCATCTCTAATGGGAAAGTCTCACTGGTACAGGCCAATTTGGTACATTTCTCGGCAAACTTGGCACATTTTTACTAGTGCGCCAAAGTCCCCAAACTCAAAGTCCTCAAACTCAAGTCTCCAAACTCAACAGCAGGAGCTGCAATTGCCGCAGGCTTTGGCACCTATGCCAGTCCAGTATGAAGCAGTCAATATAATCTTACTCTTAATTTACTCAGTGGGGCTTTAGAGTGTGTGCTAGAACATTAAAATGGCAACTTTGTGTAACTGAGTCCTGAAGGCAATTCTCCAGAATGGAAATACCAAACAGTAATTTGTCAAACACATGGCAAGCCTTGCAGCATCCCAGCTCACTTGTAAAGCCATCGCTTTACAGCAGGCCAGCAGTGTGAACTGCTGGCAGAAGGACTGGACTTCATGCAGATGCTGGGAAAATGAACAACAGCACACTCTACTTGATCCACAGACAACCTTTGTGAGAAAACCCTTAACTAACTGCTTTTTACATACACAGGTAAAGCTGCACTGGGAGAATTCATCTTGAGACATAACTTCCACAGGCTTTTTGTTATACCTCATGACAATGGTTGCTATCATCAGGATACTGAGTAAAAAGATATGCTCTTTTACTCCTTTATACTTTTGTAATGTTTTAAATTCATTGAATGTTCCTGGTTAACAGTCTGATAGATAAGGAGAATAGAAGCTCTCTATGAACATAAAATCTAGTTTACAAAAATAAAACCTAAGTACAAAACAGAATTTGTTCCAAATACTGACACAGTCTTGCTACAAGCTTAAAAATGATTCTGTTGCCTAGTGACATAGCTTTCAATGAGGAATTAATACAACTAATATTAACACAAATAACTTCTCACTTTCTGAACACAAAAGGGTTCTTGTAGGTCACTATCGCATAACAACCTTCTGTGTGCAACTGATTATTCCATAATAAATATGAGTTAATTCAATGCAGCTTATTACCCAACTCAGATCATGACAAAATTATTTCAAAATAATGAGTTCATGCATCCAGACTCAATATTAAAATAAATAACCAAAATAATTTAAAAAACCCTTAAAACAGACCATTTCTGTGAAAGAGATTTTACAGATTTGTTCTTCTTTCATATCCATTACTACTCGGCACTTCTCCAACTTATGTCCAAAAGTCAAAGCAAAAGTTGTTACACAGCAGCTCTTGCAAATCTTTTGCAGACTAAACTGAAGAAGAACATTTCTTGCGGTTAGCATTCTAGGTTGGTACCAGTGCAGTTTTCAACGCAATGGTTGCTCCTGGTATGGTCCAAGCAGACCTGAGCACCCTTCCTCGATTACCTGTGGAGAGCTGAGTGGGAAACGGGTTCATTTCTTTGTCCACCATTTTCTGGTATAAAGCTCTCAAGCTGAACGGCTCCACAGTAAAAGGTAACGTTCCAGTCAACATTGCATACATGTTTACCCCACTGCAAGAGAACAGAGAAAATACAAAAAGCAAAACATAGTATTTAGTTACTCTACTTTTTTTTCTGCTTGTTCTACTCTTGCTCTTTTTTCCTCCTAAAATGACTTCAAATTCAATTGGGTGGAATTCCTCTCCTCTGAGAATTTGTTTCCCTAGTCTGCTGAATAAATTTATGTGAACAGAAAGGAAACTGATGCAGTGCACTATTGCAAACCATGATCATAGCAGCCATTTGTTCAACTACAAGGAAGGGTAGCAGTTAACCACATTTTTTTCTCAGATAAAAAAGAAAGGACAGGATATTATTACTGGAAAAGGTTGAATGGCTTAGAAGGATGGCTGTGCTGTTTGTCTGCATTCCAGGCCCAGTAAGAGGGCCTGCGTCCCACAGTGCTGGTAACCTCATCCTTGATGTGGACAGATGACCCACTGTTGCAGGGAAAAATAAAGCAGCAGCAAAAATAAAGAATTATTTAGCTCTGGGTCTCTCCTCTGCACAGACTGCAGATTAGGCTTCAAAACACCAAGTTCTGAAGAGCCTTTAAGCATAAAAAGACACCAGTGGATCAAAATAAGAGGTGAATTTGATGGAGAGTGTTAAACACATTTTACCATTTCTCCTTGTCTCATATATAATCTATGGCCAATTCTTCTTAGCCATAGTAACACACAGTACTTTAGATTTTCAAAGCACTATAAAAATTTTTAACTCATAAATCATCATAGTTCCCAACAGGAATATAAATTTTATTATCCCCAGTTCACTCATGATGGAAAATCTATCAATTCTACCACAAAAGCTAGAACTCAACTGAGTTTCAGACTTTGAGATCACATTGATCCTCCTTTGTTTGATTTTACTGCACTTTTACACAGTAACTTGCTATCCTAAATGCAGGACAGTTCATTTCATTTCTCTGCATGTTCAGTTCATTTCTCTCCAGGAGAGACAAGACCACTGACACCTGGTCTTGGCTAGTTGGAGGGTGTTGTACAGCCTAAACTGTGCTACTGCTCAAATGCATTGGCTCGAAATCATCTTTGCAACTTCCTCTACCTCTGGCACAAGGGACTCTTATCCACTCTTTGTTTCAACATTAAGCTCACAAAGGTCTGACCAAGTTTCCTGGCTACTTTTTCTTCCCCTTTAATACTATGCTTTCAAAACTATGACCCGACTAGATTTCACTTTTCCTGTCAGACATAATGTGGAGAATATCCAGAGCCCATGCATGAGTTTAAGGTTCCTTTGGGGAAAACAAAGCAAGCTGTTTGCCCTCCTGTGCCAAAGCCCTGTCTTTTACTGCATCCAAAGTCTGACACACAGTGCTTGATGAACACTGCTCTCCAGCACCTCTCCATATTACCTTCTATTGCTCTGCATGCAGGCAGGCCAAGTTCTACTTCAAATGAAAATATCTGTGCAATACAGTTCACAGTATCATGCTAATTAAACAGTATGTTTTGCTTGTGGCAGCTAAACATCAGAATAATGTTTCTGATTCAAGTAATAGGCAAAGATGATGGTAATATTATGAAGAGAAGTCACTCACATGGACCAAACATCTATTTTCGGCCCATACTTTTTCCTTGCCAGAAGCTCAGGCGCTGCATATGCTGGGCTCCCACACTGGGTGCTGAACGGATCAGAATAACCCAAGATGCCTGCACAGTTGCTCAAGCCAAAGTCTGTGAAAGACACAGAGATATAGTTAGGAAACAGACAGATACAGCAAAAATGCACTAAAACACAAAGGAAAAGAGCAAGCTTTTGTTTTGCAAAAACAAAGCAATAAACTCCCTAAGAAATCATCCACATGCAAAAGCTTTATACAATTTGTTCCTTTGAGGTACCGAGTAATTAGACATTTCCACAAGTAATAAGCAAATCTTAAGAACATGCATGATTACCAACTGTATAAATGAAGCAATCATATTTCACTGGGAATTGGATGACAGCAGCTGAACTTGCCTAGCATGTTAGATGTTGTGTATGGGGCAGAGGGCAGCCTCAGGCTGCCTCAGATGCTACTGTTGCAGTATGCTACCAAGTAGCTATATTTATGTGCTGCATCTTCACCCTTTTCCACTAAACTGTGTAAATTAACCATCACATTTAGGGGACGTGGGTCTGTCTGCTTCCTGGGACTACTATGGTGATGCACAACATAGGGCCTGCAGAGTCAGCATCACAGCTATGAAATAGCACAGGACAAGCTCAGGGGAAGAAAGAGAATGTGCTGATTTGGCTTCCCCTCCCTTCTCCTGTCTTGAATTATTGTATTTCCAGCCCCTGGGTGTATGCAACGGTCTTTGCTGGCAGTAGTAAGAGAGGACTAGCAAAGCCTGGCACGGAGAGCGAGCAGCGGCAAGAAGGTGGCTGTCGTTTCACAAGAGCCTTTGGCCACCCCAAATGGCGGCTGGCGCCGGGAAGGGTGTTCCCACAGCCTGCCCTGTCTGCTCAATAGCCAGCACAGCTGCAGGGTAAGCTGGGCTTAAGAAGGGATCTTTGCAATTGAACCACCAAGCATGGAAAAGCCCTTTGGTGAGGACAGCCGCTTCCAGCTGGGTCTCACCAGCAAGACAGGAGGCAGAGGGGCTTGAAAGTGAAGGCACCTTGGGTTGGACGTGGGGAAGCAAGGTGAATTTGCAAAGGAAGGGATGGCATCAGTAAAGCTGGGGGCCATCAGAAACTGTGCAGCAGTGATTTATAGGTGCATTGTAGGGACAGGATCACAGAATCACAGAATGCTTAAAGGTTGGAAGGGACCTCTAGAGATCATCTAGTCCAACCCCCCTGCTCCAGCAGGGACACCCAGAGCACAGGACACAGGGCAGCATCCAGGTGGGTTTGGAAGATCTCCAGAGAAGGAGACTCCACAGCCTCCCTGGGCACCCTATGCCAGGATAAATTCGTCAAGGCCACAGAGAGGTACCTCTTCCAGGCCAAGCATGAGACGGCAAGAGCAAACTAACTGCTTGAGCTATGCAAATGGATAGGAAACTTGTTTTGCAGCAACAATATGTGACACTCAGATACATCCAGAGGATCTAGAGAGATCACAAAGATGTCCTCATTTATTAACATCTCCTTACTGATAACACTCGCAACAGCCTTTTTTTTAATAACATCCACATCTTTGTTTTTTTCTTTACTTTTTAAAATTCAGTCTTGTTAAAAATTCCCAGAATGTTTGTATGCTTAAAATGGAACCCATCTTACCCACAAATAAGTGAGTCCTGCTTCCTGCAGATTTGCATCTTGCATCCGAGTGCCTCTAACGCTGCACCCCTTGTGTGTCTTTCAGCATTTACTCCCATGGTAAATGTAGCTGAAATCAGACAAGCCTCTCCCAAGGTATTAGGAGCATGCTGACAGGCAGACAGTGCATCCGCCCATGAATGTTCCCTTAGGATCAAACCACTTGCACGGAACAAAACCGTAAGAGGGCTGTGTGAACTGGAGTGCCCGAACGGCTGCACGGTGCCCTGGGCCTGGCTGCCTGGCACTCCGGGAGGAGGACAAGCACACAGCCAATGTCCCTGGCATCCCGTCGGAACATCCGCAGGGGCTGGAAGGGCTTTGGCTGGAAAACACTGTAAAGATCAAGGGAGGATCAGGGCAATTTCCTTGCCTCTGATGGAGAGCAATTTGTTCAGGACACTGCTTAATCATCTCTGCTGGGTATGTCTTATCCCTGGGGCTTATTCAAAAACCTCTGAGGATCTGTTTCATTTATGTATTTACTGGCTATCATCTGAGATGTGTTATCTCAATGGAAAAATACCTTTCGAAATTCCTACTTCTACACGGTTTTCACTTCGTTTTCATATCATCTCAAAACTACATGATTTTAATATAATGCTTTACAGTTAAAGTACAGAATGGCTATAATCTGAGCTGGCAGGAACCAGCATCTCTTCATCATTATTAATGCAATGAAGTATACTCTAGAGAAAACTTTCACTGTCTCATTTGCTTCAACTGTAAACAGCTTATTCATTTATATCTAGCTTATTCACTTACTCTAAGCTGTTACACCACTCTCCTTTTTACTAGTGCTTATTGAAATTAAGGATGAGTGTAAACACAGGGACTTTATTGCTAAAGAAAGGGGAATTTTCTCAACTCTTTGCCAGCACATCATGGTTGCAATGTGATTTTTATTAAGGATGTATTTTTACCTTGGTAAGAATGGTAATGGTAGCATTGACAATATTACTGCCATTACTGTCTCTAGGTAATGGGAGGGGGGTTTCTTTTTTTTTAACAAGCTCAGCTAACTACAGAATTCAGACCAAAGGCCAGCCTTGGTTTTCCAAAGTAAATATTATGATATGGAAACTCCACAGCCCCCAGTGTTCATACTGTTAAAGGATCATATTACATTACTGCTTTTTAATGCCTCCAGGAAATCAGCATTAAACTATGGATATAAGGTAATATATGAAACTATCTATGGAACTCTTGATTGCTAGAATAAGGAAGTTATCAAAAACCAAAACCCTCAGTGCAAAGCATGGGCTCATGGAACAGGCCAACCTTTGGGAATGCCAGCCGAGCTACTTATACACCAAATAAGCTGGTTGGTGCTGGTTGGTGGTCCTTCAAGGGAAGGCCAAGAGCCTCCCATGGCCTGCGAGTAGCATCTGATTAATCCCCTGACACCTACCATCAAAAGCTGGCAGCTGAAGTGAACTGTTTCCGACACTTCCAGCTCGGGTATTCTCAGAGCTGTGTCTTAACAAGCTGCTAAGAATGGGTGCACTTAGCACAGCAAAGGGAATGTTCCAGGTAGCAATATCTCAGCACGCATTGCAGACCATCTTATCACCTGGCTAGAGGAGCAATGACAGCAAGCTGGTGTTAAGCAGCTGGACAATGAATGGGATTCAAGGAATCTAGTTCTCACTGAAATGCACAAGCAGGTAGGACTGGCAATGTCACTTCATGTTATACTTCTGCTCTTCACCTTCTCCTTCTCTGCTGTGGGTTCTTTCTTTTTACAAGAACAAAATCGTTTCACTAGGTACTAGTGCATTTGCTGCTGCTTGAAACACAGCAACAAAGCTCCCATCCCAAAGATATTAAGATGAGATACTTCTGTAGCTGCTTTTATAGCTCTTTTCTTAAGCAAGAAATGCAGCACATAACTCCATGCAAAGGCCAACTGACCCAGTGCATTTGCAGAAAGACAAACTAAAAAAAATATGTTGCTAAATACTGGATGATGTGAGCACGGTGATGAAAAGGGAGGAGGAAGGGTAGTGAATTATCTGGTCTCCACAGCAGCCAGAGACAGATGCTCCCTCCCGGGGAAGAGATGCAAGTGAGGCAGGAGCGGGGCAGTGGCACCTTGCCCAAGGGAAGGTGCCTGGGGAGCCAGGGCCAGCTGGGCCATCCCCGCTCCAGCTCTGGCCCCACGTGCAGCCAGATGAGAGCACGTGGGGAAGGGAGGGGAACCCCATCCCTCTGGGATGATCAGCTGCCAGAGCCACGGGGTTTGGGTCATCACATTGTGGCTTCTCTGGAAAATTAAATCAGAGCATGTCCTTAGGGGACAGGAGGATCTGAAACAACAGATTTACGCCAACTGTTGACAAAATGCAAGTGTTTGAGCCAACTCTGCTCCTCCACCTCTTTTTACTCCCAAATTATTACTCATAAAGCTACCTTTCTCCTCCCATAACACATCCAATCAGACAGCAGGATTATTGTTTTGAGACACATTCAGTGTGCAATTGCTTAGCTTAAAACGTTGGACTGCAGACCTGAGGACAATTTGTTTCCACATTAGCAGGTCTAGGGAAGAGCGACTGTCTCCTTCTCCCTTCTTCCCACACCACCCACTGTGAGGAGACCTTTCTATGTAACTAAAGCCAACAAGACTGTAGGAAGACTTCTGCTTTTTTTTTTTTTGGCACAAAAGTTTTATTTGTGCACGCATCATCTGATTAGATCTGGGCTTGGACATCAAGTTTATGTACAGTTGTGTAACAAACACCCCAAACGAGAAAGTTATAGAAATTCTTTACATTTATCAGATGTCCTTATCTGTTACAAACCATCTGGTCTCCCTTATCTGCTAAATCAAGATAATGGGTGGTATCCATCATTAGTGATGAATGATTCATATCAGTGGCCTCTTGACCCCGAACTGAGGTAATGCAACATTCTGTTTTGCTATTATTTTCCAAGAGCCATTTGATTCATTACTGAGAAATGACTGAAAATTATGGCAATTTTTCCCAAGACTGAATTCCCTAGGCAGATTTTGCATATTTTGAATTTCATTAACCATACCCTTCTTGTCCGGAAATGTATGTGCTTTATACATTACAGTGACTGTCCACTTGACCTGAGTTTTGTTACTGTTTTTCATCACTTTTTAGATGATGAAACCTTTTGGAGAAAGAAAGTCAGTCTACTTTTTAAGCCTGAAACCACAGAAGCTGCTGCTGGCAAAAGTGTAGGCATGGAAATAAACATAAACAGATTCCTCTTTTCTTATGTGGGATGTATTTTCTTTTCAATGCCCACATTAACATTAATGGGAGTTATGCAAACACAGCAAGATACTATACCCACAGATGATTAATCTAAAATATCTGCAAAACTTGAAAGAACTGAGCACTGCATACAACTGATTCCGGAATGTAATCACTTTACCATTCATCTTTCATCTTATTTCTTTTTTAAAAAACAAACCTCTAAACCAATTCCTTTTGGGATTTTGGAAGCAAATGTAACGAATATAAATAGAGAACCAAAATTTGCCAGCTGCTATAAATGTGTGCAACTCCCACTGACTTCAACGGAAGCATATGCATAATGGGGGCAGAATTCATCCTTCACTAAATATGAAATTACCAAAGTAACACAACAAATTACTTCTGTGGGGTCAACTTTTTAATCCTTTACAAATTTCCTGGCTTAAACAGGAGAAGTGTTGCTTAAAAGATGAAGGATTATGCCCATACTCAGTGAAAGCTGAATTATTTGGAACATTTTTTCCACAAGATGCTGTCAGGAACAGCTTGATTGCTATCTATACTCTCCCAGCTCCTCTCTGTAGCAACATTAGCAGTTGTCACATGGAGGACTATGAAGTCTCAAAAATTCTCTTTATAAGACTACCAATTTCAATTACTGGAATTGCCAAACTGGTTTCATACCAATGAGTTTGATATTGTTGTCTTCATCTAGCAACAGATTTTCTATCTTCAAGTCTCTGAAAAAAAAAATATTTTGAGTCAGCCTCTGAAACGATGAAGCAACTTCCTGTCACTCTCATCAGTTTATTTACAAGGTTCATATATAACACAGCACACATGGTTCTTCATTCAAAGCCCACCCCCCCTACACTGTCTCCTCTCCAAGGCTTTCAGGCACAGCTTCACAGCAGTTTTTCATGCACAAAATGAATTTCCAATCATTTGTGAGTAAGCCCCATAATCAGTCAGCCTCTTCAAATTATGCATGTAGTTGAAAGGTTGCAGAAATCTTATATGCAGGAAGCATTTCAAATACATGCTCTTAGAATTGGAGGTAATTTTTGTATTACTCTTCACAACCAGAGTCTTTTGTTTGGCTGCAGCTGGAGAGCAAGTGCTCTTCCACAGAGATCTGAGGAGACAAACGTCTGTTCTCCTCCACCGCCTGCAAGGGAACAGATTCGCCTCCCCTCTGGCACGAAATGTCCAACCTCTTCTCAAGAGGTGTCCAGGACTAGTATTTCATACTCCAGAGGTGAAAGCTGAGGCACAGAAATTGAAATGATTTGCCCAATGCCACCCAGCGAGCTTGTGACAGAGCTGAGAGGAGCCACATAGATTTTAAATCTCATATTGGGGCTTTTTGCACAGTACTGCTCTGCTGCTTCTCGGGGTCTGACTTTGACAGACCACTTCATGGATCAGGGTCATGAAGTTTTGGGAGACCAGTTTTTGGGGAAGTAATGATAAAATGAAAGTAGTTGCCTTCTACGAGAAGAAAGACCCTTCTTCTGAAATATACTTGAGCATTTCCTTCACTTTATGTATCTTTATACACTTTATCTACTTCTGCCACTTAAAGAGTGTGGTAGCGCTTCCCTAAATCATGATTGAGGTAAGAAAAAAATTCCAGAATTCACCTCCCTCCCCCAGAAAAACCCAACACCTACAGACTAAGCTTTAAATACAGCATGAAATCTAGTTAGATCGCTACACAAGTTGCCTGTGAATTCTGGTAGTTATGCCTTCTTTACCTTTTTTTCCCCCCCAAATCCAGAGATAATTATTTCTAGTAATTATCATGTCAGGATATCAAGAGCTCAGACCTGCAGTGATGCTTCGCTCGATACATTTAGGAAAACCCTGGATAATAAAGCCCTCAGCTGTAAGTATGAGAGAGCAGTGACATCTCTGCTATTTTGCCTTCATAAGAAGAAAGCAGCACTTGAGGAAAGCCTTTATTATAAATGAAGATACACTGCATAATAAAGCAAGACAAGCAAACCAACAAGCCAAAGGCCTTTTACAAGAATGGATCTAGAAGAAAAAAATGCAGTGACCAACTTTAAATCTTTTTATATCCAGGCGGTGTTTTAAATAAGCACCTGAGGTAGAGGAGCATTTGTATGTAGGATGCCTCTCACTTCACAGATACAACCACAAGGACGTCCTCTGAACCGAACAGATGTTTCAACACTCTAATTAGCCAGATTTTTCTTCACCTCATAAGTTAAAAGAAACAGGGGAAATAATACACAACTCTAAGGAGAATGTTTCGCAAGTTGCAGTTATTTGATGCTACATTCAGCATCTCTTCGTGCCTTTAGCTTAAGACAAGACTTTTCTAATGACGCGGTCTTGTGTACTCAACACTTAAATACTTGGGCACAAATTCACTTCATGGAGAAGTAGTGTAATTCAGTCGACAAAAGTGCAGAGGCAGAAGGCCTGACCTCCTCTGACAATAAATCAGTGCATTAATTAACTTAAGGGAACCAAAATCTCACTGCTGCGAGACCCGTCTCCTAGCACAAGGCTCCGCATCTGCCACGAAAGTGCTGCGGAGCGATGGGCAGCTTGGTTAGCCCCTGGGACGATCCTGAGGCTGGGGATTTAACAGGAAAGGGCATTAAAGAGCAGTATGGAATTAAAAATAAATAAATAACAATAAAAAAGAGAGATAAATTGGAACCTAATGGGGTTTCAAGCAATACATTCAAAATGCTCATGCAATAGCTCAGTGAGGAGCGAGAGCGCTTGGAAGTTCTGAGCAAATTCTAGCACTGAATTAAATGTAAGCTAAAAAGGGGTAAGATTTTAAAAATAAAGGAAGGAGAATAGATGGATGAAAGCTGAAAATTGTGCAGAAGAGACATGGAGGCAGTTACAATAATAAATGAGTGATAGATGAGCTATAAATAAATACAAGAGAAGATGCTTTAAAGGAATCAAAGTTAAAAAAATAAAAATAGACAAGAATAAAAATAAAAGGGTATTTTAAAAGTATCTGGGGAAAAATAATAATTAAAAGGAAGTTAATATAGCCTCACTACAAAGTGCAATCAGATCTGGTTAATTAAAGATGTTTACCCATATGTCTATTCTCAAGAGATTTGCCACTAAGTGGTAACTGATCTAATGATCTGTATGTAGCACTTTTTTTTTTCTTTTTTTTTTTTTTTAAATCTATGTCAATCCGAGAGCCCTTTTTCTGGTGTAATGCTGAACCAGGTCAGTGTATTTGCATTTACCCGCTGCCATTTAACAAGAATATCCTGTGTCAGGCAGTCCTAGCGACACTAGAGTCCTATGAAGTCACATCAAAAAAACAAAAGAGAAACAAAAAAAGAGAGATCATTGATAATGTGGCCAGAAGAGGAAGAATATGTCTAGGCAGTTGACCCCTACATTTTACTTTTTAATCACAAAGAGCCCTCCTTTGCTACCAGCCCACAGGCCCTTTAAGGAGCGGCAGGGGAGCTGGGAGGGTTGCAGGGACTTGGGTTCATCATCGCTTCCAAACCCATTTCAAAGCAGGGCTTTGTTATCCAAGCAATATTTACTGAGCCTGCTTCCTTTCAATGTGGTTATCTCTGCAAAGGAGGAATCCAGCCCATTGTCTTCACTAAAATCACGTGTGCAGCTCGTGTGGTTTGTTTACGGCAGAATATTTGGCAAGCAAATGCCCAAAGGTAATCTGGAAATCTGTCTTGAAAGCGGAAGAGGAGCCAGCTTTGCACTTCAAAAGGGGACTTTGCTCCACAGCACAGGGTCTGCCATAAATATTGCATCAGCAGCCAGACTGCTGGCACTTAAAATTAATAGGATGGAAGTTATCAAAGCTAACACGTCAAAGTAACGGGGACCAAAGCAGGAATCCCGTAATGTCCTGAACAACTGACTCACGTGGCACTGCCTTGCTGCTCGCAGCGGGCCAAGCTAAGGGAGGCAGGAGCTTATGGAAAAATACCCAAATTCCACTCCAACTCCCCGATTTTGTGTGCGT
The DNA here is from genome assembly GCA_032353885.1 of Nothura maculosa. Lineage (NCBI taxonomy): Eukaryota > Metazoa > Chordata > Aves > Tinamiformes > Tinamidae > Nothura > Nothura maculosa. The sequence goes on along the minus strand of JAUBOD010000279.1, from coordinate 1,206,441 downwards.
CTTTCAAATGCCTGAGCTGCTTTTAATTACAAAATGGCAGGGAAAGGTATGAACATACTGCCACGAAGACAGAAAAAGGGGGAACACAGAAAGCTATCTTTGCTACCAACACATCATTAAATTCTTTCCTTTGACGTTCTGACAGTAATTGCACTGGATGGGATTGAATTTTGTTAAAATTACTTTAAAAGGGTTGTTGAGAATTTCCTGTGGGATGCAGATGCTAGTACCAAGGCTTTCACTTCATTTTCTCTGTTGTCCTTATGCTCCCAAGGGGCTTATTGTTCATCCTGCTTTTTGACAGCATGAAGGCCTATGTAAACACCCCCTGAAAAGAGAAAGCTTCACCAGATCCTGCCATTTGGGTTTGTTTTCTTCTGTCAGAGGGAAAGATAAATATTCCTACCTGATTCACAGCTGAACTTGTTGAATGTGTATTTTTAGCAATCAACCAGCTCTTCTGATAAAAGCAATGGAGCAAAAACGACTACACAGAATTATATTTAGGGCAGTGGCATTTTTTTTCAGGAAGCAGCCACAGACTTCTGAAAACTTGACCTTCCTCACCAAAGACATAACTGCTGCACTCAGAAATTTGCCATCTTCACCCACCGCAGCAGAGAGATATATGGGATTTCAAAATACAACAATGCGGTCAAATACATGGGCAGGTTTTTTCAACCTCTAAAATAAAAGGAGGCTCTTGAAGTTGCTTTTTTTTCTTTTAATGCAGATTGTTTGCCTGTCTCAGTGCTTCTTATGATACTCCCTTTGAGTTCTGGGTCTCACTTCTTGCCCAAAGATCAGAGTGCTTTTCTGCTATGCCAAGACTTGACTATAAATCATGAAGCTGGCTGGGCAATATCCATTAACTAATGTAGTCAAATTTCACACAACGTATGAATCTGCCTCATTTTTTTTTAAACGTGAGTTATAGAGCAGAGCAAATAATCTATATTATTCCCTGAATAATGTAGATAAAAGTACTTTGGTTGCTGTTATAATAGAATATCCAGCAAATACTTTTATTTCCTTTAAGCATTCTGCCCAAATCAACGTGAATGAATGATGAAAGCATTTTGAAAGGGACACAGTTGTCCACTTCCTGGCGTACGATGTTATGTTTTGTTTCACATGCAGTGAATGTGAACACCCACGGATCACCATATAGATGAAAGTGCTGTTATTTTTTAACCATTTTAAAAATAACAACAACAACAATAGAACATTGTCATTTCATCCAGAGTGAGAATGAGTCAGACTTCTGCACTACTTTCTTTTTTTTCCCCTTCTTCAGCTGCTGATGGAGTAGTCAGTCTGCCTTTAGAGCCGCCGTGGTCAAAAGCCCAAGAACAACTCCTGGGGTAACTATTATTCTTCCTGCCTCCTGCACGTACATAGCCAATGTAGCAACTTTAGATTGTGCTGCTAGTGTTTTCATGTGCCTCTATGCTCTGCTGCGTTTGTGGAAAAGAAAAAGTAAAGACACTGAATAGTTAGGCCCCTAGAGAAAATACTTGCAAATATACTGCCTATGATGGCATCAAATTTTATGAGTTTAGAGAGAAGTGGAGCTGCTTGTTGTTTCAATGGAAGACCGTGTGGCGTGAGGACTAATTCAATGCCACGGGGCTGGATGGTGCTTTGCTGTTACCTGGGTGGCCAGAGTTCAGCCACTGGATGCTGCACAGCACATCTGTATTCCCAAAGCTGCTGCTTCCTGGGAAGCTCCTCACGCTCCGGAGGGCCGGTGCTGCTCCGGGCACGCAGCACCGTGCACGGGCTCAGGCACCTCGCGCACACACTGCAGCCAGAGCCACAATTACTGCCTCCTCGCCGCCACCGCAGCCCCGGGAGTCTATCGGGCACCTAGTGAATGAGCTATTTTCGTACAAACTGTGGGGTTGAATCCTCTCTGGCAGAGACAGGAACCAAAGCCAGGCCTGCCAGTTCCCCTACTAAAGTAAGCACTTTAGTCATAAGGCAGAAAGGAATTTTTTTAGTGAGAGAAACTGCTGATTGACAGTGTCACCGTTGAGAGAGACTTACATTCACCTGTCCCTGACATTTTTTCTTTCTCTGCCCATCCCATAAAGTTTGATCTGCTTTTTCCTTCCTCACTCTCTGCATATATGGGATATAAATATACACATATATACATATATACTTTAAAGCAATAAGGAGACCTCTTCCATGCACCAAACTAAGGAGTTAATAATCAAAGGAGTCAATAGTTCAGCAGTTGACAGAGAATCTACAAAACAGACGTGGTTACTCCTTAAACATGTTCCAGCGGTACCAGAAATCTGGCTTAAGATGAGACCTTGCTTCCCCTGGGGTTACCTGTACAGCTACATACCTGCTCCTAACGGATCTCGGTGAGCAAGCACAGAGACTTGTAGACAAAAACGCGTATTCCGAGCACACCGTGCTTAGCTCCATGCACACAGCTCCAGCACGCAGTACTTCCTAGGGACTCTCCTCCCAGCCTCTATCATTTGCTGCTCAGAGACTTCCTCAGAGGCAGCTACTCTATTCAGGAACCCTCAGTGGTAGATTGCTCTTTGATTAACTTGTCCAGTTTCCCCTTGAGTCCAGGTTAACTTTTAATTCCTCACTGTTCTTCTCCAAGCAGATACACACCCCAGTTACACTTTGTTTAAAAGCATTTTTCTTCCCTTCTCTTTAGGACCCAACACAGCATTTTTGCATCTCTCTGGAGAAGCACTGAGAGAGGAGCCGAGCAGTTCCATACTTTGCATTTGGCTTTGCTATTTTTCAGTTCTGTAAAGTTCTGCAGGGGGAGGGATATAATTAGTGGAAAGAGCAGAGGAGTAAGAGTGTGGTCTTCTCTGATCCAGTTCTGGCTTTGTCCCAGCTGAATGGGGGGCTTTGGGCAAATCAGCTCATTCCGCTATACTGCTGTATTTCCACCAGTTAAACACAGGCATAAGCATCTCCTCAAAGAAACAGTGAAGTTACTCATTAGTAAATGACAGTACAGCGCTCTAAAGCAGCAAAATCGTACCACCAGGAGGAAAGCAGACCTACCTTTGCAAAGCACAGAACTATCTTTAAGTCCATGGACTCAGTACGGCTATCACAAGCCCACTTTAAATTACACACCTAAATAAGTGCTTTTGGGAGATACTTTATAATGTCCAAAATTAGATAAATTAGCCAAAAGAAAAAGCTGTCTGGAATTTATTTTGACAATGACATCTGCTTTTTACATAAAAAGGGCAGAAACAATAAACACCACTTAGACACTCTTAGAAAAATGGTACCAGAGAGGTTAAGATTACCTGTGAACTACTCCCGCTCGATGAAGATGCTCTACTGCCAGAATAAGCTGCCTGATATATTTGCGTGCTTCGTGCTCTTCAAGTCGTTTTTTCTCATAGATCTTATGCATTAAGTTGCCACCAGGGCACAGCTCCATGACAAGGTAGTAGCTGTTCTCTGTCTCCAGTATATCCAGCAGCTGAGCAATGTTGGGATGGCGGATCATTTGCTGGATCTGCCCTTCCCGTCGCAGATTCTTGGTGACATAGGTGTCTTTTTTGGCTCTTTTCTTGTCGATGACTTTCACTGCCACCTAACGAGAAAGATAGGAGAGGGAGGTTGTTATTAGTCCTATCAGTGGTTTATGGCTTTAATCTTGCATAAAAAAAAAAAAAGGAACAACAACAACAACAAAAAACCCACAGAATAAATTAAAGGGTGTTAGTCTGAACTGATAGATTTTTTCAGGCACAACTACCTAGCACAGAGAAATAGCTGTTTTCCCCCCTAGCTTAACTTCTCTCTTTACCCTCTTGTAGGATAACAGACAAAAGTTGTCGCAAGGAAAAAGGTAACGAGGCGAGGAGACAATTCCTTTAGGCAAACACTCTGTACCCTTAATGCTGGACATCTATTTCTCCTCAGAAAGCCTTCACAAAAGTCTATGTAGACAGAGGAAAAAAGAGCCCCCCTTGCAGCTCTTGTCCTAGGCCGATGGGCCAGGCACAGCAAATCCCTCACACTGCTGTAATTCGCAGTGCTGTGGGCTGGCAAGGCTCTGGCAACGGGGACACGAGCTCATTGGAAACACACCAGGCCACCTTCCCAGGCACAGCGAGTGCCAAGCACACAGCAAGCACCAATGTCATCAGCCTCGTATTTGGTTTCCCTTCAAGGAAATGAAAGGTTAGATTAGCGAACGCTTCGGTTTCCCTTGAAAACAAACACGTACACAGAGTATGATCTAGAAAAACCAAAACTGACCCTGGACCTTTGACAAGAATCCCTTGAATCCACGTCAAGTTTTATCAGAATAGGACCTGAAGAAGAAAACTACAGGAGTCTGAGCTTAACAGTTTGCCATAAAAATGAGAAGTTGGTAACACTGCATATATTATAAGCTGTGTGCACTTCTTAATTATGTTGTGATGTTAAATGTTTACTCTCATGAAATGCCCTTGCTATAAAGACAAGGCTAAGGACAGCTACCTGGGTGAAAGACAGAGCCTGGTGCCACAGCACTGGAACCGCAAACGCCTGGAAGCTGCATTCCTCACTAGTCACATTAAAGAAAGATCACTTGGCTGTAAGCTAAGACAACAGGGAAAATCAGAGCTTAACTTAACCATTTTTGAAAGCCTCAGGTGATTCACCAAGGAAACAGTCTTAAATTAGTACATTCTTCCATCTAATGAGATAAGACCAGGGAGAGATGCTTGCATAGATTATTTAGACAGCAAACCACAGAAGTTATTCTGGCGAGGACAAACAAATACATAGGTGACGGAAACGTGGTGTCCCAGTTTGTGGGCTGGCAGCGCAATACAATCTCTGCAAGGGATTATTTAAAAAAAAAAACCATAAAATGGTAATTTTTGCTACAGCTGCAGAATAGAAAATACGGAGCATTAACCATGTGGAGCAGTAATCTGTTTTCTGAAGCATCCTGTGAATCCTGTTATCCATATGAGTAAGCCATTCCCAACGCTTTGACTAAAAAGCACAGCCTGCACACAGGGACTCTCCATAATAGTTTCATCCAGCTTTTGTTCTGCCTCCCAGGAGGGCTTCCTATCTCTTCCACTTATTTTCCTGTCTGCCTATCAACATCCTTTCCCTTGCACCACTCCTTTTGCTTGCGCTTTCTCTGAGGATCTCTCGCTTTCCTCAACGGAATGGAGCCCTAGGCAAAAGGTCTAGCATCCAGAGGCTTTAGCAGGACTTGAGTTTCTTGGATTTTCTTCCGATTTACAATTTATTTGGAGCATATAAAGGAAAAACAAGGGGCCAAACCCTGCACTCAGTTACAACAGGGGTGACTTGGTTGATTTTGAGTTCATCTAGAATTATCCTGATGCATGTGAATTCAGCATGTGCCTCAACGCATTTAATATATACCATGTAGGAGGCTGTGCATGTATGTGAATATGCTCCTGGAAACTCCATCTGCACAAAAGAGGACAAAAAAAAAGCATTCACTGCTGCAGAAAAAACAGTAGATAATAGCTAAACAAGAAATAAATGCACCTGTGTTTCCAAAATTGCTCAGGACATGCCCATTATCCTGCTTTGCTACCCAAGCTTCAAGCTGGGGCTCTTTGCCTCTGCACTGCCTGCATTCTGCCTATCTCGCCTCTGAAATTCGCAGCCAGTACTGGCAGAGGAATAATAAATAAATGATAAAGTCAGTAATTACTCCGAATATGTAGCAACAGTGGCTCTTGACATTCAACACTTTGCTTTTGGCTAAATCTTCGCTCTGTAAATAAATAAACGGTTTAGGTTATTCTGTGCTATGAGATAGAAAGATGAGTAATAGGCCATATTTTTGGTTCCTGAGACCTAGAATTGCACTGTTAGAATGAATTACTTTCCTGAAGTTTATGGTGTGACACATCATATGAGCAATTGCTGCCTCTCCTGATTGTAGCCCTAAAATAGTTCAGGTTTGGCTGAACCATACCGGAACGGAGGTGAGGGGGAAGTGTAAACACCACTAAAGATAGTCGTAGGAAACAGTTACATTGCCTACAGAACGAAGCAACCAAAACAGCAGCAAATACCAGCATGTGGCATCACCCAAACAAAGGCTCATGTCTCACACGTATGGGCAGGGGATTTGGGGCAGTGAGGGCTTTAAGAGGGCCTGTAAATCTGTTAGAATAGAAGAAAAAAAAGATAGGAAAAAAAATGAACTGAGGGGCATTAAACAGCAAAGAAGCAGTCACAGCAACACCCCAAAAAGGGTCAAAAAGAGACAGTCAAAGCTAATACCTGGAAAAACCTGGGAGCTGGGCTCCTGTTGCTAGATTGTAATGTGTCCAGAGAAAGCACATTTTGTGTGTTCTTTGGAAATAGGGATACACCGACTTCCTCCATGCCAGGATAACTCCTAAGGCTTTGGTTTTTGGTTAACACACTTGAGTCCAAAGGAGTAGCCAAAGATGGATTCGGAGACACATGGGAGGAGGCCAAATCAAGCCCAAATTAATCTCATTAAGCTCAAGAAAGTGCCGATAAGGATAAACCAAATTAAACGGCTGTTTGCTGCCTTTGGTTCTTCCAAGGAAGAATTGCTTCAAAACTGTGGCAAAGCAGGGAAGGTGGCTCAGAGGAAAGGCCGAGTTACCCTACGACTGTAAGCGAGGACACATAATACCCGTTTTCTCCTGACCTCTTCCACCCTCCTCTCCATTTTCTCCAAACAAGAAGTGGTGAAAAAAACCAAAACACTGGTACCAGAGGAAAGGCTTATCCAAAGGACGGATCATGCCTTCAGCCCAGCCCCTGGGCAGCAACGCCCATGCAGGTATCCTGCTGCTGGAGACAACGGCCTCTCCTCCAGCACACGTGCTCCCGGGCACACGTGGCATTCAGCACACGGCAGGTTTCTCCTAGGCCGGCCTGGCTGCCTCCCGCGCGACGCTCTGGCCCAGCCTCCATCTGCCTGCGCTCCAGGCCCCACTCGCCCGCACACGTGGCCTCCATCTGCCCATGCACGAGGTCCCGTTCGCTGCGTTGATGGCGCCTGTGCCGCTCTGCTCCCTGGCAGCAAGCCAGGACCGGGAGGCACTGACTGATGCGGGGCGCAGGGGAGAAGGAGCCTCCAGGTGCTTGGTGGGCACAAGTCAAAGCCATCTTCTCTTGCTGGTTATTTATAACAACTGCACTGTGACATCGTGAAAAATCATGGGTCAAAAACACCGTGCTTTCGTCAGTGAAGGAAAAAACAACATTTCCTTACGCAGCAGACATGCAAAGGTTTATTTAGACTGCTGCCCTACTGCTCTACAGCAAAATAAAAGCAATATGGTCTTGTCAGTGAGGGGCTCAGTCTTAGGCTGGGAGTTTTCTTCAGCACAGTCCTCCATAAATAACCCTTCATGCTCAAAACCTGCTCTGAAAAGTCCTGCATTTTCCCATCTCAACGCTGTTGTGCTCCAAGAGGAAGTTCAAGTCATGACACTGCTGCAACATCCTGCCCGTGGGAAACCAAGGATTGGCTCCTGGGGGAAGCTAAACATGGAAAGAGTAGGACGGGACAGGGAAGGGGAAGGCAAGCCAAGGTTGATGCAGAACTGCTTTGCTAGTACATACAAGTAAAGGCAAGAGATTCAATTTTCTTTGAGCAAGAAAGTTTTATTCAGTCTCTGGTTTTATAAGTGAAGGTATCTATTCCTCTACCTTGGCGAACCTCCATTTGGATCCAGGGAGGCTGCACTGTCATTGCATCCTAATCAAAACTAGGTGACAACACACGATGACTGGTGACTGCCGTCACATAGCATGTTAGCACTCAGGAGCCCCGGGTCTGAATTCAGGCTCAGGTTTCTCCTTTGCCACACTGTGTGTTTCCGCATAGGCTGCCTCTTGGCAAAAGGAGGCATCTCGATGGAAGCAAGCCTTCCTGTTTGCCAGAAAACAGGTTGTTCTCTGCGGCACGCTTGCTGAGCCAAGGTCAATGGGTCTTGAACAAAACCAGTGTCAGGCACTTGTAATGGGAACTAAAAGAAAAACCATGCAGTAATTTTGCCTCAGTCTGCAAAATCAAGTGCTAATATGCTTCACTTTACAGAGGAAATGCAGACTGCACATGACCTTGCAAAATCACAGCCTGACTCTGAGGACCTTTCTTTTTGATTATTAAGTACCCTCACTTACCCAATCATTCCACTTTGTGCCTCTCTGCAAGTTCTCTCCTAACTCTTAATAAGAGGAAGTCAGTTGCTGCAGTTCTCTGCCAAAGAGAACTCCCACTGAATGGAAAGGAAACTGGTCTGAATAAGGGTCCAACCAGCACAGCAGGACTTGTCCTGGAGAACTAAATACAACATGAGACTATGGATCGCTGCTGCATGGGTACACTTTTTTTCTTTTGTTTTTTTTCCAGCAATTGCTTCTGAAAGGTCTGCTGGAAATGGTGCCAACGGCAGTTGTAGCAGCCAGTCACAGCACTGTCCCCAACACACCCTGACCACCCACACACAGAGTGCAGAGCCCTGGATGATGGGACATGGATGGAACGGTTGGCAACAGCCACCGACATCTAAACCCATCAACATTTACTGCCTGATTAAAAACAACAAAAAAATCAATCTGCTTAAACACCAAAAAATATGTGTATTTAAGCTTAGTGGGCAATATGTGTATTTAACCTTAGAGGGCAGTGGGAAACAAAGGGCCAGACTGTGTATTGCCCAGCTCGAGTTGTTCTTTAAGGTGCCCTACAAGACTGATGCGATTAATTTGTTTTCTTCTCTTCCTTCCTTCTGATGACAGCAGTCTGGCATCACTTGTAGCTTGCTTTGTATTTACTGCTGCTCTCACTAAAAAAAAAAAAAAAAATTTAAATACTTTTTTTTTTTAAACCACAGAGCTTTATTTTCACAACTGACCAGTGATTTTGGGTGGCCAATTCAAATCACACTAAACAGACCTAGCTTTGAAGTATGTGCAATTCTCAGCCTTTATTGAAAGTGGTCCCCTTCAAGGGTATCTCAGTTGGGGCAGACAAAATAAATCAGGCACACAAAATAAAAGGCACTCTTCATAAGCAAATCCAAGATTAGAAAATGTAAACCCCATTCACTGGCTAGTGCTTATTCTTTGAGCTAGGTGCTAAAATTTAGCGAATTTTACAGTACGGCAAAGAAATAACTTTTTAAGCAGCAAGTTCCAATATCTCAGGAGGACTTGAGGATTTAAGAAAAGGACTGTCCGAGCAGATGTATTCCATAAATCAGTGAACTGTGCACCCACAGAAAGGACTACACAACTTCCACTCAGACATGGATGAATAAATACAAATCATCATGGGAACACAAACTTAATTTCCACCAAGGCAGAAAGCATGCTGAAACTAAAGAAACCTTAGCATGCTTGGAGAGAGACATTTGCCAAATTACCTTGCAGTCCACATCACCCAACTCAGAGAAACTGTCTCAAGGGGCTCCTGGGGTGGCATTTTTGGTGGAACTCCCTTAGACTACCCTGTTTAGCATCCCATTCATTTCCTTTACAAATGTTTGCACTCTAGTCACCTTCCCAAAGCTGATTTCAATGAAAAAATGTGGAAGATCTCCAAAAGTATCACAAGATAACCAGGTGCTATCTTTTCCATTTATAGCTTAGCTATTCATTTCAAAGAAATCAGTAATAATCCACACCTGCAACAACCTCTCTGCAAGAGTGACGCCTGTTCTTTATGAGCAAGGATAGAGAAGAATTACCATTCGGCCTTAAGCGTCAGATACCTTTTATACTTGCCTTGCACCTTCACTAAAAATGGAAGAGGAGGAACAGCTTTCAGCACATGTGTGCACGCAAGCACAGGTATGCACCTGGAAAGCGTTCTCCAGAGCTATACAACTAGAGATGCATCAATATTTGACATGGAATAAGAAGTACCATCACTTTGCTTAACATAAAAATCCACGTTCAGCCTTTGATCATCTTTGTGTTCACTTTGTAGGACTTCTTGATTTTTTTTTATAAATGCCAGAGAAAATTCCAATAAAAAATAAACAATTAAAAATGTAAGCAGGAGCCATTTCCCTTACAGTATTCATCTCTTCAAAGTCTCTAACAGTGTGACCAAAGACTTTTGGGTTTCATGCTGTAGAGAGCAGCTGCTATAGAGAATGGAAATGGTTTAAGCTGCCTGTGCAGGCAGGGAATCACTCTCTTTGGTGGCAGACAGGATGGTCAAGAAAGCTTCAAATCATCCTTTAAAGAAGAATATACATAGTAGCTCAGGGTATGATCACTCATATCCTTCAGATCCAAGGTAGCTTGAATTAAAAGAACCAAATAATTAAGAGACAAAAGAAGAAAATCTTCCATTACCTACACACTAGAGAAAAGAGTATCTAGTAGGGTGGAAAAGGATTCAGGAATACTTTAGATAAGCAAATGAAGATGAACCCTCTTGATGCCACAGATAACTTAAGGAGCATAATCCTCAAAAGTGTAAGCAGGATGGATCAGTTATAAGTAATAAAAGGTATTATAATTATTCCTGTCTGTGGCATTAGGAGACTATTCTTAGATTACCACATCCGATTTTGGTTCAGTACTCTGAAGATGACATTGAAAATCCGGAAAGGGTTATGAAAAGGCCCCTGGGAACAAAGTCTGGGGTCCTTGATTTCAGCTTTTCAGCTTCAGTCAGTTAATGGGACATTAAGGAGGATTCGGGGGAAGAGGACTGGGGTCAACATAAGCAAGGGGCTCTGGGAGTCAGCAGCATTTACATCAAAGGAGGTAAATTAGAAAAGCTCTCCCCAACATCTTTGTTGGAGCTCCCCAGGACAAAACATGTGAAGCATCATGAGAAGTCATTCAAATATTGATGCTGATGCAGACAGCCCAGCACAGCCAAGGCAGTGTTTCCATGGAAAGCAAGATTTTTGGTGTGTTGAGGCACAAATGTAAGGATGTCCTCTGCTGCAAGCCAACAAAGACAAGGGTAGATCACGCAAAGGTCTTGAAACTGTCAACTTTGCAAGACTACAAGGTCAGATCCCTCCAAGCTTCCTCACAGATATTGCCCATATTGCTGGAATTCTTCCTCCTCTTCCCTTGCATTTAATTCAGGAAGTAGAGGAAACTGTTGATTTGAGACGGCCCATTTTCACACAGTAACTCAGCTTCACTGGAGGAGAGCCGTTCTCAGTCATACTCCCCTTCAAAACACTTTTTGCTTGGTACCATATTCATGGATGACTTCATGGAAGACTTTTGATACCCTCTCCTGCACATCCTCCTTCTCTGCAGTTTCCATAAAGTCTACTGTCTCCCTTCTACGTCACTCCATTTTCAAACAACTGAAAGATATACTCCCATCTGCCAATTACCATCTGTAATGATCAAACTCTTATGCAAAGGGACTGATTGGAGAGGGTAGTAATTCTGTCCCTGAATGTTACAGCTCCCCATGAACTACACTTGTAGGTGGTCCTCTAACTCCAAAGAAGCAGCAGTTCCCTATACATGCATGTCAGGCAGAAAGAGGGAGGAGCACAGCCTGGGAAGCTGGAATTTGCACAACTGCAGTCACATGCATGGGAAGCAACTCATGACTTGCCTTGGATGGGTCATGGATGGGATCTATCTAGCTGCTGGCAAAAAGAAAGCCAGCCCTGATGACCTTTCGGTGCTCTCTTGGTCATCTAATCAATGGAATAGCAGTACCCGTGTCCCAAAGGGAAGGCAGCACATTTTTACCTCCCTGGCCTCTGCAGATATCTACACAAGTCAAGAGAGATTAGGCAGAGACTGATGGAGGTAGTGGCAGCAGAAAGCCAGGCACAGAGATAAATGAGGACACAACAAAGAGTTTCCAGAAGAAATCTTCACAAGCCTGTCAAAAGCAGCCTCTAGGCCTGAGTCACACAGGGCAAGAAGAAAACATACATTGGAATGCCTGAAACAGCCGGATTTGCCTAGCAATTTAAATGTAAAAGATTTGTCATGTATCACTTTCCAAATTTTTTTTTAAATAAAAAAGGGCTTTTTGACCCTTATGCATGAGGTTGAGCTAACATGCTATAATGCTGTCCATCATTCGAAATGGAAACTCTTCGGAGCTCAAGGCATGACCACCAAGTGCTGTTACACAAATGCACTGGGTGCCGGTCGGCAGGCACAGTGGTAGATGGAAAACCTATTAGGACAAAGTCCTTACTTTACATTGACCAGAGTTGATTGCTACTTTAAATTTGTCAAAGCTGAACCAGGGTGGCAACTGCTAGAAAACAGAGGTCCTCTTCACCTAGACATGGCCTTGCTAAGCTGGAAGAACAAGAAAGAGCAAGGGCTAAAACACAGGCAGGCACGGTTTATGCCTTGGTCACAAATGAACCATATCCTATCCAGCTGTTTCTGATAAAGTATAACTTGCCTCTTTAATGCTGAAACTTTATTCTGTCACAGTGAGATGGATGAAGATCTCAGATTACTTGTGGGGAAACCAAAGCAAGAAACGATACCAAGTAACATTCCTCCAACACCAACCCTTATGTGAGAGACCTTGCTTATGCCTCTTCCCATTTTCATGATCATGGGCTTGTAATATGTTTCGAATTAAACAACCCCTGTTTCACATTTTAGTGATCAAATGCCTAACTAGACATATGGAAGACTAAGAATCTCTAATTTAAAATGCTTTAATACCAATATAGCTTTATGGCTTTGCAAGAAAAAATAAAATAAAATATGCCTATTAAAACAACAAGAGCTGCTGCTTTTGAGGAACAGGTATCACTCTCTCACATTGACTTAAAACACAGGAGAAAAAATGTTTACAGTCATTGGGAGCCAGGAAAAGGCTGCTTCCAGTAAAGTATAATTTTTATATATGTTCTGTCTTTTAGCTCTGTGGACATTACTCACAGAAAATAAATTTATTCATAAAAAAAAAATGTTTCCATGACAATCTTCAACAACAGAGAGAGAGCAAAGGAACTTTATTATGTATAACTTATCTTTTTTTAGTTCTCTTGGTGACATTTTTTTCTCCCCTCATAGCACTAGTAATATTGATCTCACATTACAACCAAGAGCAGCACTATCAGTTCTAACATGAGAAGCATTTCTCAGAGCTGGGTCGTGTGAGATGGGAGCACAACATTCACAGATAAGGTGTCTTTGGTCAGAGCAGCACCAGCCTGCTGGGCATTTCTGTAAGTGGTCTCCTCTACGGACCATGTCAACTCCCCACTGAACCTTGGCCTCTGCAAGGAGGAGGTTGGACTTCATTCCTTGCAGGCACCAACCCAAACCCAGATCAAGATGCACTGATTTAGGTACCAGAATCAGAGACATATTCTGGCACAGAGCCCAGTGCCTCTCTTACAGATGTGGCCTTCACTCTTACCCCAATAAAATGTACCAGAAGAAACAGCTCGGTGCACTTGAGCGGCATCAACACGCTAGGTTCATGTTCGCTGGAGTCCCACCAAGTGTCACACATTGGAAAGGGATAGTGGGAAAAGTGTGAGCACGCTACAGGTGCTTTTGTTCTTCAACTTTTCTGAAAGCAGCCCATCTGGAATGGAAATGGTGCAAAGCCTACTGCTTTGCAAGCTGAAGAGTACTCAAGATAATCCAAGTGTAGGCAGTACCCATGTCCTTCGGTTCAGTTGTTTTCCTTGCTGCCAGGTAAGCACCAACACAGCTATCCACATCCATCTCCTTCCATCTGATATTGACCTAATCATTGGCTTCAGACCAATATCGAATTTTAGATAGTCTTCCAAAGCCTTGAAGCACAAAACAATATACAAATCCTCAAGTCCTCGTCATATTGTTGGCTATACAAGCCGACAGCCCAGTTTTTAAAATGCAGCTATTACCACTCTGTTGCTAGGTTTGTCACAACTGCTGCTTTGTTTACAAGGTTATGTCCTCATGAAGGATGACTGCTGTGCATCCATAACCTCCATGATCCTGAGCACTGGCTAACAAATAACTCACTAGAGCAGAGGGGCAAAGCAGTTTAATGTGTTATGTCTATCAAAGTACGTGAAGATGTAGTAGTGTTCTCCAGCTCATTAGCTTAAAAAGATACGGTACATTCCAAGACGTTGGAAAGTGAGGCATGTTTTAATTAGCAAGACACTTATAGGTAACACATGCCTACAAAAACAGGCACGCAGTTTTACACCTCATTAAAAACGTTAAAAATACAAAAAAAAAAAATGAAAGAACAAATGCAAGGGCCCAGATGTGAGTGCCACATCAGAACTACACCTGGTGTTAATTTAACCTAAACACGCCGCTTCCCTCAGTCCTGCATATGCCTCTAAAATTATAATGGTCCGTACGAAAAGCAGCACATTGCTGACATGCACTGTTAGTGACATCCTTAAAACTGCTGAATGTAAACTTGAAAGCAGATTATCTCAAGAGGATAAGCAACTGCCACATGTGCATCAATTCAGCTCATTGCAGAGCATGTTGTAAGCCACAGCTGAAAAATATTAAAACAATCTTCTTGGAAGAGAGACTGCAGTAAGGAAAAGCTCTCTTGGCTATTAAAGACTGTTCTGCTTACGCCAAGCAAGCAACATAGAACGACCATGGGTTAGGGGGAAGAGTGGGGCTTTATAGCGAGTGCCTGCTGCGACTGGTTATTCTCCAGACAAAAAAATCTTTTAGCAGGTGATCCCAACAAGCTGAGCAGGTGATTGCACATCAGCTTTTTGGCATCTCTTCTGCCCTATTTTTAAATGCTTAAATGCACCATAATATGTACTAGGGAGGGAGCTTTGTGCTGACGAAGCAACAAATCCAGTCCAGCTTCCAGCAAAGTCCTTACTAATGTCTTTGGAATCGCAGCAGTGTCCTTCAAAATGTTTTCTGAAATGCCTTATGTTCACACAAGCATATGTTTAGTGGCTTCACTTTAAAATATGCATCTGAATACAGCCTGCTCTGAGAAGAATACCATCAAAGCAGTGAAAGTGAACATGGAAAAGCAAGGCAATGTCAAAATTAAGGCTGCAGACACACCAGATTTCACCTCCCAGTGCATATAATTGACAGCTGCAAAATAATGCATTACCATCCAGGTGTAACAGGCAGCAGATGTTAATAAACAGCACCCTGGGAGAAAGTCGCTGTACAGATTTACAGTAAGGACTTCTCAAAACAAGCTTTTCTCAGGTACATCTAGAATTCAAAAATATGTTCAGGGAAAAAAAAAAACAAAAAAGGTAACAAGAAAACTACTGTTGATACTTCAAGTGAGCAAACAAATGCACCTCTAGGAAAGCAGCGCATGCAGTGCTGCCAGAGGAGCGTCGGAGCAATTTGCAAAGCAAAACTGTGGCTTTACTCAAGGAGCCTCTGAGAGCCATGAAGGGGGTTCGAGTTTCACTGTTTCATCTGGAACCTCACAGCACACAGTGGGGGAAGAGAGAAAGGCCAGCGACTCCATTAGCATTTTGACTAAGGAAGCGCCTAGCTCATATGGTTGAGAAGAAAGTTTGAAAGTGACCTCTGAGCACAAAATTCGAAGGCAAGGGTGAAGATTTAAGACCCATGTATGAGTGACTACCAGATTTTCAACAGTTGGGCCAGCAGTGCTGCGTGGGGAAGCCTGGATGTTAAGATCTCAACACAGGTGGTTGACAAGGGCCTAGCCTGACGCAGGAGCCCACATCAGCCCCTGGTTTCTCAGTGGGACAGCAGTGGCACGACAGGGGTGGCAGGGCCAGCGAGAGCAAGTGCCCAAGCAACGCGTCAACCACAATAGCACTTGAGGCCCATGGGCACCGGGAGCAGTTTCCAGGGCCTGAACCCGCTGCTGCAAGTGGCACCGGGGGCAGTTTCCAGGGCCTGGACCCACTGCTGCAAGGCAGGCAAGAAGTGCGGCACATGTAGTTGGGCAGGGAGAGAAGGGCCCCTGGGGGGTCGCAGGGACTTCCAGCTCTCTCTGCCCACGTATCCCAGCCCAGGCTGCCTCGCAGAGCTCGGAAATACTCATTTCCCTCACAGCGTGCGCCCGCCTCCTTACATGCAGGAAGGGGCTCTGAAGGCAGGCCTTGCTGGGGAGAAAGCCACTTCCACATTAATCACTTCATCTTCATAAAAGAAGCTGGGAAACGGTATTTTTAGCATCTGCTTCCCACTAAATAGCTAGCATTGTTACAGAAAACCACTCGACCACCTGTAACTAATTCTGCACCTATTCTGAGCCCGACAATAATGCTAAAGAAATGGGTAAACACACATCTCGGTGGATGAGAAATCAAATGATTCAGTTTGCCGTGACTATTTTTGTAGTGACAAAGCTTATCCCTAGGAGAAGTTAAATGCAACCTCAGTTCAAGTGTGTCTATGCAAACTTTGGCCTTAGAGCATCCTCCACCCTTAATGTTATGTAGAGTTATCCAGGCATTTCATCAGGGGTCCCCAGCAAGTAACGCTATATATTCTACAGTCAGAACATGATACAGCCCCACAGTATACTGATAGGAATGTTATTTCATCTGCCTAAAGTCACAGAGAGCACCATCTTGCTGTGTCAACCTCTGCCAGATTTCCATTACCCAGTAATTGACCATTCGGAGCCCTAAGCACAAGGTTTGAAACAATCTGAGAATATATTGTGCACAGGCTCCAAAAATTAGCTGAATAACAATACAGAGAACACAGCGGGGTTTCATAGCCACAATTTAAATCTAAATTGGCTCGTTCCTTGCACAGAAACTGTTTCCTTTGGATTAGCAATAAAAACTGCCTGAACTGATCTTACAAATCAGCTTTTCACCCCAAAATGTCAGATTATAGGCTGTGATATTTTTATTCAAAAGCAATGAGGAAAAAAAAATCTGCTCAACATTCTCCCATGCTCAGCTAAAATGCATTTAATTGCATTGAGCATTACCAAACATCTTTCAAGCCCAGAAAGTAATAACATGCCTGGCATTATGGCAATGTAACCCACAAGAAGTACTGTAAAAGATGTGATTTAAACATCCAGTGCTAAGGACATTTACAGTTAAGCCTCAGAATCTCACCTCAATTCACCCTCTTGTGCTTAGGTACTTGTAAGAGCTGTTGGTTCAAATCCCACACAATTTACTCAAAATGTACAATCCATCAAATTGCAATTGAAGCAGCTGGTAAAGTAACTAGCATTTGGCCCCTAACATGTAGCACCTCATGCTCTCGTGAAGATCTCTTTAGCTTCTAGCAATTTCAGGGTGAGGTAATGGCAGATTTTTGGCATTTGCTCTGCAGTTGCCTCGATTCTGTGCAACTCATTGTGTCAGTGCAATGGATGTGCGCCTAGCTGGGGACTCATTAATCCACAGATTCCATTCCTAAATACACAGTTTTCTGAAACAATAATGCGTATTAACTCCTCTGGAGATGCTGGAGCCTGCTGCAAATCAGAACCCCTTTGGGTACTGCTTGCTGAAGGTGGAGACTTTGATGACCATAATGGCCTGGACTGTGCCAACACAGCCACCAGACATCAGTGGGCCAGACCTCTACTTTACACAATCTCATCGAAATTTAGGTGGCATCTGTGCTCAACACCCACTTTGGCAAGAAAGAAATCAAATGTCAATTATTTGTTTCAAAATACACGCAGGCACTAATCCCGGAATAACAGGCTCATAAAACATCAGCTTAGAAAAATGCAGCAAGGGAGGCGATCCAGCGCGCTGTCCACAGGACAAGATTTTGTTTGCACGTCTTGCTCCGCTGAACTCCACTTGCAAGCCCATCAGGAACACACTCCCGCGGATTATCTTCTCCTCTTCACATGGAGGCCCCCAAGAGGACACAGCCCATTTCTGGCTCCCGCGAATGTGAGAGTGATGAGGTCCCACAGCACCAGGCCCTACAGCACAGGGCCTGCATACCCTCTGTGCAAGCACCGTGGGGGTTCTCCCTCTCTGAGGGACAGGCTGAGGGATGGAGGTCGGTAGGGAGGAGCGTCAAAGGTAACCAGCACCTCAAGGTCTTGCTGTCTGTCTCAGGCAACACTGTTAGCATGGCCCAACGTTCACCAAGACTTCTCAGGAGGCACCAGTACAGCTGTACTAAGGGACCTGGTGGCCCTTGCTGCGTTACTGTGCCCCCGTGGGAAGGACTTGACCATGGCTATAAACTACTTGCTGTGCAAAAAGTCCTTCTTTTCCCCCTCAAATCCACTCGTGTGACTTGGCGCCACTGCTCCCCACCTCTGCACCAGCTCCCTCCCAGCGTGGCTGCCCTGCCAGCCCAGCCTCCCCTGGAGCGCGGCCCGGCGCTCCGCAAGAGGAGAGCCCACCGGAGCAGATGTTTCCCTTCTCTTCCTCAGGTTACAGCCAGCGCTCAGCCGCCCGTGGCGGGCTCCCACAGGCAGCACTGCCTGCAGCAGGGAGGCGCATCTCGTTTGGGCACACCGGGGCTGCTGCTGGCCACAGGCCACGTGCCGAGCTCAGCCAGAAGTGCCCAGCGTGTCCCCCAGCTCCCCATGCGGGCTCACGTGTGCGGAGGACATTGCACCCCTCCGAGGAGAGGCGGGAGCCCATCTGGGCTGGCAGGACCCCCTGTGAAGCAACTGTCATCTCCAACCCATCAACTCCAACATCTCAGCATTAAGAGCTGACATGAAATAGGTGCATTTTCCAGGAGCATTCATTAGCAAATTAGAAACGAGGTGCCTGTCACAGCCATCAGCGAGAACTTCCTTTGAACCCCTGGTACAAAACCAGAGGCCACCCTACTTGTCCATGAGCAAGCACACCAAGCCTCAGGAGCTACCAAGTGCAACTCTCCTAGTGTTTCTGCTTGTCGCTTTGTCAGAATTATCTGCACCCAAAAATCAGTGGGCCTAGGAATCGAGACAGAGGGGCGTGTGGTGGCGCTTTTTATTTTTTCCCCTCTCAGCAGGCTGGGATAAATGTAGCAACCCAAAAAAGTGGAGGTGGGAAGGACACGTGTGTGCATGTGCCTTTTATCAACTAGAGGATCATTGGATGTATCTGTTACCAAGGAGAAGCGCACGCTTGGTAACAGAAGAGAACAAAAAAAAAAAAAAAGGAGAGAGATTTCTTTTTCCTTTGCATTCCTATATGATAATAATCACTCATCTGACCATTTTTCTCATGATGAAATGCAGAGTGCCATACTAAATTTCACTGCAAGACAAATATGTACCAGAAAAAAAAGAAAAAAAGAAAACAACAACAAACACAGATCTCAGGAGTAGCGTGGGGCTGTGTGCTGCACAGATGCAGTCCCAACAACGGCGTGCTTACAGTGCCACTGAATCCCCGGGAAATGATCCTGTACTTAGCCCCACTGCTCTGGGGAGCTGTGGGCAGCAGCGAGGTGTCTGGCCACACACACACACACACACACACACACACACACACACACACACACACACACACACACACACGCACACACACCGCGCTCCGCTAGCCCTTGGATAAAACGCGAGTCCGACAGCTCCAGCAAAACCCACCGAACTCCTCAGCGAGGGGCCCGGGCGCCCTGTCCTTGCTCCGTTCACTGCCAGGCTGAACCTCAAGTCTCTCCACCGTGCTGTGACACATCCCCACGCACGGGCAAAGGCTCTGCTCAAAGATTCCGGCCACGCAGCACAAAGCGGGGACTTTTCTCAAGGGCCATGGAACAAAACTCTCCTGCAGCGCGTCCAGCGCGCGCTCCCACATCCCTCACCGAGCGACAGCGCGGCTCCGGAGCCCCAAACGGGGCCTGCCGAGAGCGGCCCCCTTGCCCTGCTCTGCTCCACAGCACCTGGGGTCACTGCAGGGCGACAGATGCCTGCAGGTATTTCCCATACGGAGCCAGGGGGACTGCTCCCGAGCAAGAGGGGGCCGGCAGGCTGCAATGCATTTCTGATCGAAATAAATTAATAAATAGAAACCAAAAAAAATAAAAGGGAGGGGAGAAAGGGATGGGGAAAAAAAAGAAAAAAGGGGGAAAAATAAAAAGAAAGAAGAAAAATGAGAAAGAAAGAATGGAAGAAAAAAAGGAGAAAAGAG